>VWYO01012879.1:11927-23503 GCA_013400275.1 Rhadina sibilatrix
AAAAAAAAAAACCAAAACAAAAAACCACAAACAAGCAAACAAACAAAAAACCCCAAACAAACCAACTGAAAGATGGAACCTTTTCTCCCTTCCCTGGGTATTTATGGCATTTTGGTCAGGCTCCCCCGCAAAATGGTTTTGAGTTGTTCGTCTCAAACCTTGGGAGAGCTGTGCCAGGTTCGCTGGGCACCCGAGGGATCTTTGTAAGTGACCAAACTGCTGCTAACAGTGAGGGCACAGGGCTTCGGAAAGGGAGAAAGTGTGAAGCCCGCCACAATGAGATCTTTGAGGACTGGAAGTTTAAGGATGGTTATAAAGCAATAAAAGAGCCCTGGTGTGAAGGGAGCAGGGTGTGAGTTAGCAAATGAGAATTTCAAGGAGCCCGAGCACAGGAAGTCAAATGTCCCTGGCAGTCACACCGCGTGAAGAAACCCGGGCATCAGCTCTCAATCTATCATGGCTAAGATGAGGACGCCGGAGCGGCCAGCAGCTCCTGGCGCGTCCCAGGAAGGGTTCGTACCTTCGCCAGAGGGCAGGGAGCTGTTTCAGCCCCGCCAGGGACCGGCCGCGTGCAGAGGGGACACGGCCGCTCACCCGGCCAGCGGGTGAAGAGTGCGCCTCCGCCCGGGGGCTCAGCTCTGAAAAACCAGCCGAGCGCAATTCCTTGCTGGGTGATGGCACCAACTGGGTGGTGCCTGTTTAACACCAGAGTCTGCTCTTACTCGGCCATTTCCTGACGAATCTAGCTGCACAAGTATGAAGTCATCCAAAAAGGCCAGCTCAGCTCTTGCCACATTCTTTAGATGGCTCCAGTCACAGCTGAACAATTCATTTTCCTCAAACAGCAAGAGGCATACTGAGGTCCCTCCTGCTCCTTCTTCATGATCCAGAGTGGCTTCGCATTGCACTATTTTTCATGGTCTTTGCAAGGCCTTACTCACACAGCATTGCCTTCATGCTTTTTTTAGTGGCCTAAGCTGTGGAACGACCCTTTCCCCCTTCCCTGCCCAGGACAGCCAGCAGTGACAGTGCATAAGGTGGCATTTCAGACACAGTGCATGGTCTGAGAAGCTTTATCAGGGGCCCAGGGGCTCCAGCCAGGCAACCCAGAGAGAGGAGTGGGCTGCCTTGCATGGGGCTGACTTCAGGGTCTCTTTCAGCTGGTGCATGTCCTGTGCTCCCAGTCCTGGGCAGCCAGAGGGACAAGCTCCTTGAAGCTCCCTGAAGCTCCCTGAGCCTTGCTCAGGCACCTGGGCCTGACCACAGTGGGCCCTGGATCAGGCTTTGTGGTTGCCTCCAGCTACCCTCCTTCCCAAACACATCACTCTCACTGGCCTCTGGAAGATGGGCCTCAGCAGCCGGCAGCTGCAGGGAGCCAAAGCAGCCACACCTGGAAAGGGCCAAGAAAAGGCCATGTACTGGGACACGAGGGACAGGGTGCAATGAGAAAGTGCAATAAAATGTGGGGAAAACATTTTCAGACAAGAACTATGATGCAGAGTCAAGTGTGTTTGCCCCAGGCCTAGCGCTGTGCGCTGGGAGTGGCAAAGGTCAGGTCCCAGGCAGAGGGGCCCATGGGTGAGCTCCAGGCTCCACACCAGTACAGGCAGCATCACATCCCTCCCTAAGTGCCTGTGATGGCTTCAGCTCTCTTGGCCTGTCTCGTGGGCAGAGAAGGCCATAGTTTGAGAGGAGAGGCTGCCCGGCGTGTGCAGGAGGAGAGGAGCTGTGGCCAGGCAGGTGGCGTGGCAGTCAGGCGGCAGAGGTGTCAGCCCCTGGCAAACAGGGTGGCCCGGGCTGGGCATGTGCTTCAGGCACAGGTGTCCAGGACACTGGGGCTGTGAAAGGCGAGGCTGTGAGATAGTCAGGAGGTGATGATTAAGATACAGCTCCTTCTCATTCAAGGGCAAGACGAATGTTTCAGTGACTGAGTAATTCTAGCCATGAGATTTTTGAAGGGGGAATTAGAACCATTTTCACATTTCCTATTCTAAAATGCAGATGTGAAAGTTGACTTTGAAGCTCTGGCCAGTTCATTCTCTAGGCTTTTATGCAAGTTTTCATATTTGGGGCTGATGATCTAGAGACAGATAAGAGGTGTAATGAAATAACACAGTAACAATCGGTTTCCCTCTGGTAATTGTGATAAAGAGGTCGGGGGAATTGAATCACATGTGTATGCGATCTCTTTCAATGCAACTTGAGAGACACGACGACCTGCATCCTACCCCGAGGACCACGCTGCCAGAAAATTACAGGCTCCATCCCTGACTTTGAAGACCTACCAAGCACCTTGATAACGTCCAACGCATTTTGCCCCTCTGCTTTTATCATAACCCCGACTTTTCAACAGTCACCTCGTCGCCCATGCCCTCGCAGAGCAGGATGTGGGCATGCAAAGGCCTTCGCCTGCAGCACCCCCCGCCCGCAGGCAGATCCGGTGGCAGCAGAGGCCCGGAGCGGGCAGGGCGGCGTCGAGCCGCGCCTCAACATCAAACGGGGGCAGCGGCGGCGACTCCTCAGGTCCGCGGGGGAAGAGGGCGAGGAGTGCGGGGCAGGGAGGGGAGGCCGGGGGCCGTGGGAGCGTCTCGCCGGGGTAGGCACGGCCCGTGGGGTGGGTGCCGCCAGGGTCGTGTCCGGGCACGGCCGGGGAAGGTGAAGCCTGCAGGCAACAGGTGAGGCGGAGGCAGGGAACTCTGCCGGGCCCCGGCTTGCAGGAGGCAAGGGAGGATGTGCGGGGGCCGGGGGCTCTGCCCGCGGGAAGGGAGCTGGCGGGAGGGAGGGTGCTCTGGCACCCGCATCAAAGGAACAGGGTGGGAAGAGGCGGGTGCCCGACATCAAAGCGCGGGCTGGTGACCGGGAGGGCAGCGGGGCACAGGAGGGGAGCCCCGAGCGCTGCGGGTTCGGCAGGGAGAGCGCGAGGGCGCCGGGGTCTGCAGACCCGGGTGAGACGGGAGATGGCGGCGCTGGAGGGAGTGGGACAACCGGGTCGCGGCTTGAGACGCCCGAGGAGGGCGGTGGAGCCCCGCCCATGTCCCCCGCCCGCCGCCGGGCCTCTGCCGTGGGCAGGCGGGCGGCAGGGTACGGGTCCCGAGGCTGGCGNGCGGCGGGGCGGTGGGCCCGGGCCCCGCGGAAGGGAGAGCGGCCAGGCTTGTCCTACAGCGCCTTCTCCTGGAAGAGCCCGTGGAGACATAAGGGCTGCTGGCTGCGGCCGGGGCCTGTCGCGCCCCCGGCGGCCGCTCCACGGCCCCGAGGGCGGGAGCCGCGGGCAGGTGACCGCGTCCCGCTCCGTCGGGGCGTGCGCCCACACGCGGACAGATGCGGCGGAGCCAGGCCGCGACGGCGGGGCCGGCCGGGCGGCTGAGGTGACCCTCGCCGCCCTGCGCTCTCCCAGGCTCCAGCTCGGATGGCTCCCGGCGTGGGGCACTGTGTGGGCACTGCGGGCTGCCTCCCCTTCTCGCCGCCCCCTCCCCCCCGGGGTGATGGGAGGCGAGTGCTGAGTTTGGGCAGAGCCTGCTGCCGCTGAATGCGCTTTTATTGCCTCTTGTCTCTCGCAGAAACCCTTCCTCGGCGCCCCGCCCGGCCTCCGCGACCTGCTGCAATGTTTATTGTGCCTCATCTTTTCCTTTCGCTTCCTGTTTTTTCCTCTCCCGCTCCAGCAGCATTGAGTGCCGCACTGCAGTAGAGCAGTAAATACCTTTAACAGCTGCCTGCCAACCGAGGGGTGAAATACCGTCTTTGTTCGATTTTTTTTTTCTGTCCCAAGCACTCATAAAATACCCCGTGGGAATTATAATTTTTGGGGAGAACGAGAAAATGAATCGGCGGGATTTTCAGTCCTTAAGAACGCAAAACCAACGTGTATCTCTTCGCCTAGTCTAATCAGGTTTCCTGAGTCCGCAGTTCACATCGGGCCCCCCCGACCCCTGCGTCAAAGCCCTGGCAGACTCGGGGAACAGAGGCTGCTCCTCTCTTCCAGGCAACCTGCAGCAGCCAAGTGGGAGCCAACCTGACTTCCCAAATGGCAGCCGGTGCCAGCGGTACCCCGGCACTGCCAGGGAGAGAAGGCTGCCGCTTCCTGCCAGCTGCTTTGTGATGGTGTTTTTATACTGCCCGTGCGTCAGTAAAGGGTGCACTGGGAATCGACTGTTTCCTTTCAACACACACTCACACACACACACAAACACACACACACACACACACAAAAAAAAAAATCATAAATTCTATCGAACACATCGGGAAACGAAGCAAGTGCGAGAAATTTGACTGAATCTTGCACTCAAAAAATTTCAGCACACCAACACATCCATACTCATACCACGTTTTATAGGTGTACAAATAGATATAAAAATCATATGTGCCATATATATATATAAACGCGTACATATGAATATATATGCCATATATAAAAACACGTATTTATTTGCTATGAATACTTACAATTCCATAGGTATGTTTTAGAACATAAACAGACCTATGTGTACTTGAATGTTAATAATAAATTAAAAACAAATACGTGCATATGTCCGATAAGAAAAAGAATAAGAGCAAAAGCAAGCCAGGAAGGAAACCATTTAAAAAAAAAAAAAAAAAGCTGAACTCCCACATAAACCAGTGGGATTATAAAGGCATATTTGTATCCGTATATGTCAGCAGATGGACCCACAAACACACACATGCACATTAGAATTCGTTAGAACATCCTGCTTTTGTTTTCTTCTTTTTCCCCAGGCTACGAATAATTTCGAAACAGCTCAAGGACGAGATTTTCCGAAGTTTTTGGAGAGATTTATAGTCAAGTAGCTATAATTACTGTCACCTAGGAGGGATTCTGAGAGGGAAACCTATCGCAGCGCATATTTTCCACGTTACTCTTAAAGACTGTTGCTATGTTGAAAACGATTCCTCCCAAATAATCCCCAAGTCCTGCAGGAGCGCGGGGCGGCCGGCTAGTGCAAACAGGCAAAGCCAGGCGGACAGGGATCTTATCGCTTACTGTAGTGGGGCTCGGGCTCAGCAGGCTGTGGGGGTGCTCGGGGCTGGATTAAAGAACAGTTTCTCCTGTGGGTTCGAAATATGTACTCGGGGCACGACTTGCACCTTTCCACCCTCACTGTGTATTGTTTGGTCAGGCGCTTTGCTTCACCGTTAATTAACTGGCTGCTTTCAGGGTAGATGGAGAGTCGGTGAATTCCTGCAGTGCAACAGCACGGTGCACTGCACCCACCGACCATCGATGTGAGCGCCGAATACCAAACGGCGGCTTTTCTGCCGTGCACTAACAGTTTGAAAATGAAGATGAGATGAGTTAAAGCATATACACGTTCACAACAACGTACTTCCAAAGAATATGTGTTCTACGGAGAGAGTAGATGTGTAGATACGATATATATGTATATAGGTAACGTGAATATGGATGTATATACATATATAGGTAACGCAGGAACGGCTTGCTTAACTGTTGTGTCTCCTCCACGTATTTCAAAATAAACCCCAGGATTTGTTTTTGGGTTTGTTTTCCAGAACTCGTCCCCCATTTAGCCCCCGATGGTTTCCACGTGGGCAAGCGCCCGTACCGCGGGCGTGCTCTCCTGGCCGTGTCTGCGCGCAGCCGCCCCCGCGCTGCCCGGCTGCCGAGCCCGGCCCGAGTGCTGCCCGCAGAGCCGCTCGGAGCCGCAGCCCGGGCTCCGCGCTGCAGCGGGACAAGGATGTGAGATAACGTCCCGGCGGGGCAGGCGAGGGCTCCTGGGGATGGCCCCGGGCACAGCCCCCCGCTCGCCCGGCTCGGCGGAGCCGCCCCGCGCCCTCCGCCCCCGCGGGAGCACTGACCCCGATTCTCCTGCGAAAACACCTGTTAAGCTTTAAAGTTACTCCACCGCCCTTCCGCCACGGGGAAAACAAACTAGAGCATCACCGCAGCACCCTTCAGGCTGGCAGGGGAGAAAAGTATCCCAAAAGCAGAGGGCCTTATATTGGAAAAGAACCCACCGGCAGGCGATGCACTGCCTGCGCGCACTGCGCCGCAGCCTTCCGCCCCTCGCCGCGGAACACCGACACATCGCGGCCCGTGGCGCGTTTTCCGTGAGAGACTGCGCGCAACACCCGCTCTCACTCTGCGGCATGCCCACAACCACTATTAATAATAATAACACCACCGATAGTTACAACAGCAATAACAACAGCAATCTTAGTGGTAAAAATAGTAATAGCAATAGTAAAAGGAAGAAGGGTTTTCTAGGGGCAGGTGACGAAGAGGGACAGGAGGGCAGGGAAACCGGTGCCGTGCCGCATATCGCGAAGTACCGGCGACCAGCCCGAGGGGAACCGAGTGCTTACCAGTTCGCGGCATTGCCCGCCTGCGGAGAAGCCCGGGAGGGTCGCTGTAATCCATTTTCCACCCGCGTAGCAATCCGTGTGCCGGAGGACATAGCGGCAGCGGGGGCATCGAGCGGTGGGCGAAGAGCGAGGGGCTGCAGGCGGCGCGGAGGCGGGCGCGGGTCTCCGCGCATCCCTCCGTGGGCGCGGGAGAGGAGGCGGCGCGGGGCCGGGGAAGTGTCAGTGCAGCGGCGACGGGACCGGCCGCGGGTTTCGGGGAGCGGGGCACAAACATGAGGGCGACTGCCATACACCTCAGCCTAGACAAAGGTTAGAAAAAGAGGGGCTGAGGCTCTCTGAAGGCAGAATGCAGGGGGAAATTCGCCAGGGAAATCAGGAAAAGGCCATGAAAGCGCTCGCTGCCTGCACATGACCAGCCGCAGCCAATGACGAGCCCAAATAGGTCATAAAAAGGTCTATTACCAAGTTGTAAATTTTCTTCAAACAAAAAGGAATTTACTGCAATTCCTTGCGGATTTTGCACATACTGCTTCCCAGCGCCATGTTTCTTTCGCCTGCGCGCTGCGTTTTTACTGAGGCTTCGGTGCCGCCTGTCCTCGGCCTGCGCGCCAGGGGCGCGGTGGCGGAGCCCCGCCAGCACGGCCGGGACGCGGGAGATCCGCGCGGGCCGCGGGCAGAGGGACAAGCGGTGGCGGAACCGCATAAAAAGGAGCAGGGCCAAAGGATCCGTTTCTTGCCAAACGAAAGGGGGCTTAACCCGCATCCCCACCCTCTTCTCCTACCCCTCCCCACCGCTCCCCCGGGCACCAAAAGAAACCACATCTGCTTTAGCGCCCACTACTGAAGCGGAAGCCTTCGCCGACATAAAAATAGTCCGAGCCTCTTCCCCACCCCGCAGTGTGCGGTTCCCGCAGGTTGCTCCGGGCACTGTCACCGCGCCCAGTGCAGGCTGCCTCCGCCCCCGAGGAAACCTTCCCGGGGCACCAACAAAAAAAATCCGATTCCTAGAAAGTATTCCAAAAGAAATTTAAATGGGCCTGTGTCCACAAGGAATACTCGGCTCGGAGACGGGATACTGTGCATGTTTCTTGCTCAAGTTTTGTTTCACGGAATAGCCAGAGCCCTCAGTCCGTGACCCCCGTGCCGATTGTAACTGCTAACAAAAGTAAACACGCCTAAAGATGTAGGATCGATGTTGGATCTTTTTAACACGCTGCTTCAGGCAGTTGCACACCTTTGAATATTGCCTCGGCGGAGGCTATGGCAACTTTCGTGGTGTCTCTGCAGCACTCACGGCCGCGCTGAGCTGCTCCTCAAGGGAACGAGAAATTCCGCGGAAACCAAAGGCGCGGTACATCCACTCTGCGGCCGTCTCAGGGGGCCTCTCGCCGCCGCTCCCGCCGCAAACCCCTCAGCTACGGCTTGTCCTTGCCAAAAGTTCGATGGCTCCGGTTTTAAAGGGGACTTGGTGGCCGCCTGGGTCAATTTCTGACTCCGTTTTCTTTTTTCTTAGCAAGTTTCCAAGTGAAACCGAGGGAGAGATTCAGATGCCAGACTATGGGGGTAAATACCTTAACATCTACAGCGCAATGCTGTTTTTCTCAACGAGTAAGACAGGGGCGATTGCAGTTACCACTAGGCCTTCGCCAATTATGTGCGCTCAGGGAAGTCAGTTGTGGCCTGCGTGGCTGCGTTCCCAGTCGGTCCTAGGAGAGCGACGCTAACGGAAACTTCTTCAGGAATATTTTAATTTTATTCTTTGTCTGGTAATTAAAAACAACTACCGCAGCAGCGCGGCAGCTCTTTTCCGGACAAACGCTAGCCTAAGGAGCGCTCCGCTGGTGTGTGAAGGTCTTCGGCGTCCCCTCGCCTGGCGGGCAGCGCGGGATGGCAGCGGGCGGCAGCAGCGCGGCTGTCCCCGCGGCAGGGACGCCGGGACCGTGTTGCGCCCAGCCTCCGCCGCTAGCGCAGCAAAAGCGAGAGGCTTTTCCTGCCAGAGACCGAATATGTCGCTGCCGCCAGCACGAGTGTTGTTTTGAAAAGCGAGGGGGTTTTGCGCGTCGGGCCACCGGCTTACTTTAAACGCGCAGCCACCAGCCCCACATCCTCCCTTGACACTAGGCATACCGGTGTATTTATGCAAATCCATGCAGCAAAAATGTTTGCTTCACTGCTTTGTTGCAGCTTCCCCTTGTTTACAACCTTTAGCCAAGTAGGCAATTAAAAGAAAACCAAGAACAATAGCTCCGCTTGCTCGTGCCTCCCTCCAGAGCTGGCGCTTTGCAGCAGTGGAAATGTGCCTGCCTCGGTGGTGGGGAACGGGGAAGAGGAAGGGAAACGAAATGAACCAAACCCGCTTTACAAGTCCCATCCCCGTGGACGGCCGTTCTCGCCGCGCCGGGTGCGCTCCCGGGAGCGAAGCGGTGGATGCGAGAGAAGGGCCCAGCGCCACCTCCTCGGGAGCTCTGCTGTGATTTTCCGAGCAAGGCCTCGGCTCAGCCCCGGCCTCGTCGGGATCACGCTCGTTTCTGGGCAGATAACAGAATTATAGGTCGTGTTTGTCGCAGTTTCTGGCGCGTCCATCCGATTTCCTTCACAGAGCCATTACTCAGGGGAGCGTCAGCCGGTTGGGAAAAAATGACGCAAAAACCTTGATAGGGATTTATACCTCATCCCTCTGCCTGCTCCTCCTAAAAAGGACTGCTCTCGGCCATCCTGTTTGATACCGCGCTCTGCGGGACCCCGCCGCGGAGCGGGAGCAAGAGGAGGGAGGGGAGATGAAGAGAGAAATGAAATTGTTTTCCTAATCAGAGCGGACCTTTCCTCCCGTGGTTGCGGGAAACGTGAGGCCGGCTCTGCCAACAGCTGCGGCCTCCGCTGGGAAACGCATCATATGATAATATTTAGGGGTAGAAATCTCTTTCTCTCGGTCTACGCATGGTTTGGGACTCCTAAGAATTATAGCCCTCGAGAAACCCCCACGCAAGCTTTGTATTTCTCTGCTTGTCAGCCATCCTCGGGGGAAGCCTTTTGGCCGCGGTTTGCGCGGCGGGGCTGGAAGCCCGGCACGGCTTGGAGCAGCCCTTGGGGGTGGCGTGGGGCCCGAATGCTCTCCGGGCGCGCCTCGCTGCAGCCGGGCTGGCAGCAAATGGCTCCACAGGGTAAGGGCCGGCAGCAATCCCCCGCGAGGCCGCCCCGCAGCCTGGGCTGGGGGGCAGGAAAAGGTGCAAGCGAGGCCCAGGCGCGCACGTCGGGGGCTCCCCGGGCCGGCCCGCAGCCTGGACTCCGCTCGCAGGTGGAGCCGCCGTCCCCGACGGCCGCTGCTTGGACCTCGGCCCCGCAGCCCTCGTGGCAGGGAGCAAAATCGGGTTTTGTACGCAATGGGCCATTTCCAGAGCCCACGGAAACATCCAGCATCGGAGGAGAGACGGGGGGAGGGCGCAGGGGAGAGCTTGTTCGGACCAGTGGAAACTCTGAAGGTTTCTTGAGGAGTGGATTACAAAAAGGATATAAGGGATGCCGATACGTTTTATAATTGAATAAATTCGGTTTATTTTAATCAAATATTATAGAAGAAGGTTAAATATATTCCTATGATATTTTCTTCAAGATTATTAAATTTCTTTAATTTATTCAACATAAGAACAAGAATTGAAATAGTACAAGTGCACTTGTTTTGATTAATAAAGCGTTGTTAAATGTCTTACATATTGATATTTATTATTAGAAAGTTTATGTCGTTTCCCACAATCACCGTCTTTTAAGATTGCAAATATATATATATATTTATATACATTAGAAATTTATTGCTACAAACTCTGTATCAAATTTGAAAAAAAAAAAAAGAAAGAAGTAGATGAAATGTTAAATCTAGAGATCGTTCTGGATACGTTTACAAACAAAATAAAAGCACAAACAAGTAAAGCACCCGAAGCAGGGAAATGTCAAACGGACGGACATGGGTTCACTCGTCCCATGACAAGATCACGTAGTGGGCTGGATGAGCCGAGATGTCGGGCTTTAGCCCTGGTTATTTTTGATTGACTTTCACAAAGATATTTGGGGCAAAAAATTAATTCGTCTGGCCTTCAGCTCTGTCTTCATCCAGATCATGTGCTTCCTTTTTGGCCTCCCCTTCCTTTCCCTCCTGTCTGGAAGCGGGGAATTTGTCCTTGTTGTTCTCTTTTTTCCATTTCATTCTCCTGTTCTGAAACCAGATCTTTACCTGCCTCTCGGTGAGTCCTAGTGCGTGGGACACCTCGATCCTTCTCTTCCTGGTCAGATAGGGGTTAAATAGGAACTCCTTTTCCAGCTCTAGAGTCTGGAATCGGCTGTATGTTTGTCTTCCTCTCCTCCTACCCGGCGCTGCTGTTTAAAACAAAAACACAGGGGTTTGGAGGTTGGTGTGGCCGCTCAAAACAAGGCGCAGGCAGGCAGCGAGGACTCCGGTCCCTCCGGAATGCCTCGAGAGAAGCCCCACAGAACCGCAGGGAGAGAAAGAAGAGGGCACAGAGGAGTTTAGAGTTTTACACATGAGTGAGAGGAACACAGCGACAGTAAATGCACGAAGCGCCTCAGCTGTCCCTCTGCATAGGATGTTGCGGGGTCACTTTACGATCTTGTATACCACCCGCTTCCCGACCCCGCACCCTTCGCGTTCAGGCAGCGGCGGCGGGAGGCAGGCGAGCGTGTCAGCTGCGCCTCGGAGTCCGAGAGGCGTCTCAAAGGCTACTCTTGGGTCGGTAGCTGCCTGCTGCAGAGGTTTCTGCTTGCTCACCGCATCCCTCTATTATCGCAAGCCACGGCGGCGATAGGAATCGCGGTGAGAGAGGTAGGGAGTGGGGGAGACAGAGGCAGGGAGCAAGAGTCAGCGAGAAAGAAGCAGCAGGAGGAAAAGAAAGTTTCAAACTCAGACGTGAGATGGAAGCAAATTTTTGACTGCGTCCAACCTTGTGGTCTCATCCAGGGAAACATTTGAGCAGGAGACGAGCTCTGATTTAAGTGGTCTGGTTCCTCGCCAATATTAGCACTGGACGATTTACAGTCAGGATATTGTACCAGCTCGGCCTCTTGCTGTGTCGTAAAAATCTGCTGTCTCTGTAAGTTATCGTATCCGTAAAATTTAGCGGGCTCCCCGTGACAGGTAACCCCGCTGCAGGGGGCAGGAGGCGGAGGCGCGGCGGGGGGAGGAGGAGGCGGCTGGTAGGCGGCCGTGGGGCTCCCCCCGGCCGGGTGGTAAA
>VWYO01012879.1:40254-50998 GCA_013400275.1 Rhadina sibilatrix
AAAAAAAAAAAAAATAAACCACACACCAACAATCCAGCAAAGCGCCAACAAATGCGTTCACCAGAGACTGGGATTTGAAAAATGCGGAATATGGCTAAGCCAACATGAAACAGATTTCGATGAATTCTGCAAATAAGTAGAAAGCAGCGAAACCCTTTCTTTCCTCAGGTTCCAATCAGAAGTGCACACTGGAATTAAAAAAAAAAAAAAAAAAGATAAACCAAAACAAAAATCTCAGAAAGACAGAACATGCTCGGTTGCTGGAGAACTTCCAAGAAATTCATAAGATTCACTTTAATTCTGTAAGCTCTACTTTCATTTTAATAGATCTCCATAGCACTTTTAAAGAGAGGGACTTCATTCAGCAATGCTTTGGCAAGGTGATGTTACGATATTAAAAATATTTTCTTTTCTCTTTAGCCTCTCTTTCTTTTAAAAAATAAGCACTCTCGGGAGCTAATGTTAATCTCGCCTGTAAATAAAATACGTTTTTAACATTCTGTTTTCTGTACCTAGAGGTTTATCTAAGAAAATTCTCGAGTAAGAATCAAAGATGAATTGTGGAAATGCATGGTTTTTATATTACTTTTGTTCCACCCGCGTTAAGGCTGCCCTTAAAGGAGTAGATAGGTTTTCGTTCTAGGGAACGAATTCTGCATATCTTTGGGGTTTGATTTTTTTTTTCTCTTTCTTAAAATTATGGGATTTTTTTTAAAGCTCGGATGCATTATAAAAGATTACGACCAAAAAAAAAAAAAATCTTTTAAAGTGGCATATTTCTCCAGCACGTCACGGTTATGGGTTATTTGTTTAATAAATCTTTTTGATGCTTTATTTTCTCATTTGGAAGGCCCTGAAATCTTATCGTTACTTATATATTAGATATTTTATTAGCAGTGGAATTATTATTAGGGGGGAAAGAGGCTGGAGCAGCCGCGGCTGCGGCATTGCAGCGCCCGGGCGCGCCCTCCTGTGGCCGCTGCCCGCCCAACACCGGGAATTTCCTCCTCTCCAGGTCTTTCTCCTCAGCTCAATTCGCTCTCAGTCACCGGCTCCTTCCTTTCTTTTTAAATAGCAACTTAACACCGCTATCACTGAGCGTTTATGCGAGATTAGTGCTGCGGTGTTTCGGTTTCCGCGGCCCGCTTTTGCGGTGTCTTGGCATTTTGAAGGCGCATTAATACGCTGAGCTAGACTGTTAAAGCACTGCAGGGAACAGAAAACCAAACGACTCGTTCTCGCCCTGTGGATTAAGGATCAGGAGACACGCGAGAATTTTGCTAGAAGGTCAGGCAAAATGCCGTGAGGATTTCACGCGTTTCTAATTCATGGACTTTGTGGGGAAACTGCATAGAAATAGCGTCTTTCTCCCTAAATTACGAGACATTTCCTACCTTTTAAAGTTTGTTTTTTTCCTAAGCAAGCCCCTCTTTTTCTTATGAGCCAAAAAAAAAAAAAAAAAAAAAANGGGGAAAAAAGAAAAAAAAGAAAAAAAAGAAAGAAAAAAGAAAAAAAAAAAAAAAAAAAAAAAAAAAGGAAAAAAGAAAACGAAAAAAAGCTTTTGGGTCGAATTCCCAGGGCACGGAAGAGAAAGAGAGGGAAGCGAGGAGCCCCCTGTGCTCCAGCTGGCAGGGACTGGAGCAGGGCACGCTCACTGCACGACGCCGAGAGCTCACCTCGACCCAGCCGGGATTTTCTTTGCGTTATGATGCATTTGCTAATATGGCCAGCTATGCGGTAAAAAGTGTGTGTGTGGCTGTGCGTGCGAGAGGGAGGGAGGGAGAGAGACAGAGAGAGAGTGGGTGGTGGTTGAAAATAACAGAGGAACCTTAAGGCGCCTAATTATTCAGAAAGGTTAAAGGTGATGACCTTGACATTTTGGAAGTTCAAAGGCATACACTTATGTTTTTCTTGCTAAAGTGTTTCAAAAAAAATTTTTTTTAGTCATGCCTCCCTCCTCTTCTATTTCTCTATTTTTTTAATTCTCCTTCTTTTCCTGACTTATTTGGCAGTTTTGCCTTCCCTGCCTGCGAGCGTAGCGAGAGCCACCTCGTCCTATTCAAAAAAGGCAAATTCTTTTCTCACTCGTCGCCTTTATTGCACATTGCGGAAATCTCTTTTTCGCCCACCAGAAGGTGTATAATATAACCCAATTAAGCTGTTTAGAACCTCGGGTTTTATGGTGTTGTCTAGACAGTTCAAGGTTTTGTAAACAGCCCAGCCAGGTCACGCAAGATAAAGCGGCGAGGAGCGGAGCGGATCTCCTCCGGGTGCCGGCCCCCGGCGGGGCCCGCCGCGGCCGCAGCGCGCTGAGCTCAGCTCCCGCCAGCGCCGCGCTCCGCTCGCCCTGCCCGGCAATCAGATTTAAAAGAACCACCCCTCTGCTCCCAAAAGTGTTGGGGGTGGTTTTATGGTTTCGGTTTGGGGTGGTTTTTTCTTTTCTTTTTTTTTTTTCTTTTCCTTTTTCCTCTTTCTTTTTCTTTTTTTTTTTTTCTTTTCCTTTTTCCTCTTTCTTTTTCTTTTTTTTTTTTTCTTTTCCTTTTTCCTCTTTCTTTTTCTTTTTTTTTTTTTCTTTTCCTTTTTCCTCTTTTTTTCTTTTTTCTTTTTTCTTTTTTTTTTCTTTTTTTTCTTTTTTCCCCCAACGAATGCCAATTGTTTATAGCTCCCTCTTGTCTGACTCACTTGGAGCCCTCGGTCTTTCTGCCGTGCTCCTCACTAATAAGTAAACAGTCATTGACGTTGAGGATTCTGGGCTTATTTGGAGCCTGAGCAGTTAAACGAAAAGGCTTTTTCGTTGTTTATAGCAATGGTAGCACCATCAGAAGTGATGGTCCGCAGACAGCCATGTTGGCTCTGCCTCACCGCCAACGGGGAAGGTACGCATACCTACAAAGGGAGAGTCAGGCATCTGAGCTACTGCTTCATTAAAATGCTTTTTAAATAACCCGACTAGGCTTCCTCACGTTATTATTTAACTGATCTTGGCTCTAGCCCGGAAAATGCTAGGATCCTTCGGGGATGGAAATCCATACAGCGCACGGAAGTTATAACCTTAACTTTACTAGAAACCATTTATTCACATGAAAAAGACAGTGGCCCATGCTTTTGGATGACAATAGAAACATATATATATATATTTGTATATAGCGAGCGTACATTTACCATCTCTTAAATAAACCGCATTCACTTAAAGGGAGGAAAGTGTTATCCTAGCTCAACAGCAACAACAGAGCCTCCCCCCCGAACTCAATGAATTGTAAGCAACAACTACCAGACACACTGCAGGTCCATTGCTGGTACTGTGGGAGAGGAAAAAAAAGCACCTTTGGCGAAAAACCCTCGAGAGTGGACAGTTGGATTTACCCTAGTTTCCCCTTATCAGGAATCTGCTCCGCCAAGCCCCGAAATCTCCAGTGGCCATTCAGTGTGGGGAGTTGCACATGAAAATGAAACTTTGAGTTCCTCAGGGTGGATGTGTCAAGTAAACAAATTAACTTTTGCATTTAGATGGTAGGTCAGAGAGACCGATATATTCTTTGTTTTTCTTCTTTCTTCCTATTCTCTTGCTTTCTTTTTAATTTTAATTGTTTTTCTTCATTTTTTTCTTTTTTCCTTTTTTTTCCTTTTTTTTTTCTTTTTTTCCTCAAAACAAGGGATTCCCTGTGAAATATTGGAGTCGATCTCTGTTCAGTTTCTTTTCTTTCATCCTTCGATTCTGGAACCAGATTTTAACTTGCCGGTCAGTGAGGTTGAGCATTCTGGACAGCTGCAGTCTCTTCTCTTTGTTTATGTACACGTTGAAGAAAAATTCCCGTTCCAGTTCTCTTATCTGATATTTGGTATAGGGGCACCTCTTTTTCCTTGATCGCTGGGGAATTGCTGAAATTCAAGAGAGAAGAAACTGATTTACGCTGCTGCTATGAATATGCTCAGCTAGGCTTTGAGCAGAGACTTTGATAATATCCCGTTGCCTGAAAGCAGCCCTCTAACACTTCAAAAAATATTCCTGACGCTTATAATCTCCGGGTGACTTAGCAAAAAAAGCTAATATTTCCCAACTTCTCCTTAAAAGAGAGCTCTTCGAGCAATACAGAGAGATATTTAAATGGGCTGGAAAAATTCCAAGTTTCTCAAACTCCTCTCACACACACCCCCCGCCCCAAACAAACGAAGATCTTAAGCTCTAAACCGAAGGCAGCTCTGAGCACTACCTGTGAAATCTCTCCATCTCCCCTCGACGAACCAACAATTTAATAACAATTAATATCCTCTTCCAAGAATACCTTAAGCCCACCTAAATTGGTTTCCTATCGTAAACACGCTTTACAACGGTAAAGGAAATCTTATAGGATATATAAAATCCTTTGGATGCTTATAAAATTGCACATAAAATGCGGCTTGACAAAGTGTTGGCCTTGTACTCTTGCCCCCAATTTACTACTGATACCTACCTGAACTGTTGCTCTTCTCTGCAACAGCCTCACCAGAAGGGGAATCGGCTCTGTTTGCTGGTGTCACTTTCTTCTCCTGGCTGGAAGGTGTTTTACTGCAAGTGCTGTTCTGGGCTTTCAAGTCGCCCTTCTCCGCGTCTCCCTCGCTCTCGGAGTGCTGCTGGTACGGGGGTCCGGGGGCTGTCTCGTAAAACTGGTCGAAGCCTTGCGGCAGGATGCCGTTCCTCCCCACCGAGCTGTAGAAGTTGGAGGCGGCGGGAGACGGTCCGTGGTGGCCGCAGACAGGGTCCGTTTTGAACAACATTTCCGTCCTCCTGTTCGCAGGCTGCAGAAAGTCTCTGTGCATCACCTCTTCAGCTGAGTAATAAGGAGCATAACTGCCCCTATACTGCCATTTGCTGCGCTCTAATCCGTATTCCCTGAATGCTACTTCGCGCACAGGTTGAACATGAGGTAAATTAGAAGAATAAGGAAAAGTCATTTGACAGGACGACGATTGAGACAAAAAAGAGGGTTTCGTCGAGAAATCTGAGGGTGAGACGTAATAGGCGCACCCTGGCAGATACATATTGGATGTGCCGTGACTGCAATCGTCAAACTCAGTCATGTCTTCCTTTTTGCGATTGCAAGCAACCAGGAGGCTTCAATGCATTGAACAAGATCCATCTATTGCACAAGAGGGTTTGGACAGGATCAACTAAGAAAAAATCCCCACCGTGTGCTGACGTGCAATTCATCTTGATTGATTCTAGTGGTAATTATGTCACGTGACGCGATGTAGAAATGTCCTTATATCTATATCAGCCCCTCGGAAAGGCTCCTAAGATCTCTCCAAAGAGCCCTCCCAGCACGGGGAGGCGAGCGCGCCGTTTGTACAAATATAGCCGGTGTTAAGTCTCATCCTTTCACCAGGCGATGCGAGACACACGTAGGTGGTGCGGATCACCTGGGGCCGCGCCGCCCGGGCAGGCGCCTGCCCACCGCCGGAGCCCGGCGCGGAGCCCCACGGCGCGCAGCCCCCCGCCCGCATCTCCTCCCGGCCTCCCCGGGCAGCGAGGGGGGAGCTGCCACCGTCGGGGAAGGCAGCCCCCGGAGCGAGGGTTGGGGGCTCACGGACGGGCACCCCCGGCTCGGAAACGTGATCGCTTCCTCCTTAGAGGGAGCGATACTCTCCGGCCGCCGCTCAAGCAGATGATGAGCGGGAGGGTGACGGTTCACTCAGGAAAGCCAAGTCCCATTCACACGTTCGAGTGTACGACCGGATCTGCCCGCCCGGCTCCTGCAATCCACAGTTGGCATCAAAACCGGTCACGAAATTCAAAGCCTGAGTTTTGATCACCTCGTTTTCCCTCGCTTATAAGCCCAAACACTGCGCACTTGTGTCAGGGCGCCAAACTGAAATGAGAAACACGCAAACAGAACATCTCTCAGCAGCCGGATTTACGAAAGGGAGACACTTTCGAGCGCTCTGTAAGCCAGAGGGCTATGGCAGGGAAAGAAGTCCACCAAGCACGGTTTCCTTGGGAAGCAGAGCTGCAGACAAAGTGACCTCTGTTCCCCTGCCTCCAACTCCCACCAAAATGTTCATTTTCATTGGAAGGGAAAAGCAATACTTGGGCGCAGGCGACACGCACGGCAGCAGCCAGCCCCGCTCCCGCCCTGCATTCGAGGGCTCATTTTTGCCAATTTTCCTTTTTTCCTTGAAATATGATTTTATACAGACAAGCACAAACAGGGCCGCAAAGGCTAAAAAGAGAGGAGAATAAAGAATACGCTCCAGCAATAGCCCTGTACTCGACCAATTCCTCATTCCAGAGACATTTGCCAGCTCTCTATGGGAATGGGGTTTTTTCCGCCACTGTACAGCATAGCCAGGTTAGCTCCACCACATGTCGCTTTCCAAACAAACCCGGTATCTGGGCGAGCTCCCCAGGCAGAGCACGGCCGCCTCCGGACACCCCAGCAGCCCCCGGGCAGAGGCTCCGGCGGGTCGGCAGGCCCCACATCACCTCCGCAAAGCAGCCTCCAGGTCCCAGAGCAAGCGGAGAGCCCGGCAGGTGGGGAACCGGCCCCACAGCGCTCTGGGCAAGCGGAGAGAAGGCCCGTGGGCTCCCCAGCTCCTCGAGGATGCCGTGCCCGAGGAGGACTCGGCTCCGCTGCTGCAGGAGCCTCCCGCTCGCCCCCGGCTACGCGCTGAGGAGAAGCTCCGTGGGCGGGAGCCCCGCAGCCCGGGCTGCGCCCCGCACCCTGCCCCCCGCCCCGCCGCCGCCACCGGCACCGGCACGGCCCCTCCTGCATCCCCTGGCTCCCCAGAGCAGTCGAGGGCTACCCAAGGGGCTTCCATGCCCCAGCCCAGCTAGCCCTTCCTAAAAATAAGAAGACCAAAGCCAGGCAGATATTGTGGAGCTTATTCTTAACACATCCCCACAGCCACCTCTTTATTTCCTTTTTTCTTTTCTTTGTACAGTTCTGTGATATTTTTTTCCTGTTTGTTTCTTTTTTTTTCTTTTTTTTTTTCTTTGATGGTTCACTGGCAAAACACCTCAAACGCCACACATTGCTCCCAGCAGATAGACTATTGCAAGTTGCAAGTTATCACTAGAAATCAAAGCACAAAACCACCATTCTCTCCCTTAATCGGCTTCCGAGCCCTCTCGGTTCTGCTGCAACAGAAAAAACAACCTCCCAAAAATGATGTCTGCGGAGTTAAAATGGCTCCTGTGCCACTAATTACCCTGGACCTTGCAGCAAAGCAGGGCAGGGCTCCGTTTGGACGGTGCCCCCCCTCCCAGGTTTCTGATCGCCTATCTCGTCAAGAGAGATGGTTCTGGAAACCTACGGAGCTTCATTTTCTTTACCGTTCAAACAACTAAGTGCGCCTTAGCCAGAATCTTTCACCTTCTTTTCGATGCAACAAGCCTAGCATCAATTAGAATTTGGCGCAGGAGCCAACCGGTTTCAACTAATTCAAGTTCAAAGACATGGCGACGATTTGTTAGTACGAAAGCCCTTTTAGGAAACAGTCCTTTAAGAAACGATCTAATTTGGGAAATGTGAGACCAATATCACAGCAGAGACCCCGCTGGAACAAGGCAGAGCTGGGGGTCCCCGCCTGCCAGAGCTTTTTCACCCTAAGGTCGGTCCCAGCCCAGCTCCGAACATTACAATGACACCCCCACACACACTCCCCCTTTTTTTCTTTTTTCCCTTACGCAGATTAAATAGCATCGAAACATAAATGCACATCATGTACACAGTCAGGCGAATACTTTACCGTTAGGCGTCTTGAAACATCTGCAATCGTCGCCTGGAATCACCAAGTATTCAGGTCCAAGACACATTTCCAAATGCTGTCCGTGGAAATTAAGGCGACTTGCGTAACGTTTGGGCTTAAAAATACACCCGGTCCGGCTGGAGAAGATGCAGTATTTTTGTGCCACCCAAGATAAGACACTAACTTGACCTTAACTTTGTTATGGCGCCCCTAGTATCTGGAGAACGTGAACAGACACTGTCTGGCAGCTCTCGTAAAAACCGACTGGAGAAGAGATTCTGAGTCATTTCATTTATTGCCACTACAGTTCTGCAAGAAAGCTTTTCCTCTCTGCCAAACTTTAATTATTTATGCTCTTTTAGGAAGCACAAAGGCATCCAGAGCCATTCCCAACAAACCGAGTTGCGTTTGCAGCCTTATCAAAAGAGGAGGAATGGAGAGCCTCCACGAAGGGATTTATCACGTTTAGGCTGCGGTGGAAATGAAAAGATGTTTATGTTTGAGAAAATGAAGGGATGAGCCGTCGCCTGCATGCTGCGGAGGGACGCGGACGTGGGCGCAGCAAGGAGTGCCCGCTGCTCCATCCCGCCCCGCACACACCCGCAAAGCCGCTACAGGGGGCACCTGACAAGACACCCGAAATAATCCAGCCGGAGGGCGTGGAGCACGACCACCTCACTGGGGTGAATCTCCTGCGCGCCCAGCCGGCGTGTCGCACACGCTTGTGCACACATGTGCCCAGGGGACAGCTCGGGTGGGTGTGCACAGGCTGAGCCGCACAGGCAGGGCGCGCCCCGCGTCTGCGGCTCTGCCGCGCGTGTGTGCCTCCCCACGCCCGAACCGCTGTCCTCGCCCACTGCTTCAGAGGAAGGGATGAAACCTGGAGTATGGGCACGCGTGAAATCATGCACCATTTTCTACCGCCCATGTGTCTGTGCACAGTATGAGCCCACAAGCACGTACGTCTGGGGGTGCACACACGGTCACACACAACGGGCACTGCTGAAATGAGGGCATCTATAGATACACAGGCACGTACAGAGATACACAACGCACAGACTTTCTCAACAAATCGCAATTTAGATCCTACCTCCTCTGTCTTTTCTCTTTCCATAGGCGGTTTAGACTAGGAGCTTCACAATAAGCCATCATCGTGGATCAGATGCGTTTAATAAATAATATATTGCCTTTCACATATTTTCACCCGAGGTTCCTCTTCGGATTTCACATCACCCATGTAATAAAGGGATGGGTTGTACTAGGGAGGATTAGGATAGGAAAGAACAGCTTAAGGGGTCAATTTCTCATGGACTGTAGCCGTCTGAGTAGTATTCCAGAAGAGAATAAGAAAAGGGGCTTTATCTGGTTTTTGCTTTTCTCCTGGCTTGCATCATTGGGGTTGCTCCTAGTTTTTTTAATTAGGAAATGCCACTGGATGAAGAGACCCCCATTGTCCGCAATGCGTCAACTCCCAGCACGGAGGCTGAACGTCTCGAAGGTTTGGAGGGACCCAGGAGTGGTTCCTGTGGCTGTGTATGGCTAGGTGTGCATCCCTTGCACCCCGGGAGCTGTCACCCGGCCGGGCTTTGTCCCCACTTTCCTACTGGCAGCCACCCCGCCATGAGCGAGGTAGGGTTTTGTCTGCATTGGGCAATGCGGGCGGTAAGAGTGGCGACAAATGCTTTGGGCTGTTTTTACTTCTCCCCCCGAAACACCACCCAAGCGTTACCTTTGGGGCTTTCTGGAAAGCTTTCGGGAAAATGGCTACATCTCTGCCCGCCTAGGAATCCGGGATTTATCTCCAAATTCATCTGGACTACCGTGCCCTCTCGAGCAGTACTTGCAAGCAAAGGAGTGAGTAGGAGGGAAGTTCAAATATGATTCTTTATGAAATAATGGGTTTATTGCCTTCAGGAGGGCTCTAGCCCCGTGTAAGTAGGTAGTAGCTTTGTGCCGTTCCTTGCGGTTGTTTAGACTTTTTGTGTACGCCACGAACAACCATATCTGCTCCTATTTTACATGCCAGAAAAGAAGGCAGCCTCTGCCAGCCTGGTTATTATTACTGTTGAGAGGTGTGGAAACGCTCTTAGTCGAGAAACTAAGACTTAGGTGGGAATTGCAGCCAAAAGGCATTTTAGTACGGACCTAAAAATCCGTGAGATTTTTCTTTTAGAATTCATATTCTGAGGTATCAGACCAAGGGCAATGTGTAGCTTCCTCAGGCCCTGGAGCTCTGGCCAGTCTGACGGCTCTGGTGTTGCAAGGCCGGCAGCTCCGGGCAGAGAAAGCCTCTCATCAAGATGCGGGAAAAATCGATCTCATTCCCGTCCCAAAACAGTGATCGAGCGGCTTAGACACTGCTCCCATCCCCTCTGGCTGGGTTATCCTGAGGTTCATACCTGGGCAAAACCCCGAACCGGTTCTCACTTTTCCCTCACAAAAACCGGTCCAGAAACGGCCATGGGGACTGACTGGTGAAACGATCGGTCCCACCAAAACCTCCGTGTTGTCCCGACTCCTGTGCCTGCGGCACCTCGGGCTGAGACGTGGGCCCCAGCCTCCCCCCAGCCGCGCCGAGCCTGGGCCTCCGGCCCGGCACCGCCCGTTGTCTTTCGCCTGTGGGGGCAGCGCTTGGACAAGGCCAAAGTCAGGAGCACTGCAAGGGCAGGGCCCGGCCCGGCCACCTGGGGAGCCACCGGCGCCCGGCTCCGCGGCCCCTGCGCGGCCGCGCTGCCCCGGAGGCGGCTGGCGCACGGCGAGGGGCGGAGGGCCGCTTTTTCCCGAGAGGGGAACCGTGCCCGTGGAGCAGCCCTGCCCGCGGCCCGGGCACACAGGGGCCTCCCGGCCGTGCGGTGCCGTCGGGGCGGGCCGGCGGCGGCGGAGCGGAGCGGGGCTGAGCGGGCGCTGAGCCGCGCTCGGGTTAGGCGCGGGCCTTGCGCGGCTGTCACGTGCGCTCCGCGCCGGGCTGCGGTCGGATCGGCGGCTCCGGGGGCTCGCGGGGGGGGGGGGGGAAAAAAAA
>VWYO01012880.1:32576-43519 GCA_013400275.1 Rhadina sibilatrix
TTTTGTCTGCAAGAGAACTAAAAATACCTTCAGAGGTTTGAAAACAAGAGGTTTCCAGTGAGCCCACACTACAGGCACTAATTAACCTCTGTGCTGAACCACGGAAGTAACAAAACGCTGAGGTGCCTCAGCGAGCCTCGAAAATCAAGAGCTCAATTACTGCTACCCTTAATTCCACCTCCAGGTTTATATGTGGAGATCTGGGCCGGATTTACAGTAATAATTTGAGCATGAAAAGCATTTCTCTTCTCAGGGCTCTTCCAAGCCTCGGGTGGAAGGCTCTGGCATCAGAGCCTTTGATTTGTGATATCACAGAAAAAGGCCTGTAATGAATTGTTCAGAAACTTCCTTTTTCCNGGTTTGGTTTTTGTGTGTTTGTGTGTGTGTGGTTTTTTTGGGTTTTGGTTTTTTTTTAACTGTAATTTTACAGCCAGAGGTACTTCTGTGCATTTCTTCAGCTTTTCATCAAGGTAATTCAATTTACTCATCCCATCAAGTGCTGAGTTTAGGAAATCAGCTCCTGTTAATATCAGAGCAGAGTGTTGTAGGAAGGATGCCCGGTTCCCAAAGCACTTTGGAATGGGCTTTTCCAGGCGCTCTGAGGGTTCCAGCACGGCTGCTCCAGCCAGGGGAAGGCAGCTGTGGCCCCTGGCACCCCTGTGGCCCTGCAGTGACCCACAGCAGGGTTCGCTGTGCTGCTGCTCTCCTTTCCCCTGCCTTGCTGCCCTGGGAAAGGCCACAGTCAGCTCTGGGATGCCAGGCTGGGTCAGGCTGGATGGGACCACCGAGGGCCACTGGTGCCACCTCCCTGCTCCAGCAGGGACATCCCAGAGCACAGGATTGTGCCCCAATGGTTCTGGAATGTCCCCAGAGAGGAAACTCCACAGCCTCTCTGCACAATCTGCTCAGGGCTGGGCACTGCCCGGGGCAGAAGTTGTGCCTCCTGTGCAGGGGGAATTCCTGGGATCAATCCCTGCCCGTGGCTCTGGTGCCAGTGCTGGGCCTGGAGCAGAGCCTGGGGCTGCTCTGCCCTCCCTGCACACAGGGACAGACAGGGACAGACAGGGGGACACAGGGACACTCAGGGACACAGGGACAGACAGGGGGACATAGGGACACTCAGGGGGACACAAGGACACTCAGGGACACCCAGGGCTGAGGGCTCCTCTCCAGGCTGAGCAGCCCCAGCTCCCTCAGCCTTTCCTGAGCACAGAGATGCTGCAGGCCCTTCCTCATCCTCACAGCCTGTGCTGGCCCTGCTCCAGGAGCTCCTGTCCCTGCTGTGCTGAGGATCCAGAGCTGGACACAGCACTCCAGAGGTGCCCCAGGGCTGGGCAGGGGAGGAAGGATAATCTGCTCCTTCTTAAACTCCAACTCCATCTTAATTAATCTCCTTTCACAGAAATTGTAGTCATTTCATGAATCTCATCATGACATGGGCACATCTCCTGTGTAATTTATAGAGATTGTAATGATTCATTTGATAGGCATTGTCTGTGGGTTTGGGCTCGTCAGGGATCAGCAGAGCTATAATTATGCAGTAATTACTAAATAAGTTATTCACAAATTGCTGTGCCAGTGAAAGCAAATAGCAGAGCAGTTGAAGAGGATCCAGTTCTGGGCACGTGTTGGAGCCGTGCGAGGGGAGCGGGGTGGGAATGGTGGAGGAGAGGGGCAGCCTGCTGGGGAGCACCCTGCTGCCCTGGGAGGGGTGTCCGTGCCTCTGCCCCAGCCCTTCACCCACCCAGGGAACCCTGCAGGAGCTGCTGGGGTCAGAAATCTGAGTTCCCCAGGTCAGGGGAGCATCTCTCAGGGCTGCCCCGAGGCACACTGAGCCAAATCCCACAGGGACTGTCCCTTGGGCCACCCAATCCCACAGGAACAGTGCCTTGGGTCATCCAATCCCACACTGACCATCCCTTGGGTTCATCCAATCCCACAGGGACCGTCCCTTGGGCCACCCAATCCCACAGGAACAGTGCTTTGGGCCATCCAATCCCACACTGACCATCTCTGGGGCCATCCAATCCCAGCCCCACAGTGACCACCCCTTTGGCCCCAAATGCACCACAGTCCCTGGGAGTTTGGGTTCCTGAAGCTGCTGTGAACCCTCCCCACGTCCCAGCTGCTGCTCCCAGCAGATTCCTCTGGTTCCTTCTTCTGGTTTCCTGCTAAATGTAGGGATGAGTTCCCACTGCCCAGGGCAGGGCTGGGTGGGATTTGGGGCAGGAATTGTTCCCTGGCAGGGTGGGCAGGGCTGGCACAGGGTGCCCAGAGCAGCTGTGGCTGCCCCTGGAGCCCTGGCAGTGCCCAAGGCCAGGCTGGAGCAGCCTGGGGCAGGGGGAGGTGTCCACTGGGTGGGATTTAGGGTCCCTCCCTGTGAAGGTTCTGGCCTCTTTTTCTCCTTGCCAAGGTCAAGATTAAAACAAGGGAAATGCAGGTTTGTAGTTTGGACTTGGATGTTTATCATTCCTTATCCATTCCCAGAGCCATGAGCTGTGAGCTCTAGCTGGCAAGTCAGAGATATGGGGTAAAATGGAGCACCTCTCTATCTCTACCAGGCTTTTTCAAGGACAATCTGTCCAGTTGGGAAATGCCACCCAAATTATTTTTACTTTAAGCCCAATAATTACCACTTGAAGTCTGCAGTGTGGACTTTATTAACCAGTTACAGAAAACCACCCAAACCCGTGAAGAAGAAAGAAGAAGAAGGTGAAGAAGAAGGACCCAGACAACACCCAAAGCCCTCCATCCTGACTCACATGTATTGCTATATACTGAAACCTTAAATCCAACTTTTTCACCCTGTGAGGTCACACAGTTCCATTCAAACTCCACACCCACAGCCCCAGTGCCAGCACTCAATTTTGGAAACGTGTCCCCACTGTCTCAGGTCAAATGTGGTGTTTGCTTGAGGGTCAGTGCCCTTCAGCACAGAAAGCCCAAAATTCTCAGCCTCCAGGGCTCCAACAGCTCCCAGCCCAGTGTGGGACTGTGTGAGCTGCTGGCTCAGCTGCAGCAGCTGGCACTTGTCCTGAGCCCTGTGTTCTCATGGGGGGCTCCCAGCCCTGCCCTGGATTAGTGACAGACGAGTCCCTCGTGCCCCAGGACTTGCACCCTCACAGGTGTCCCCTGCTGCCACCCCCAAGGTGTGTTTTGCTGTGCTTATGCCCAGAAATGCAGCCACGCTTGTGCAGATTCAAAGGGTGACCTCGGAGAACAGGGATGCCAGCGCTGGGAGTCAGAGCAGTGCTAATCATATGTTTCTGAGCAGGGAAATGCCAACAGATTTTCAGGTCTGCATTATTCATGAGCTTCCATTTATCCCTGTGAATGAAAGACCGAGCTCAAAGGACACAGCCAACTTTGTCACTTTTCCTTCATCCTCTTACGGTCTCAACAGCTGTAAAAATCATTAGAGCAGCGGTTTTCCCTGGAAAAAAATCTGAAATGGGGAATGAGGACTGGTGAGCAAATATTGTTTATCCTTTAGAACACTGCAGCTTGAGTAACTAAACCAAAGCTCTGTCTTTCGTGTCCCTTTGGAGACGTAGGCATGTCCAAATGTGTGAGATTCCGTGGGTTTCTGTCTCTGCTTCCCCTGGCTTTGTCACCCAGGCACGGAGAGCACACGGGTGACACAGCACTGGGACTGGGCAGGCTCAGGACCAGATCCCTTGGGTCAGGTCTCCTAAACTAAAATGTTCCCTTTCCTCTTCCATGAGCAAAGACACTCCTTCTCCTTTGCTCATTTGGATAAAAAACACGTTTTATGTTTGTCTTCAAATGGGACTGGGAGGGAGTCAAAGCTCCCCCCAGTGCCACCCCTGCCCTGGCAGGGACACCTCCCGCTGTCCCAGGCTGCTCCCAGCCCCAGTGTCCAACCTGGCCTTGGGATCCAGGGGCAGCCCCAGGCTTTGTCTTCTCCTCCCCTGCTGGTCCCCATGTGCAGAAGGCTCACCCCTGGGGTTTGGGGTGCCCTTTGCTGTCAGAACCTGTGGGACCCTGGCAGATGCTTCCCCTGATGGGACATCACAACACTGGAGCTGAGATGGGTGCCCGGGTGTGGGAAATGGATTTGTAGGGAATTCTTGAAGCCTGGCAGAAGGCTCACATAAGGATGGATCTGTGTGCAGACTCTGAGATAAGGTGTGCTGACTTAAAATGCCACGGGATAGGACAGACATTGCTGAGAGAGAAATGGGACTGGAAACAAGTTTCCAGGGATGGCCTTGTGTCTTGGTTTGGACAGACAGGTGTCTGCCAGGGAAAGCTGGAGTTTCCCTTGGAATGGAGAATGTAACCCCCTCCAAGCCCCCTCACCCCCTCCAAATTATAATTTTGCAATTCAGGGCTTTCAGGCAAAGATTTGGGAATAGGAATAACAGTTCTTTACCAGGAATATTAATAATGCAAATGTAGTAGAAAACAAAACCACCCAACCAAACCAGCAAACAAACAAACAACAATCCTGGAGAACCCTGACAGAGTCAGAGCTCCAACCTGACACCCTGNAGTTTTGGTTCCATAACCCAAGACACCTTGCAAATACGACCAGACACTTTGGAGAAACAGAACAGTGAAAGGTGCATTGTAGTAGGGCTCACAAGGGGTAATTTTAGATGATTGGCTTTAAAGCATCAGCAGTGTTGTATGGCAAAAGCTGACAGGCCAAGAAAAGCTTATAATGGATTGTAATTAGGAAATAGTTTGGTTTCTGATTGTGATGGCGTGAATTGTAACGTCTGTACTGCCTCACCCTTCACATGAGACTGAAAACAGAATAAAAGTTTTTTAAACCCTCTCAGTTGCCCCATCTCTGAGTCAGAAAGGGGCTCAACCCCACACCCAGGCACCCTGGGGCAGCTGGGGTGCAGCAGGGAGCTCTCCCAGCCTCTCCCTTGCTGCTGGTGGGGAAATAAGGGATTTCCCCTTTGGCTCTGGGCTCTGGCTGAGGAACTGGGCTGCTCCAGGGGAAGGGAATGCCAGGAATCACATCCCCAATGGGGCAGGGGAAAAGATTGTAGAGCACGTGGGATATTTCATAAACACAGCTCCTCCTCAGGGCCTGCAGATTGGCTGTGCTCGATATTGCCTTTTATTTTTGACCATACTGGGAAGTGTCTTGTACCTGGGCCCAGAGTGTGGGGGCTCCTTCTTTGGGATTTGGCATCTGATCCCAAACAACCCACTGCCCTTTGCTCTGCCAGCCCCTGCAGTCCCTGGCCTGCTCTGGTTTGGGTTTTTTCCTCTGAGTTTTGCTTGCAGGAGCCTCTGCAGGCACACCTGGGTGGGGTGCAGGTGCTGAGGGTCCTTCTGACACCTGCCAGGATCTCACAGCTCACATTTATTTCTCTAATCCGATAACATCCATCACTCATTTAGTAGGGTTTTGGGTTTGTTTTTTTTCCCTCCCTTTTTCATTTTCCAGATGTTAGTGCTGCAAATACTGGTGCAAAGACGTGCCCTCACATTAGTGGTTTTTGTGATTTTTTTAATATATATTGTTTTATTTTATTTTATTTTATTTTATTTTATTTTATTTTATTTTATTTTATTTTATTTTATTTTATTTTATTTTATTTTATTTTATTTTATTTTATTTTATTTTATTTTATTTTTTAATGTTTTTTATTTTATTTATTTATTTTATATATTACTTTATTTTTTTTTATCACATTTTTGTGATACTCAGCAAGTGGCCTGCAAATGAATGGCTGCTTTTGCCAACATCCATTTGCTGAGGACAAAGTTCCCTGATTTATTCATTTATTCGAGATACAGGCAGTCCTGTGAAAGGTAAAGCCTTAAGCACATACCAGTGTCCTATAGATGTGAAATTGTTGTGAAAGTGAGGATGGAAACTGCATATTTTTGCTGCCAAGAGAATCAAATGTGCGACCTTTAATTAAAATATTATTTTGAATGTTTTTAATGAAAATACAAATTAGTCTGTGGCTGGTTCACACACACACATAACACCGCCCCTCACATTTAAATTAAGTTAAATTGAATTAAACTAAATTAAATCAGATTAAATTAAATTAAATTAAATTCTTTTTGCACTAGAAAATCGTTCATCCTACATAAAACATGATGGTTCAGTCTGGAACGTATTAAAAATAAATAAATAAAAAGGCTTTTAGTAGACTGGGCCATTAAAACAATGTGTTTAGTGTCTTTCTCTGCCTTTCCATAAGGAAATCAAATTCCATCTGAATTTGAGTCAAATTTGAAATTCATCCCATTGTGCTGCCAGCTGAGAGCGAGTCTGGGACTCGGGGCTGGAATCCACAAACCTGGAGGCTCTTAAAAATCACCTTCCATTGGACTTCTTTTACAACTGGGCACAAAAAGATGTCAATAATGTGGTTTTCTACAGCCTTAAAAATGTTTAAATATTTATTGAGAAGCCCCTGCTATCAGGCAAAACAATCAGCTGGAGGTGTGGAGCTGCTGGAGGATGGAGTGAGAAAACTCCCTGACAATTTCAAACTTCAAGTTCACAATTATGATTTTTTTAACGTCTCACCGGTGTAGAGCTATTAAATATTTATCATCCTGTAATAAAAGAGTAAACCATTTAAATAAAATAAACCATTACCCGGCAATTAAGGTGTAATAACTCAAACCTGCAGAAAAGCTCTAATTGTAATTGCAAAATATTAAGGGTGAGAGAAAGACACAGAATAAATTAAGGTCACGTCTCTGCCCCATCCACTCAGAGCTTCCATCCAAAAGATTTATTATGAAGTGTTTTTCCCATTTTTCGTGGTGCTCAAACAGGCTCTGGCTTTCCTAGGCTTAGAGACCTTGATTTCACAATAAATCATTAATCTTTAACAAAGCTGATGAAGCCTAGGGGAGATTAGCTTAAATAAGCCCAGTTAATTATCAAAGGTCATAAACTGAAGCAGTTATGAGCATTTTTTTAATTAACCAATGAGTTGGTATTTAGCTGCCAGTTGTGTTTTGGTCCAGTTATTGATTCCTCCAAGTCGAAATATCAAAGTCAAACAATTGCACTGATGCAGATGGAAATGAAAGAAGATCTTTGTGTTCTCCAGATGGGAAATGTTCTCCTTGGGACAATCCCAACCATCCCAGCCCATGCATCCCTGAGAGCTCCTGGAGCTCTGGGAGCTTTGGGAATGTGCCCTTTCCCTGGGGAGCCTGGGCAGTGCCAGCACCCTCTGGGGGAAGAACCCTTCCCAAAATCCACCCTGAGCCTCCCCTGACAAACCCCTGAGGAGTGACAGAGACCAAAGTCACGTGTGAGGGGCTGCAGGAAGCAATGAAACATCCCAGAGTTCCTGTTCCTTGGAAAACAGGTTGGAATTTCTGCCACTGAAACAGTGAAGAACACTGAGAATTCCTTACAGCGTTGCTTTTTGTTCCCCAAAGCAGAAGTGAGGCGTGGCTTTACTCACAACAAAGCACATTTCTCATTTTTAAAACCTGGTGTCCCTCTAGCAGCTCTAATTGTGCCAAACACAACAGTTTGGTTTTGGATCGGCTGCAGAGTGATGGAACGAGGTACCATTGTACCAAAAATGGGATCCATAGCTTGAACTCCTGGTCCTGGGGATGGGCTGGGGCTGAGCNTCTCTAGGAGGCACGGGCTCTCCTCTCCTGGTTGAAATCACTGCTCTGTTCCTTTGCTGAGGTCTCCATGGTTCTCGGGGATGAAGGGCTGGCTTTGCCTTGGAGGGGCTGGCCGGGTCAGCTCCAGTCCCTCCCTCTGCAGGCTGCTCCCTCGGGTAACCCCTGCCCAAATTCATCCAGTTTCCTCCTCACAGGAGCTGGGGTTTGTTCCAGGAGCTCTGAGGAGGAGCGGAGCAAGCACAGCCAGGCTGGAGAGGTGCAGATCCCCAGTGGATTTCAGAAGGAATCTGCCCTCAGTTTGTTCCCTTCGCTCGGGCAAACGGGGGCTGATGAATCGCTGCCTGCCAGCCACATACAAGGAGATTTGCTGGGCAAATAATTACAAGTAATTGACCTCTGGCAAACTGAAAGTCAGGGTTTATTTACTTGCTTGTTTTTACCTGCCTGTGCCCTCTAATAGCTGCTTCCAGCTCATATTTTCCCCAAGCCTTGGATGTCAGACAGCTGCAGCTGTGGGTCCTGCCCTCCCCGAACACGTCTGTAATTCTCCGTCCCGCTGTCCTCCCCTGCCTAGGAATTTACTGTTGTTTTCACAATTTTATGTGCAAACACATTTAAATCCCTCTGACCTCAGCCTCCTGAGCTGATTGAATTTTGCTTTAACTTTGGTCTGGCAATTTCCATTCCCATGTTTTTATGCAGAATGCCAGGGTTTCAGCTCGTGATAAAACTGAGACAAAAATAGGGTTTGGGTCCACGCTGAATTTCTCTGCAAGCAGAGGGGCTCTCGTTTCTCTCAAGGTACTTTATTCCTTCACTGTGTGGTTTAGTGCTCGTGGTGCTGTTTAACTTGGACTTGCTGATCTTGGAGGTCTCTTCCAGCCTTAATGATTCTGTGATCTCTGGGGTCAGGGAGCGCCTTCCCTCGGGTTTGCTTTGGTGGTTCCCTTTCTGAGCTGCCATTCCCAGACAGAGCCTCTTGGCAGCCAATTCCTTTTCTTCCCTGTAATCTCCCTCCTTGTGCTGGGGAGCCTTTCATGGGGTGCTTTCCCATTTTGATAAGAGGTTTTCTCTGCCAGCTCCTTTCTGCCTGGGATCAGAAAGGAATTTCTAGATACAATCTCTGCTTTTGGTAAAAGGCAGCATTAAACGTCCTTGACATTTAACCTCACCTCCCTGGCCCAGCTGTCTTTAGTGCTTATATCCTCCAGAGGTTTCCCTTTTGAGGATTAGAGCTGCAGCCACAAATCCGTGGGGTTTATTCTCCCACTCCATTTAAACCCACTCAGCTGCTGACTGTCTGGGTTATTTCCAGCGTCAGATCCGGCTCACCACCCCCAACCCAAACTGACTGTGAGGGGAATATCAGGCTTTGCTTCTCCCCATGGCAACCTGCTGGGGATTCCTGCAGCCACACTTCCCCTTCCCCACCTGGGCTGCCACAGCAGCACCTGCCAGAGCATCTCCCTGGTGCACCAGGGCAGGTTTAGTCTGGGCACGAGTGAAAATTCCCTCGCTGACAAGCTCAGGCCAGGGAGTCAGTCAGGGGATTGGGGCACTGGTGTGTTTAGGGAAGGGCAGGAATCCCCAGTTTTCCAGGTATGTTTGGCAGCCAGGGATGTTGTGCCCAGTATCCCTAAGCCCAGAACATTCCTGGCTTTACATTTTTCAACCCAGCCTGACTTAAAGCTCTGACGAGCTGGGGTTGTCTGTGCTGGCTGCCCAGAGGAGGTGGCTCTGCAGGGCACACAGGGTCCTGCAGACACAGCCCCAGCTCTGGCAAGGGCACCCCAGGAGCTGCTGGGCACTCGCTGCTCCTCCTCTGCTTTGGGGAACAAAGCTCAAGGAGAACTCCCCACTGCAGCCACAGAAATGGCTCAGGAAGTCATGGGTTTCCATTAGACTTGCAGATTCTTTTTCCACAAGCACCCTTGGAAATCTGAGCAGTCCTGATGCTGCAGGACTGGGGTCCCAGGAAGGTGCAGTGCAGATAGTGCCACTCTTGCCCACGCATCCCTGCCTCCCAGTGTTCCCAAGGAGTCATTAATAAATTTTAATTTGAATGAACCAGCCTAGTGTGCTTCTACAGAACCAGCTGGTTTTGTTTTCTCTCTATAGACCCAAACATTTTCATGAATAAAGATTTGCAAAGAGTTTTAGAACTCGAAACTAGGAATAGATCTGTCTCTCCAATGCCTTGATCTAATAATGTATTTAAAAATGAGATTTTTTGCAAGAATAATACATTAAATCACCGCCTTCGCTTCCAGCCTCAGTGCTGCCAGGAATCTGTGACTTTATGCCACCTTAAGCACCTATAATTAAGTCTAGATCTGATGTTTCCCAGGGAGACACGATCCCAGCACAATCCCTGCTGGTTTGGTAGGGTATTTTGCCTTTTAATGAAATATCGTACTTGACTGAGTGTGTTAATTTGCCTGATTGTTGCAAAGAATGGTGTTCGTCTGCAGCAAGGGGAACTGAACTTTTCCTTCCCTAGGAAGCCACAGTCATGAGGATTGACTCCTAAATTCCCAAGAAAAAGGTGCTGTTAGCTTAAGGCAGTCAGAAAAATAACTTCAGTCATCATTGCACAACAGATTTGAGCCAGGCTGAGAATTATCCATGAGGAGCAGGCTGTCACTGCTCAGAACATGAAAGCTGGGGAGAAGTTAAGGAGCACTAAATCAGATTATTGTCACACTTGAAACAGCCATTAAAATACAAAACCAAGGAAAATCTTGATCTTGTTTTCTCCGAGTCTCCTCTTTGACCCCAATTCCTGCTTCTCCTGCTGAAGTCAGAGTTGCTCCTTGCAGGGGCACAACCTCCTTTAACAGGGGAACATTTTGGGGTGGTGACTTTCCCTTTCTCCCTCGTGTTGAATTTCCCTTTCCCTCATGTTGAGTTTCCTTTTTCCTTGTGCTGAATTTCCCTTTTCCTTTGTGTTGAGTGTCCCTTTCCCTCATGTTGAGGTTCCTTTTTTCCTTCCGTTGATTTTCCCTTTTCCCTCGTGTTGTTTCCTTTTTCCCTTCTGCTGAGTTTCCCTTCCCCTCCCATGTCGATTTTCCCTTTTCCCTTCTCTTGAGTTCCCCTTTTCCCTCGTGTTGAGTTTCCCTTTTCCTTTTTGTTGAGTTTTCCTTTTCCTGNGAGTTTTCCTTTCTGTTGAGTTTCCCTTTTCCTTTTTGTTGAGTTTTCCTTTTCCTGTTTGGGTTTCCCTTTGCTTTCATGTTGAGTTTCCCTTTTCCCTCATGCTGAGTTTCCCTTTTCCCTCGTGTTGAGTTTCCCTTTTCCTTTTTGTTGAGTTCCCCCTTTCCCCCATGTTGAGTTTCCTTTTT
>VWYO01012880.1:43535-60824 GCA_013400275.1 Rhadina sibilatrix
CCCTTTTCCCCCATGTTGAGTTTCCTTTTTCCCCCATGTTGAGTTTTCCTTTCTGTTGAGTTTCCCTTTTCCCCCATGTTGAGTTTCCTTTTTCCCCCATGTTAAGTTTCCCTTTTCCCTTCTGTTGGGTTTCCCTTTTCCCCCATGTTGAGTTCCCCTTTTCCCCCATGTTGAGTTTCCTTTTCCCCCCATGTTGAGTTTCCTTTTTCCCCCATGTTAAGTTTCCCTTTTCCCTTCTGTTGGGTTTCCTTTTTCCCTCGTGTTGAGCTCCAGCAGCTCCCCCTGGCTGGGACAATCCCTGCTGTCCCCTGCATGGCCCCAGCCCCAGCAGGGCTCCAGGTGGCAGCCAGGCCCTCCCCGTGCCCCTGCCTGAGAAAGCAGATTTGGGGTTTTCAGCAGAGAGAGACCCAAACCCCACAAATGCAAACCCCTTTCCCAATGCACAGCGATGTTCCAAACCCACTGTTTCTTAAATCTCAGGCAGCACTGAAATCAGTCTGGTGTCCCATGTATCTCTGCATTTCTGGGCAATTTTGCTTTGTATCTGTTAAATATTCTGGGGGGAAGCAGCCTTGTGTGTGCCTTGGCCAGTCCAGCAGAGCTTTGAGGCACAATGCAGCCTCCAGAGGATCCTCCCCATCCTTCCTCTCCCTCACTGGAGCCAGCTGCACACCCCTGGGATGCCCATGCATGGAGAGCAGCCTCATCTCCACCTCTATCCCTTCCCAGTGCCCAGCTGCCACGGTGGGGACTGATGTGGGACATCCAGGGATGTGGGATATCCAGGGATGTGGGACATCCAGGGATGTGGGGCATCCAGGGATGTGGGACATCCAGGGATGTGGGACATCCAGAGATGTGGGGCATCCAGGGATGTGAGACATCCAGGGATGTGGGATATCCAGGGATGTGGGATATCCTCTGTCCACAGCCCTGTTCCCTGCTCCTGCTCCTGCTCCTGCACAGGGCCAGGAAACCTCAGTACCTGAAACCCTTTCTATGCTGAAGGCGTCACCAACTTCACAGATTTTAATGCCAATTAAAAGTGTAACACAGCTGAAATTCCATTTTACTCCTAAAACGTGGTCTGGGCTCATCAGCGCCCAGGGTGTGCTCGTCGAGGTGTTGGATAATTGGTTTTAAGGTTGGAAACATTCATCTGCATTAGCAGGAGTTCAGCAGCCGGGTAAAGAAACTTTCATAACTTTTGATTTGGGGAAATATTTGTCTGCTATTTCTCTTGGACTGGTGTTTGCACAGTATTAACCTGAAAAGCAATTGTGGGTGGAAAAAAAAAAAAAGCCCTCAAAATTGCCCAGGAGCTGATGTGTGCTCAGCCATTCCCTGCACAGCCCTGCTTGTCAACTCCTTCCTATTTTTTTTCATTAGTTTCTTGTTATAGTCAAGATATGGTCAATGATCTTTTGAGCTTGGTAATTTTGTTAAACCTTTTTTATGAGGAGTTTTGAATTGCTGCATTGAGATGGGAGCTTGCTTCCGTGCAAGATTAATTGGGACCGGTATTTCATTTTGCATAGCACTATTCAAAGCTAATAAAAGGGCCCAGAATAATGAAATCTAAAGTCAAATTATAATGAAAAGCCACAGGTGATTGTTTCATTAGGCTGGATGCAGGAGAACTGTGTCTTCTCTTAACTTTGCCTGTTTGTATTGGTTGCCCTGGGGGAAGTAAACAACTTCCAAATGGGTTTGATGTTTCTGAGAAATGTTTTCTTCTGGAAAGCCTTCAATAATTAAAAAGATGTGCCTTCTTAAAAGTTCACCGAAGCACAAAGCCATTGCTTTAAAACATTCTTTGTTCAAAATTGTTACCTTGACTGATATTCATGGGAGGAAATTGCCTTCAATGGAGTGAACAAAGCCCTTCTCTTAGCCAGGTTCCAGTGCCTCCCCGGAGAAATGCTTCGGCGCTGGAGACCCCCAGGGGCAAAAAGCTTGGCCCGGTGGGAGTGTGATGGTGCTGATGATGTGCACAAAATGCAGATCAGGGCACAGAGTGTGGTAGATCAGAGCACAGAGCTCGGCCCCAGCCCCACTGGAGATTAAACTGTGCTGTCTCTTGCATGACTGTTTGCTGTCTCATTCTGTACTTGTCTTCCATGTGTGATTAACTCCCAAATGTTCTCTTTTTTTCCCCTTTTTTTTTTTTTTTTTTTTTTTTCCCTTTTTGTAGAAATTATTGAGCCTACTACCTCTAGTGGTGTCTCCAGCCCAGGTCAGTATCCCCCGCAGGAGGGTCGGTGCCTGCAGGGCCTCATTGCCATCGGTGCCCGGGGCTGGCCCGGGCTGGCAGCTGTGTTGTGGTAGTGCTGGACCATCCCCTCCGTCTTTGTGCTCCCATTGCTGTGTCTTCCCTCCAGGCTTTGTGTCTTTGTCCTCTTTCTCCCCGTTCTGAGCAGCCTCTCCCGCATCCCTGTGCCTGCCGCGGGTGTGTCCCGGTGGGGCCGTGCAGGGCACAGCTCCGCCCGGGCAATTCCCTGCTCGGGAACCTCCTCACCCCTCTGGATCCTCCCTGATGTGGCTGTCGGTTTGAGGGTTTGCAGGTTCCTCAGTCTCCTTCCTCGCTGGCTGGCTGGGGGATGGAGCCAGGAGCTGCTTCTCGCTGCCAGGGCCAGGAGGGAGCTGCGTGCCTCTCCTTGTGCCTGGCAGGGGTTAACAGGGCCTGAGTGCTCCTGGTGCAGCCCCGCTTCCTCGGGGATTTCCTCTTGCTGCTCCCCAGCAGTGCAGCTGGGCAAACAATCCTGGGATGGTTTGGGCTGGGAGGGACCTCAAATCCCCCCCAGTGCCACCCCTGCCCTGGCAGGGACACCTCCCACTGCCCCAGGCTGCTCCAGCCTGGCCTTGGGCACTGCCAGGGATCAGCTGCTCTGGGCACCCTGTGCCAGGGCCTGCCCACCCTCCCAGGGAAAAATTCCCGCCCAATCTCCCATCTAGGAGACAAAAATAAGCAGAATATTCCTCTGGCAAAACCTTCGCCAGATGTGCACTTTTATGTCCTGACGGAGATTGAAAGATGGGAAGGACTGTGCCAGAAAGGCACAGAAAGTGAGGTGATCAAAGCAAGTGAGGCAGATTAAACCAAGGGCTGCAGAAGGAAAACCAGGCACAGGTGATCCCAACACCCTCAAACCTCCAGGAGCAGCAGGACGAGAGTTTAAATCCCCAGCGCTTTAATTAAAGAGCTTAGGGAGGGCAAGCTCCAGCGTCCCCCGGGGGCCGAGGTGCTGCCTCCTGCCTTCCCCAGGGAGCTTCCCAGAGCTCTCCATCTCCTCTAGGGCAGAGGCTGTGCCCTGTCTCCATCTCCTCTGGGGCAGAGATTGTCCTGAGCCTCCAGCCAGAGCCACAGCAAAATCTCTGCAGGAGCTGCCTCCATCCAAACCCTCGGTGGGAGGGGACGGGGCTGCAGAAAGCTGATAGAGCTGGCAATGAAAGCCCCTACCCACCCCTGGGATTTGCCACAGCTGCTTTGGACTGCCAAGCAGTGGAAAATAAGCTGGGGAATTGTATGTTGAGTTAAGAGAAGCTGAGAGGAAGGAAGGAGCCTCTGCTGTGCAGAGTGGTGACAAGAGAACCTGACTGTGCTGTTTAACTCCTGGAAAAGTGCCCTCAGGCTGCCCCTGTCCCAAGCTCTGCCCAGGGAGGGAGGGAAAACGCTGGCTGGCAGCAGCTGGGATGGGCTGCAGCGACATTCCTGGGTTTAATCTCCACGAGTGAGTGCTCCAGCGGAGTCACGCTCCTTGCTCACTTCCAAAAACTGCTGCTCAAGTGACACAGCTTTGAGATGTGTTTGAATTCTTGTGAATTCTTCGGATGTGTCTGCAGAAGCTGGCACCAAATGAGCAAAATGAGGCGTGTTTTTGGGAGCAGGGTGGAGATGTGGCAGTGGAAAGGGAGCAGAGTCCTTAATAATGATCCCTCTCTTAATTTTGAAAATTAATAGAGAGGGCTTTTTCCAAACAGGAAATTGAGAATATAAAAACCCCTGAACACAGTAGAAGAAAAAAATTTGGGAATCATTAAAGTTGCAATAGTTATGAAACATGAGCAAATCCAGCTTTAAATTACCAAGGAGAGTACTCTGAGCTCAGTTTGCAGTTGAAAACCAACATCTGTTCTGCTGCAAGACAACAGAGAGGGGTAGGAGGGTTTAAAGACAGTCCTCAAAATGGTTGCAGATTTATTATTGAGTCTTTCCTCCTGGAAATGAGCCCTGGTACCAGCAGTGACATTGCACTGAACTGCTCTGTTTGCCTTCCATAATGAAATAACACTGTGACAGTCCCTCCACTTGGCTAATTTTAGCCTGGTAAATAGCTGGATAGTGCCAGCACTATTGTTACCAAGTTATTCAGCTGCAGAGGCAATGAAGAACTTCCCAGAGCGTCAGGAACTGAGTCCCTGGTGTGCTGCAGCACCAGCAGTGAAGGCAGCAGGTTGGGCTGGGAGATGGTGGCAGAAAACCTGGGTTATCTGTCCATAGCTGCTTATGACAGTAAAATTAGATTTATAATGAACAACAGAATGGTTTGGGCTGGAAAGGGCCTTAAACTCATCTCATTCCAACCCCTGCCACAAGCAGGGACAACATTTCTGACTTTAAATAAAGTCCCCCCAGGAGGCTTTGGCCAGGAGTCCTCTGGGTGTGCCTGCCTGTCCCACTTCCCTCGTGCAGGAATGCAAGCCCTGGATAATCTGCAGGAACTCCTCTTAGCCTGGCCTCTCACAGCAGCCAGAAGGCAGCATCAGCCTCCTTGCTGCTCAATCAAGGCTCTGCAGCTAATTAGCTAATTACCACCATCCTTTACCACTTCAGTGCAGCTTCTCCAGGGGGTGTGTACCCTGGAGAAGGGTTTGCTGCTGGAAGGGCACAGATCCTCTGTAGGGTTTCAGTGCTGAGCCAGAGGTTGTGAGAGCACCCCAGAGCGAGTCAGCCCCCAACTGCAGGGGGTGAGGCAGAGCTGGAGTGCCAAGGCTCTGCCAGAAATGCAGGGAAAGGTTCAATGTTCCATCCTCACTGCTTGAGCTCTCCAACGTTCCATCATCACTGCCTGAGCTCCCCAGCATCCTCCTTAGAGACCAAGCCTGGGAGATGCTCTCTGCAGAAAGTGAGGAACCTCCAGCAATCCTGGAGAGCTTTCAGGGTGTCCCCCCACCCAGTTCCCAACAAGGCACAAAGCATTTAAAACAATTTTTAATTCATGCAAAGCAAGGCCGTGTTCGAGAGCCCCGGCGACGCATTTGTGCCTTTCTCTGCTCTCGCCCTGCTCCCTGCATCGGGGGATTTGCTTCCCTAATTTGAAGTGACAGTGCTTCAAGCATGTGGAATTAGCTGCAAAAAGTTCCAGAATTGGGGCCACGGTTGGTATCTGCGTTGTCAGCCAGCGCCAGGAGCTGGAGCTCCTTACAAATCTTTCCTCCCTCGGCATAATTAGTTCACAGGTGGTGTCTTGAGAAGCCTTTGAAGATGTTGTTGAATTCTTAACGCTGACTAAACAAGTAATTGTGACAGGTCAGAGAGAATAATTGAGGAATCTTCTTTAATTAATGATTTCACATCTTATGAGGCACTTTTATAAAAATTGGAGCCGGAGAGAGAAGGACCTTAAGTTATTTAATTTTCTCAGGAACAAAAGCGTGTGTTTAAACGAGCTCTTGGGCAGGTTGGACAACTCCTTGAACTTCAGCTGCTTCTCCCTGCTCTGCCTTTCTGCACATCTAACACATTCAATATGCCAGAATACCAAATAATATACCTCATTTCAAGCAGGCTCTGTTTGTTTCGTGGGAAACCTGCCAGCCCCTCCAGTTTTTCTCTTCTTATGCAGTGGCAAATCCCATTTAAATCAATCAGTGGTTTTGTGTAAGGAGAGTCTGCAGGGTTGGACCCTGAATTTCGGCATTTACAGCGCTCTCTCCTGCCATTAGTTCTGTCTGTGGGTGAGGGCAGCACCGTGCTCCTGCAGCTGGAGGGCTTTGGATGTCAGCAGGAGGCACTGGTGGAGCAGGGAGGAGCCCCGGGGCAAGGGACAGAGCCGGCTGTGCTTCATCAGCCGACACCCAACTGCTCCTCCTTCTCCATGTTCCTGGAATCCCTTCCAAAACACTAAAAGGGGATGAAAAGGTGATCCAGATTTCGAGTAACAGGTCCTGGGTCACTGCAAATTTAACTTCTAAATCCTGCCAGGAGCAGAGATGTGTGTTTGCTCTGAGAGCTTTTGATGCTTGGTGGCCACTTTCGTTGCCTCCCAAATATCCCACCTGGGAGGGAGGGCAGAGCCTCCCATCTCCACCAGCTGATGGGGAATCACCCCTCCAGTGCCCAGTGCCAGGGGACCAGGGGTTCTTCTGTCCCAGATCTCAAACAGATAGAGGGGCTATCAGGTCTTGCTGTGAGGAGTTTGGCCTCAAACAGGTGAACATCTCCAAAATGCCAATGTATTAAACCTCCTTGCTCATCAGCTGAAAGCTTTATGTTCAGAGCACATGGTGGGCACTGCTGCTGCGTTTCAGAGCCCAGGCAGGTGTGAAATTCCAGCGTGGCTGCCTGTGCCAGGCAAAGCTGCTTTCTGCACCCAGCCAGCTCCGTGCACCTGCACCGTGTTAATTCTGTGTTTCTCTGGGAACACTGGGAATTACATCCTGTGGGAAATAGCTGCCTTCCCGTGCTGCAGTCACCTGCTGCAGCAAACAGGTGAACCCTGTGTTTGTAAATCATCCCGTGAAGGCACATCCTCCCGGTGAATGTGTGGAATTAGGCAAACATTCCTGTTGGAGCTGAACGAGTGTCTCAGGGTGTGCTCAGTGACATTCAGCGTGTTCAGAGCCTGCATCATCATTCCAGCAGAATGTTTGAACACACTAAATCATATTATTCACTGCTTGCTGAAGAGATGCATTATTTAATATCAAGAGAGCTGCTTTCTATCAGCTGAGAAATAGGACTAGAACTAGGTCGTTTTTAGTCCATTGATTCCCACTCTCTAAGCCGGCATGTAAAATACAAGAATGTTTTTTCTCCTGGTACTGTACTGCCTACAAGCCTTCTGTCAGTGGGGATTTCAATATTAATGAGTTTCCCCAGGAATATGAGAAGCTCACTTAGGAGAAGAAGCTGCTCCGAGAATCCTGAATATTTTACAATCTCACACATCGATCCGTTGGCTGGAGTTTCACGTTTCAGCCAAGGAGTGCTTCTGAGAGGTGCCAGCAGAGCAGAGCAGGGCCAGGTGTGAGATGGCTTCTGGAGGCTGTGAGAAGGGTGGAGGATGTGGAAGGTGCAGAGATACTCAACCTCCTGCTGCTGCTTTCTCCCAGACGTGCATCTCCGATGCCGGGGATGAGCCACGGAGGTTCCTCCCCATCTCTGGGGGATGCTCACCCTGCATGGAGCCTCTCAGCCTCAGGGACCCGTGTCCTTGGTGCTGGGGGCTTATCAGTATCCAGGTCAATTCGTGTTTTTGCAGATGGGATCAGCGTTTGTCAGGTGTGTGTTGTGTGCAGGAGCTCCAGCATGGGAACACGGGGAGGGCTCTTCCCAGCACAGCTCTGACTTCCTGCAGCTAGTGGGGTTTAAAACACAGATGTGCATAGAATGGTGGAATCTCCTGAGCTGGAAGGACCCACAGGGATCATCAGCCCAGCCCCCCAGCAATCCCACCCTGGGCATCCCTGGCAGTGCTGTCCAAAGGCTCCTGGAGCTCTCGGGGCTGTGCCCATTCCCTGGGGAGCCTGGGCAGTGCCCAGCACCCTCTGAGGGAAGAACCTTTCCCAAAATCCACCCTGAGCCTCCCCTGGCACAGCTGCAGCCGTTCCCTTCCTCTTTATACAACCTACTTACACCTTCCCCGAGACTGAGACAAGTCCCAGCTCTGACTGAGAGAGACAAGCAGGAGATTCCAGAATGTGATTCACCAGCAGGAAGAGAGCAGTCCGTGTTTTTATTTATCACAGAAGGATATGTTTTAAGTGGAGGTTTGATCAGCCAGAACTGTCTGACTACAGGAATTGTACAGGAATAAATATGCATATATCCATCTCGATGAGATGGGTGGCCATGTGCAGAGATTTAAAATGTGTATAGAGCTGTGTATCCATAACTTCAGGGAGGGCCCAACTCTGTGTGGAATATGGAGGAGCCTACAGCTACAGCTGGCAGGGAAGGATCTGACAAACTTGGGTTGTTGAGGGAGGGAAGGCTTGGGGGATTAGGGGACTTGTCAGAAAAAGCCTGTTTGAAAACTCCATGAATATGTCAGTTTTAAAGGAATTCAAATAAAGGCCTGTTGAGTTTTGAGTGGGGGGAAAAAAAAAATACGTTGGCTTCCTTCCAGGCTCCCCATCTCATTCCAGGCAACACTTCTTCTTTTTTTGTCTTTTCCCTGTCTGAATTTCGCACCAAATGGAAATTTCAGTTGCATGCCAGCTGCATTTAGAGTATCTGCGCAACATGGACATTTTGATGGAGTTGCCAACAATATTCCCAGCCAGGATGGAAAACAACATCCCAGGATGAGACAGGATCAGCCATTTCCTTGCTCTGAACCTGATGTTCAGGAGCTGCATGGCTGCATCTCTCCCTCACTACAAACAATTGCAAGGCCCAGTTCTACTGAGGGGGATTTTAAGCTGGGATTTATCCTTCTTTAAACCTTTCCAGCTCCTCCTAACGTGTCACCAGGCAGCCCATGAGAGGCTGAGTGTGGGTTTTCCTGAGAGGCTCTCTGGGTTACAGAAAACAGCACCAAAATTTGTAGGGAGGAACAGGGCAGCGCTGAGCCAGGCCCGCTGCCTTCCCAGAGCTGCCGGTCCAAGCAGCAGCTCGGAACAATTAAATAAATATTCCTTTGTCACTGGCACCTGCTCCTGCTCGTGATTCTCGGGAAGCCCAGATTTTAACTGAGCCTCTGCATCCACAGAACAGCGTGCAGCCAGCTGATTAAAATTTTAAAGATGCTTTTCATTAGGCTGGAAGTTGTGCAAAGCATTTCCCCCCCAGATTCCAGCTGCTGAGTCAGATATTTCCATGAGAAAAGGCTGCCGGCATCAGGCAGCGGGAGAGGAATTCGGGAGTGAGGGGCAGCCTGCTCCCTCCCTCTTACCCGCATGGGACCGTCCTGGGTGACACTGGGTGATGCTGGGTGACACTGGGTGACACTGGGTGACACTGGGTGATGCTGGGTGACACTGGGTGGCACTGGGTGATGCTGGGTGGCACTGGGTGGCACTGGGTGGCACTGGGGGACACTGGGACATCCAGTAGCGGTGAAAAGATGGACCTCAGCACCTTTTGCCCTCCTCACTGCTGATAAATATAAGAACCCAATCATTGATTGCCAATTAGATAAACCTTTATTAAAGCCAGAAGCTGAGGCAAGCAGTGCTGGGAAAGCCGGAGAGCGCAAGTCTCAGCTCCTGCTCCACCCACAGCTTTTGGGGTTTTCCCCACAATTCCCCATTTTTATAACTTTTTGGGTCACACACTCCCCTTGGGCCCTCCCCAGTCCNGCCCCTACGTATTTATGATTATTAACTATAACGTTGAACACCAATTACCTAAATCGTTAATTTAATTTATGACACTGCTGAGGTGCGTGGCTCAGCTGTGGTTTCTCTCCCAGCCAGCTTCCCCCACCCCGAGGCAGCGAGGATCACTCTGCAGGGAGAAATGATGGGGCTCACTTGGCCTCTGTCCCTGACTGCTCCCAGGGAGGAGGGAGCCTCCCTGCTGCCCAAAACCACCCAGAACGAGCTTCCTGCCAGAGCCAGGCAATTCAGAGAACAGCTGGGTTTGGAAAGCTCGGGAGGGAGCTCTCTGGAACAAACGGGGTGCGCCTTTTCCAGCGGGAAAACAGGGAGGTGTTTGAATAATCCCCAGGAACCTGTCAAAGCAAAGAGCTCCGAATTTTGGCTTTAGCTCTCATCCTTTACACTCAAGTTCTTTGTGTGGCTGAGGAGCACGGTGGTGCTGGAAAACTGAAATGTCAGACATTGCAGGGATGAGAATGCCTGAGCTGCGCTGGGATCCTGTGAGGATCCCAAACCCACAGCCTGCTGTGCACACTCCCCTTTAGTGCCCCGTTCTCCCAGAGTCACAGAACACCCCAGGCTGGAGGGCACCCACAGCTCCAACCCCCACAAAAGGAGCTGTGTTCTCCAGGGAGGTGGGAATCCCACCCTGCTCAGTGCAGATTATCCAATTCGAGCCAGGGCTCGGAGAAACCTGAGGGATTTGAGTACTGAGGGGTTATACACGGCACAAACCAGGCAAAAAGAGATTGGTTTTGAGGCAGAGTATGTCTTTCTGCACGTGTCTCCAGGGCTATCAGTCAGTTTTAAGGCATCCACCTTAAAGGCAACCCCCATCTCAGAAGCACCAAAATACTGTACTAATTGATAGAGATTTTCAAAGGCATGACTCTTAACAGAACCCTCATGCCTAAAACTCCCAGCCAGCTTTGAAAAATCTCAGCTATTGGGGTTTTTTTTCCCTCTCTTCTGTGTAATAACATATGCAAAGCTGAGCCATAATGTCTCCAAAATCCTCAGGATTAAGCTGAAAAGCGAGTGGGGAAGCTTGAAAAGCTTCCTGATGCAAAATCCTCCAGCAGCAGGAAAAGCTGCAGAGCAGCAGCAGGCAGGAAGGGTGAGGGGCTCTGGAAAGGGACCCCCAGCAGAAATCCAGCCCCAAATGGCTCTGGGGGTGGGGGGATCATTCCCTCCCACCCACAGGCAGCTGCAGGAGCTCAGAGTCCTCCTGCTGGCAAATCAGCTCCTGCTGCAATCCCAAATAATTCATCCTGGGGAACAGTAATTGAAGGTAAATGGAACCACAGAATCACAGAATGGTTTGGGTTGGGAGGGACCTTAAATAAATCCTTAAATAAAGCCATGTCCCTGCCATGGCAGGGACACCTCCCACTGTCCCAGGCTGCTCGAGCCCCAGTGTCCAGCCTGGCCTTGGGATCCAGGGGCAGCCCCAGCTGCTCTGGGCACCCTGTGCCAGGGCTGCCCATTCCAACCAAAGGATGAGGGATGGGGGATGGATCCCTGCCCTGGAGCCACTCCAGGTGCAGGTGACAAACGGAGTGTTCAGAGTGACAGGTCAGTGAGATGCCCAGGCATTTCCCCTGTACTCAGCACTGGTGAGGCCACACCTTGAGTGCTGTGTCCAGCTCTGGCCCCTCAGTTTAGGAAAGACATTGAGATGCTTGAGCGCGTCNACTGGGTGCCATGGTTTAGCTGAGGTGTTAGAGCTGGGTTGGACTGGATGATCTTGGAGGTCTCTTCCAACCTGGAAATCCTGTGATTCTGTGATTACACCTGCCCCACACAAGGGGATCAGCAGGGAGGAGGAGCCCAGGGGTGGATGGCTCCCATCCCCGGGGGTGGATGGCTCCCAGCCCCGGGGGTGGATGGCTCCCATCCCCTGGGGTGGATGTCTCCTATCCCCTGGGGTGGATGGCTCCCATTCCAGGGGTGGATGGCTCCCAGCCCCCCGGACACTCCCTCATCCCAGGTGCCGGCTGTAGCAGGGTCTGGCTCGGGGAAGGTCTCAATCAAGTTGAAAAGTAGCAACAATTTCACTGGGGCAGTGTTTGAACACTCTGGAGCTGCATGAATAGTTAATGTCACGTCAGGGCTCGGAGACAAACGCTCTGGGATCTGGAGAGCAAATAGCTCAGGCTGTGATGAGTTATGTTTGTTCCTTGCCTACACAGCCCCGTGGAAATTGCAATCATCCCTCATGAACGGGCCTGGCTTTTTACTGCAGGGGAGGAAGGGTGGCCACTGCCTCGGCTGCCTGGGGTGGGCAGGGAGCAGTGCCAGGGGAACCTGCTACCAAGCACAGAAAGGGTGTAGGTCTGAAAAAAAAAAAAAAAAAAAAAAAATAGGTGTAGTTCTGCTAGGGGGATTTCAGGTGCCAGCAAGCCTGGATCCCCTTTATGGAGGTGTCTTTTCCCTGGATCTTCTCTATGGAGGTCACTTTTCCCTGGATCCCCTTTATGGAGGTGTCTTTTTGCTGGATCCCCTCTATGGAGGTCACTTTTCCCTGGATTCCCTTTATGGAGGTGCCTTTCTCCTGGATTCCATTTATGGAGGTCACTTTTCCCTGGATCCCCTCTATGGAGGTCACTTTCCCCTGTATGCCATTTATGGAGGTCATGTTCCCCTGGATCCCTTCTATGGAGGTGCCTTTTCCCTGGATCCCCTTTATGGAGGTCACTTTTTCCTGGATCCCCTCTGTGGAGGTCACTTTTCCCTGGATCCCCTCTATGGAGGTCACTTTTCCCTGGATTCCCTTTATGGAGGTGCCTTTCCCCTGGATTCCATTTATGGAGGTCACTTTTCCCTGGATCCCCTTTTAATGGAGGTCACTTTCCCCTGTATTTCATTAACGGAGGTCACGTTCCCCTGGATCCCTTCTATGGAGGTACCTTTCCCCTGGATNGGATCCCCTTTATGGAGGTCACTTTTGCCTGGATCCCCTCTATGAAGGTGCCTTTCCCCTGGATTCCATTTATGGAGGTGACTTTTACAAAGGACAGGGTTAAGCAGTGCTGATGCACAGGGCAGGGCTGGGAGATGACTCAGAGCCACTCAATCCCAAAAGCAGAGGCTGGAAAAGCCCCCCCAGAGCTCTGAGTCCAGTCCCTGCCCCATGCCCACCCTGTCCCCAGCCCTGAGTGCCACCTCCAGCCCTGCCCGGGGCACCTCCAGGGATGGGGATCCAACCCTCCCTGGGCCGTTCCAGTCCCTGAGCCCCCTTTCCATGGGGAAATTCCTGCTGCTGCCCACCCTGAGCCTCCCCTGGCCCAGCCTGAAGCCATTATGGTTCAAGGTGCCGCTGTAACTTCTGGAATTAGCAAAGGGTTGCACTTGGTGGTTTATTTCATCTGCCACCTTCTCCTAATCCAAACACTACTGGTGATCGATTCTTTGGCTATTGGCACAGTTTGGGAATAAGTTTCCACGGATTATGAGGTTTTTAAAAAATATTCCTGTATAAAGAGAGGAATAGGTGCATCACGCAGAAATAGGACCAAGAGGAACCCACCAGAAGTGCTTAAGGAAATAGACAGAAATCTGAATCAGCCCCACATCTTAGGAATCACCTGCCAACCACCTCAGTGGAAGATCTGCTGAAGCACTTCCAGACAAAAACTTCCTTCCACCAGAACCAAAAAAAAGGAGAGGAATCATGTTCCAGCCTGCCTAGCCCCACATCCTTTGTCAGGAGCACAAGAATAATGTGGAAACCGTGCAGAAACTGGAAAGTTCAGCGTAAAAAATTATCATCCACGCTGCTGTATGACATTGCCTCAACACAGCAGAACCAACAAAGTCTTCCTGATATATGAGAACTATCAAAGGTTGCCACTGAACACGGAGATTTAATGTGCTGCTTAATTCAAGAGCTTATTTACAATGTCACACGTCACTTGGAGAAAAATGGCTCTGACAACCAATCATTTAAAATATAGGAAGAATGTTTAACAAAAGGTCAGAAGTACAAATATTTTACATATTAACTACTAATAAATTCATTTCCTCTCAAAGCTAGGAGGATCAGCAAATGTCTCCAAAGCCATTTGCAATATTTCAGCACAAGACCCAACCTCTAATTACCAATGTAAGTTGTAAATAATTGTCAAGTATGCAGATGAGCCAAAAATTCTCTCAAATTAAAGTAATTAGCTCCCAAGTCAAATTTTTCTGTCACATTAAAACGCTTTTCCTTGTCTCCAACGTGACACTTACAAATGAGAGCCACATTGTCAGGGAAGCAGTTATTGTAGGCTGCCAGGATGATCTGCAGCAGCAGCAGCAGCCGGGAGCTCTTTGCTTTCACAGGAACCTGAGCTGAGTTTTCACCCCCTGTGGGAGTGGGGAATTCATCCAGCTGGAACCCTGGCAGGTGGCTCCAGAGTTTGCCCAGCACTTGGTGTGGGAATATCCCTCGTGGAGAGAGCCCCCAGTGCTTGGCTCTTCCTGGTTCTCCTTCCCTGAGGAGCCTTCCCAGCCCTCCTGCTCTGGGAGAGAGATGGGAGCTTGTGCCACACCCTGCAGCACAGGGATGGGGGACTGGGAGTGGGAATGGGACTGGGAATGAGCAGCTTACTTCTCCCAGTGCTTCCTCTGGTGCTTTCATGCTTTATTTCATTTATTCTCGGTGTCCTCTGAACCAAAGCTGCGTTTGCCACATCCAGTGGCAGCTCCTGAGCCGTTCTCCTGTTTAATGCTGGATTCCCAGCTGGGTGGTTTCTATTCACTGCTTGGTTTCTATTTCGCTTCGGGCTGAACAAGGCTGGGTTTGCTGGTTGCTGCAGATGAATCCAAAATTCAGGGGCAGATGTGGGAGAGGATGCAGTCCCAGCACGTCCCATCCCAAGCCAGTTGTGTGGCCAGAAGACTGCACAGTGCCCTGAGTTAACTCAGGATTTACCTGCTCCTCTCCAGTGATCCCTTCCAGGGGCTGTTCCCCTCAGCAGCTGTTGCTATTCCACTTCTGGCAGACCAGACAACAGGGTTTAGGCTCAGAAACCCAAGCTGGATTTGTGGTTTCCTTTGCCCTGAATGTGCCAAGAGTGGTAAATCTGGAGGATCCTTAGGAGGGGAGGGACAGGCTGAACCTTCCTCGGGCATCTCATCCCTTCAGGCTGGAGATCAGGGGAAGGCTCTTCCCCAGAGGGTGCTGGGCACTGCCCAAGCTCCCCAGGGAATGGGCAGCCCCAGAGCTCAGGGAGCCTTTGGGCAGTGCCAGAAGGCCCAGGGGTGACGGGGTCTGCTCCTGCTGCCCAGAGCCATCGATTCCCTGCTCCCCTGGCTGATTTCTGCCCTCTCCCCTGCTGGTGACAGGCAGGGATGAGGCGCTGATCCTGCTGAGCACGGGTTCATCCCAGGGCTGGGGCTCTCATCTCCTCTGTCTGTTCCAAGCCAGCTCGTTCCTCGAGGCTGCTCCCATCCATTGCTCCAGAGCTCCTCAGAGATGTTTCATTTTTCCAGCACCGCCGCCACACAAAGAAGCGGGAGGCGACTGGAGCATAAAGGATGATAGATAAAGCCAAATTTCATTCTGTTCCCTCGCAGTCGCTTTCCTCATAAATCCTTCTGGGGACTGTGAAAGGTTCCTTGCAGCAGCACCCGAGTCCATCAGGGCTGCACTATCCATCCCGGGAGCTCTCCGTGCTCAGCTCCCCGCGCCCGATCATCCCCTCGAGGCACAAGAGGGATTCCTGGCCCCTGCAGCACTCCAGGGGAGGTGTTTCTCTTTGATATCCTCTGGTTTTGTCTCTCTCCAAATGAAATCCCGTTGAGGATAGACCTGGGCAGCGTGTGAGGGTGGGAAGTGGGGGCTGTTTCTGGAGCTGTCGCTGACGCTGCTCCTGCACTCTGCTCTGATTCAGGGATACCCGGGGACATCCACAGGATCCTGGAATGCTTTGGCTTGGGAGGGACCCTAAAATCCCCCCACAGTGCCACCCCTGCCCTGGCAGGGACACCTCCCAGTGTCCCAGGCTGCTCCCAGCCCCAGTGTCCAGCCTGGCCTTGCTCTGGGCACCCTGTGCCACCCTGCCCACCCTGCCAGGGAACAATTCCTGCCCCAATCTCCCATCCAGCCCTGCCCTGGGCACTGGGAGCCATTCCCTGTGTCCTGTCCCTCCATCCCTTGTCCCCAGTCCCTCCCCAGCTCTCCTGGAGCCCCTTCAGGCCCTGCCAGGGACTCTGAGCTCTCCCTGGAGCTTCTCCTCTCCATGACTGAGCAGGAACCACAGTGAGATCCACAGAGGGACCAGGAGCTGCAGAGATTTTTAGGTACCACTGAGTGAGGAACCACCCAGTGCTCTGGAGCTGTTGCTGGCTTGGGAAATGCTTTGTTCCAGAGGGTTATTTGAGACCCTTAACCCCCTTTCCCCCCTCTGAGCCTCAATCCCAGCCCCAATCCCCAGCTGCCAGGGCTCTCAGCCCCGCTGAACAGCTCAGGTTTGGGGCACTGCACTCTGGGGCTGGCAGCCCCACCACCCCCACGAGCAAAAATGATCTGACTTTGAAGTCTCCACTGCTGGGTGTATTTTTAGCAGTCGGAAATGAGTCTGTGGCTGTTTACAGTATTTAGCATGAGTTGTTTGTCGGGGAACGGGAAAGGTGACTCTGGCTGTGGAGGGCAGGGAGGGAAATTCTGTCTCCTTCTGCCTCCTTGGCCAAGGTTCCCACAGCCAGGGAACCTCAGTTCCCAGGCAAAGATCCCCACGATTCGGAATCACACGGCTGGTGGCCATGGTTACCATGTGTTCATTGCTTGTCTCTTTTTTCCAACCTGTAAATATCATATTTTATATTTCGCCTCAGTCAAAACCAGCATCAAGATCAGTTTTGCATTAGACACAGGGCACATCCCAACTGGGGTCCTCATGACTGAAACAAGAAATGCTTCTGTCTCATTTTCTGTGCATGCACAAGCACAGACTGGGATAATATTTCACTTTAAGACATTGCTGGTGGCACATCTCAAGGGTTTAAAATACTAAGCTTTCAGATTCCAGCACAACAAACAGCTGGTTTTTGCTTCTGCAGTTCCAGCAATCATATTTTAGCCCCTGTTTTCCAATTTTAAGACTCATAAAACGCTTTTTTTATTCATTTAAATTTGAAATAAGGACAAATCAGCATTTCGTTTTCTAGCTCCTGCCCTGCCAGCAGCCCTGTGTGAATGCTGATGGACAGGGCCTGATAACAGCCCTCTCTTATCAACCCCATCACTCTTCTGGGGCTCATCTCCTGGATCTGTCTGCCAGCACTCCCATCCCAGAGGATGATAAAGCCCCTCTGTTAAGCCCCTGGCACTTCCCAGCTTTATCCTCCCTAGCTCTGGCTTATCCACTGGGCAGAGCCAGCCCTTGGACAGCTCCTGCAATATTCCCTCTCCTTCCTCGAGGGTTTTCAGGCAGATTTGTCTGGGCAGTGCTGAGCTCTCCCTGACAGATAAAGCACAAAAGCAAGGTCCTGCCCCAGGCTGCAGCCCCTGGTCCCAGGGAGGGGCTGCAGGGCTGGGCCAGAGCTCCCTGCCCTGGGATGGTGCTGTGGGAGGGGGCAGGCCCACAGGACATTCCTGCCAGAATCCTTGTCCCTGCAGCTTCCAGCCCTGCCCTGGGCAGCTGTGCCAGGGCTGGGCAGCAGTTCCAGGAAGGAGTTTTCCCTAAAATCCCACCCTGAGCCTCCCCTGGCCCAGCCTGGGGCCGTTCCCTCTCCTCCTGTCCCTGTGCCCTGGGA
>VWYO01012880.1:83926-95441 GCA_013400275.1 Rhadina sibilatrix
GTTTTGGGGATGCAGTCTGGCAGTTTTGGGATGCCCTGGGATGCAGTTGGGTGTTTTGGGATGCCCTGGGATGCAGTTGGGTGTGTTTGGGATGCCCTGGGATGCAGTTGGGTGTTTTTGGGATGCCCTGGGATGCAGTTGGTGTTTTGGGATGCCCTGGGATCAGTGCCCAGCCAGCCCAGCATTCCCACTCGTTCCCCGTCAGCCCCTGCAGGCTCCAGGGTCCCCCTGTGTCCCTGCAGGCAAAGGCCAGGATTCCCTGGAATTCCAGCACTCCCTGGAACTGCCAGGCCTTGCTTCCAGGGCCAGGCAGGCTGCCAGGGAATATCCCCAAGGATACCCACAGGGAATATCCCCAGGGATTATCCACAGGAGTATCCCCAGGGAATATCCCCAGGGAATATCCCAAGGGAATATCCCCAGGGAATATCCCCAGGGATATCCACAGAGAATATCCCAAGGGAATATCCCCAGGGAATATCCCCAGGAGTATCCACAGGGATATCCACAGGGAATATCCACAGGGAGTATCCTCAGGGATCTCCACATCCCGGGAATGCAGCAGGGCCTGGGGCATTCCCAGTGCAAGGCTCCGAGGCAATGGCACTTTGGGCAGGTTTGTTTGTGCAAACCAGCTTGGAATTAGGGAAGGGAGCCCGAGGGCAGCATTCCCTGTGGGATGGGGCAGGAGGAGCATTCCCTGTGGGATGGGGGAGAGTGAGGGCAGCATTCCCTGTGGGATGGGGCAGGAGGAGCATTCCCTGTGGGATGGGGCAGTGTGAGGGCAGCATTCCCTGTGGGATGGGGCAGTGTGAGGGCAGCATTCCCTGTGGGATAACTGCAGTGTGAGGGCAGCATTCCCTGTGGGATGGGGCAGCGTGAGGGCAGCATTCCCTGTGGGATGGGGCAGCCTGAGGGCAGCATTCCCTGTGGGATGGGGCAGCCTGAGGGCAGCATTCCCTGTGGGATGGGGCAGCCTGAGGGCAGCATTCCCTGTGGGATGGGGCAGCCTGAGGGCAGCATTCCCTGTGGGATGGGGCAGCCTGAGGGCAGCATTCCCTGTGGGATGGGGCAGCCTGAGGGCAGCATTCCCTGTGGGATGGGGCAGCCTGAGGGCAGCATTCCCTGTGGGATGGGGCAGCCTGAGGGCAGCATTCCCTGTGGGATGGGGCAGCCTGAGGGCAGCATTCCCTGTGGGATGGGGCAGCCTGAGGGCAGCATTCCCTGTGGGATGGGGCAGCGTGAGGGCAGCATTCCCTGTGGGATGGGGCAGCGTGAGGGCAGCATTCCCTGTGGGATGGGGCAGCCTGAGGGCAGCATTCCCTGTGGGATGGGGCAGCCTGAGGGCAGCATTCCCTGTGGGATGGGGCAGTGTGAGGGGCTGGAAAAGGCCTCCAGGGCCAGCAGTTGCAGCCATCCCACCACATGGCCTTGGGAACGCTAAGCCAGGGCTGAGGTTAATCAGAACGCCCTTCTGCAGAGGGCTGAGGAATGAAATCCCACATTCCCCATTCATTCCCATCCCTGAAGTGCTGGGAAAAGCCCCTTGGCCAAAGCCCAGCCCCTCCTTTTCCTGCAGAACGAGTGGCTGAGGTGAATCCAGCCTGAAACCCTGCTCTCAAAAAGCAAAAAGCAAAAAGCAAAAAGCAAAAAGCAAAAAGCAAAAAGCAAAAAGCAAAAAGCAAAAAGCAAAAAGCAAAAAGCAAAAAGCAAACCTGCCAGCTTTGACACGTGCGCTGGGAGAAGCAGCCGCCCACAGCCATCACAGGCTCTTATTAAATAAAATAAACAGGGAAGCAGAGAGGTTCAGACCTCGGTGCTTTGAACAAAGCAAACCCTGCTGGGTTTGTGTAACAGAGAGGGAGGGCTGGCCCTGGGTGGTGACTGACGAATTTCCATTTTCATTCATGGCAAACATTGGCCTTCCCTTCTCATTCCCTCGGCGGAAAGTGAGGCAGGAGTGTTCAATGAAAAGGTGGGAAAGAATAAGGCCAGCCTGCAAAAACAGAGGGGTTTGCCAGTGAAAAAAGGCCAGGTAATCCCAAATGATTCCAGAATGTTTCCAAAGCTGAGCGAGAGCCACGCCAGTGATCCAAGGAAAGCAAGGAAACGTGGAATGCTCGGTCTCAAACACAAAAAAAAAACCTACAGATATGCTCCACTCTCTAAAGGATATCCCACACACGCACCTTAGCTGTAAAAACCTCATTTTTTTATAGACTTTCCCAAAGCTCAGCTTAGTTAAAGGAATTTATTCTGATTTTATTAATGATGGGGCTGGAGAAGACTCAGCCAGGGGAGCTGACTCCTGATGAGCTGCAGGTCTGTGAGCAGCCACGCACTCTCCTGGTTCATCCCAGGCAAACCAACAGCACCAGGGAAGAGCAGAGCCAGGTCCCAGCCCTGTGGGAGCATGGGCAGCTTCCTCACAGGTGAATTCTTGCCTGAATTCGTAATAAATCCAAGAACAAACAGAGAATCACGGAATGCTTTGGGTTGGGAGGGAGCCTAAAGCCCATCCAGTTCCTCTTCCCTGCTCCTCCCACTGTCCCAGGCTGCTCCCAGCCCTGTCCAGCCTGGCCTGGGGCACTGCCAGGGATGCAGGGGCAGCCACAGCTGCTCTGGATAAGCAGCCTGGAAGTGTTTCTGTAAAATGTGCAATTCTCACAATCCCAGAGCCATCATTTCATCACACTCCAGGCGATGCCTGCCACCCATCCCTGCCAAAAATCCCTCTTCCAGCCCAACGTCCGTTTTCTGTTTGGCGAGATCAGCTCCTGCATTTGTCTCCTGGCTTGTTCACAGCTGACAGCAGCACAAGCCGAGCGGATCCAAGGAAATCAAATCCCTGGCAGTGCCCTGGTCACCCCTGCACTGCTGCAGAAACCCGTTCCCACCGCTGGGGCCGCTCCAACTGCATCAAATTCCACTTAAACTCCATCAGTCAGCAGCAGAAACACATTCCCAAAGCTGCTGGCAGGGCTGATGGAGCAGGGCCAGCTCCCACCTCGGCTCCAGAGGCACCTGGGGCTGGGAATTCCTCATCCACCCAAGCCAGGGCTGGGAGATCCTTCCATGTGTGGCCATCCCTCTGTCAGCCTGACAATCCAGCATGGGCTCCTCCCAGGGAGGGATTCATTCTCACCCCCAGGGAGGATCTGATCCCTCATTCCAGTGAGGATTTGATCCTCATTCCAGTAAGGATTTGATCCTCATTCCAGTAAGGATTTGATCCTCACTCCAGTAAGGATTTGATCCTCACTCCAGTAAGGACTTGATCCCCATTCCCAGTAAGGATTTGATCCCTCACTCCAGTAAGGATTTGATCCTCACTCCAGTAAGGATCTGATCCCTCATTCCAGTGAGGATTTGATCCTCACTCCCCAGTAAATATTTGATCCTCACTCCAGTAAGGATTTGATCCTCACTCCAGTAAGGATCTGATCCCTCACTCCAGTAAGGATTTGATCCCCATTCCCAGTAAGGATCTGGTCCCTCACCCCGGTGAGGATTTGGCTCCATGGGAGGGATCTGGGGGTGCAGAACCCCTGAGCTGCCTCTCCCTGAAGGACCCCAAGCCCCAGAGAGGACAAAGCCATTTAACCCAGTAAATGCACAAACAACAGGAGGTGTTGAGTCCCTTTGCCCCCCATCCCCTTTGTTTCTGTCCAGGATTGGTTCCCAAATCAGGTTGCAGATTGTACATTGTGTTACGGTGAGCAAAGGATGATTCTGTATGTATATTAAAATATATATTTTACTCTTTTTTATTCCTTTCTAAATGAATCCCCTCGGGATGCCAGGGCACGGTGAGGATTCCCTTTTTTCACAAAGTGGTTTACAGTAACTAAACTCAACGGAGGCCTTATTCCTGAGGATGGCAGGAGTTTCTGGAAGAGGAGCAAGCCCCTGCTGGCAGCTCCCAGTGGAATCCCAGCAGGCAGGGACGCCTGAGGCAGGGAGGGGGTTTCTGTGGAAAGCCAACGGGGCAGCAGGATGGGAGCAGAAAGAGGGGTTGGGGTCTCAGAGGTTGTCAGATTCTCTCTTTTTCTGACCCAGAGGTGGGACCCTTGAGAGGTGTTTTACAAGATTTCGTTTTGTTTTCAGTCTCATGTGAGGGGTGAGACGGTGCAGGTGTTGTAAATCACGCCGTTGCCACCACCAGAAGCCAAACACAAATTAGGATATTTCCTAATCACAATCCACTCTGAGCGTTTCTTGGCCTGTCAGCTTCTGCCAGACAATGCTGCTAATGCTTCTAAGTCAATCATCTGAAAATACTCCATGTGGGTCTTGGTAGAGGCAATTTCTCTCTCAACAGCGTCTGTCCTGTCCCGAGTCAGCACACCTTTTCTCAGAGTTTGCACACAGATGTGAGCACGGGGCGATGTGAGCCTCCTGCCAGGCTTTGAGAACGCTCCACAGATCCCACCAGAGGCACCTGGAGATCCCAGGCTCGGGCTGACATTCCCAACCCGCCCCCTCCAAGCCCTCAGGAAGTGGCTGGTGCCTTTTTTTGGGGGGGTCTCAAGCCGAGGCAGGGCGCTGCAAACCCAATGCTGCAGCACACTGAGCGTCTGTGTCCACGCCCCACAGATCTCCCTCCCTGCAATTCCAGAAAAACCCTCTTTGAAACACACAGAGGTTTTCCAAAGCCACTCATTGACTTCCCTGTCCCCTCGCTGCCCTACAGCGGGCAGGGAGGAAAATCCCTTCCAGGAGTTTTTCCTTGGGTTAAGAGCAGAACTCCTCCCAGGATCACGCCACGGTAGAGCCCCCTGTCCCTCCCTTCCTTTAACCCATTAAAGCCTGGCAGAGCCCCGAGGGCCCCCGCCAGAGTCCGGAGTCATTCCAGGTTTCACCGCAGCCTGGAGGGATGAGTGCATTTGTTGAATCTGTTCTCTGTTCATTCACTGAATCTGTTCTCCAGACCCAATCCCAAAACCATCCCGAGCGAGCGGTTCCTGGTGGGGCCGGAGCTCCCACGGAGCCTCCCGGTGATCCAGAGCTGCTCCCACTCGGGATCAAGGCAGGCTCGTTTGGGACACCGCTTTTAATTACCCCTCCTTGGATGTATCCCGATGGCCGGGGCATCCCTGCCGGCCGCGGGGCTCCGGCTGCTCTGCGCGGCCGCTGGAATCCGGGCAGCCCCTCCCTGGTGTCACAGCCCCAAACATCCCTGGCATGCATTTGATCCTCACCCCCAGGGAGGGCCTCATCCTCACTCCAGTGGGGATTTGATGCTCACTCCAGTGAGGATTTGATCTTCAATTCCAGTGAGGATTTGATCCCACTCCAGTAAGGATTTGATCCCTCATTCCAGTAAGGATTTGATCCTCATTCCAGTGAGGATTTGATCCTCGCTCCAGTGAGGATTTGATCCTCACTCCAGTAAGGATTTGATCCCTCATTCCAGTGAGGATTTAATTCCTCAATTCCAGTAAAGATTTGATCCTCACTCCAGTAAGGATTTGATCCTCATTCCAGTAAGGATTTGATGCTCATTCCAGTAAGGATTTGATCCTCATTCCAGTGAGGATTTGATCCTCACTCCAGTAAGGATTTGATCCTCATTCCAGTAAGGATTTGATGCTCATTCCAGTAAGGATTTGATCCTCATTCCAGTGAGGATTTGATCCTCACTCCAGTAAGGATTTGATCCTCATTCCAGTAAGGATTTGATGCTCATTCCAGTAAGGATTTGATCCTCATTCCAGTGAGGATTTGATCCTCACTCCAGTAAGGATTTGATCCTCATTCCAGTAAGGATTTGATGCTCATTCCAGTAAGGATTTGATCCTCATTCCAGTGAGGATTTGATCCTCACTCCAGTAAGGATTTGATCCTCATTCCAGTAAGGATTTGATGCTCATTCCAGTAAGGATTTGATCCTCATTCCAGTGAGGATTTGATCCTCACTCCAGTAAGGATTTGATCCTCATTCCAGTAAGGATTTGATGCTCATTCCAGTAAGGATTTGATCCTCATTCCAGTGAGGATTTGATCCTCACTCCAGTAAGGATTTGATCCTCATTCCAGTAAGGATTTGATGCTCATTCCAGTAAGGATTTGATCCTCACTCCAGTGAGGATTTGATCCCTCATTCCAGTAAGGATTTGATCCTCACTCCAGTAAGCATTTGAACCCCATTCCCAGTAAGGATCTGGCATCGGGAACATCCCGGGAGGGGTGAACCCCAGGAAGAGCCGCCCCCAAGTCCCTTCCTCCCACCCTGAAAATCTGCCGACCCCACAAACCCACCAGCCCCACAAACCCGCTGACCCCACAAACCCGCTGACCCCACAAACCCACTGACCCCACAAACCCGCCGGCCCCACAAACCCGCCGGCCCCACAAACCCGCCGGCCCCACAAGGCTGGGGCAGGGGCCGTGCCAGAGTTGAGGATGCAGCAGAGCTCCCGCAGCCGCAGCCCCGGGAGCAGCCAGGTGTGTCTCGCTTCGATGTGCTCGTGTGTGGGGTGGAGAAGGTGGCCCTGTCGTGCGTTGTTCGTGAGCTGTTCTTCCCCCCGCCCCCGCCCCCAGAGAGGTGTCCCATGTAAAATAACGTCAGTGCAAAGTGTATATTTTATGTGAGAGGAAAATACATTTTAATAAAGGTAAAGCTTTGTTTAGCTGTAAAAAAAAAAAATTGAAAAAAAAAATGGCAACTGTTCAAGTGTACAGTAAACTTCTTACTAATGTATGAAAATCTGTGATATTTTTGATTTGATTGTATTTGTATTGCCCAAATAAAACATTTTGGCTGTATTGTTCCTAACTCTTACCTTGCCTTCTTAAGCGGGGGGGAGGAGACGTGTGTTTATCTCACAATAATCGACTTTATTTGAGGGAAGAGAAAGAGGAATGACTGAATTTTCCCTCGTGAATTGCCAGCTGCCCTGAGTGAACATCCCTCCTGTGCTGCAGCTCCTGCGATGAATTCCTGGGTGGATTTTCCTGCCCCTTGCAGGTTATTGGTAAGAAAGGAGCAATTCCCCAGCTCGGGCAGAGCTTCTTTGGGGAGAGCCCTGGAGGACTCTGTGAAGGGCTGACACCCCTGGGGACGGTGGCGTTTCAGCCGTGAGACAAAAAGGGGAGAATTCCCACTGCTGGAGGGCAGGGATGGGAAACTGGGAAGGGTGAGGAGGGGCTGGGCTGGAATTCCCAGAGCAGCTGTGGCTGCCCCTGGATCCCTGGCAGTGCCCAAGGCCGGGCTGGACCTGGGACAGTGGGAGGTGGGTGGGATTCGATCCTCCCAGCCCAACCCAGTCCAGCATCCTCCGGGCACGAGCAAAGCTGAGCAGGAAAAGCTCAGCCTGGTGATCCATAAATCCCTGCGAGGGGAGGCGGGGGAGGCACCCGGAGGCAGCTCCGGGAGGGAGCAGAGCTGGGGCAGCGCCTGCCCGTGCCCCAAAGGCCGGGCCAGGCCCGCAGACACCACTCGGAGCATCCCCGCCTTCCCAGGGCAACCCCGCCAGGACAAAGCTCCCGCTCGGAGCCTTTCTGCGGCAGGAGGATCGCCCTGGAATGAGCCGGGGCTCGGGAAGGGGCTTCCGCTTCCCAAGGGCCCGAAAACACCTCGGGAAAGCTGGCACGGCCCCGAAGGGCTTCAGCTGAACCGGGGGATGGGAGCGGGGAGGGGCCCGGAGCCGGGAGGGGGAATATCCCGGGAATATCCCGGTGCTGGCACTGCTGCAGCGGGAGCTGGGATCGGGAATATCCCGGTGCTGGCACTGCTGCAGCGGGAGCTGGGATCGGGAATATCCCGGGAATATCCCAGTGCCCGAGCTGCTGGAGCAGGAGCTGGGATTGGGAATATCCCGGGAATATCCCAGTGCCTGAGCTGCTGGAGCAGGAGCTGGGATTGGGAATATCCCGGTGCCCGAGCTGCTTTAGCGGGAGCAAACCAAAACCCAAAACACGGGGTCCCAAGGAAACCCAAATCACGGGGTCCCAGACAGACCCAAAACTCATGGTCCCAGGAAAACCCAAAACACGGAGTCCCAAGAAAACCCAAAACACAGGTCCCAGGGAAACCCAAACCACGGGGTCCCAGACAGACCCAAAACACGCGGTCCCAGGCAAACCCAAACACACAGTCCCAGGGAAAGCCAAAATACGAGGTCTCAGGCAAACCCCAACCACGCGGTCCCAGCAAACCCAGCATTTCCCTAAAACACCCGATCTCTGCAGCTCTGGGATTGGTTTAACCCTTTCCGCGCTGGGCTCGCTGCCGGGAGCAGCTCCGCGCTCCAGGCTCCGGTGCCCTCCTGCCATTCCCTGCAGTTTTCCCAGAGCGCTGCCTGGATCCCCTGCCCCGGCGGAGGAGGGGAGACCGAGGGGATTTTAATCAGAGGGTTTCTATTCCCGTCACTGCTGCTCTACCCCGGCTTTATGGCTCCAATAAACCCTTGAAGAGAGTGCCAGGCTGGCTTTATTTTGATGGATTGCTCCTGCCCACTCTCTTGCATTTGGAGGTGCCTCATTAGCGGGTGTTGGAGGATGTAATTTGTATAATAAACCTGGTGCTCCGGACACTTAATTGCTCCGGCGGTGCTGCTGTGCCCGGGCTGCAAAGCCAATCAAAGGGAGCAGGGAAAAGGAGAATATCAACAGGTAACAGGTCATGCTTTAATTAATACACGGGGAGCAAAGAAGGCTGCCTTCAGGAGAGATTAAAGGGTTCCTCGTGGTTGTTTGTTTGGTTTTGTGTCCCACACACGTTTAACCACCGGCGTCCCTTACAGGATCCTCAGCTCTGAGCTCGTGCACCCCAAGGAGGAGGCACATGGAATTCTGGAGCGCCCAAGAACACTTCCATCATCACCTTTACCACGGGATCCTCTCTAATCATTATCCTTCCTTAGACTCACGTGCTTACTCGGGGTTAAACCGACCAGGAGTCGAATTTATTTGTGCCATTACTCCCACCTTTGCAAGTGGATTTCAAAAAGAGACGGGTGGGGCTGGGTGCTCTGAGGCTCTCCCTGGGGATAACAAAAACGTGGTTTGAGCAGCTGGGCCTGCAGGGAGTTAAATGGGGGTCAGATATAGATATTGTACATATAGATATAAATCATCAATAGAGCAGAATTCTGCTGCGAGTTACTTCTGGGAGTTTTTGCTTCTTGCCTATGGCAGTTCCAGTGAGCAGCTGGCCTGGCACCAGCAGCTCTTCCCTTCCAGGGCAGGGAACGGAGCTGGGAAGGGGCTGGAGAATCCCTGAGGGAGCTGGGGAAGGGGCTGGAGCCCCAGGAGGGGCTGAGGGAGCTGGGAAGGGGCTGGAGAATCCCTGAGGGAGCTGGGAAGGGTCTGGAGCCCCAGGAGTGAGAATGTGAGTGAGTGAGAATGACCACAGGAACACCTGAAATGCTGAGAGTTCAGAGAGTGGGAATGAGCACAGGAACACCTGAAATCCTGTGAGTTCAGAGAGTGGGAATGGCCACAGGAACACCTGAAATGCTGAGAGTTTCAGCAATTGGAGATGCCTTAGGAGCTGTTCCTCTGTCACCTGGCAGGGCTCCAAAAATCCCTCCTGTGCTGCCCAGCCTGGGGCACACCCAGCGCTGGGGTCAGGCCTGGGATCAGTTCTGGGGTCAGCTATGGGGTCAGCTATGGGGTCAGCTCTGGGNTCACTGTTGAGGAGGTTACGATGCACAGAGAGATGTAATAAAAGTTTAAAAGGCTCAGAAAAGCTCTTTATTACGGCAGCCTGCTGGCTTTTATACAGTTTTTACAAATCTCCAGAGTAACTTCTACTTACTTAATGTTTTTCCTGTTCATTGTTCTATTGGTCAGCAAAAGGTTATTTTACTTGCCCATCAAATCTATCTGTTCTTAAATTATTTACATCTTTTCTTTACTGATTCTCATAAGGCAATTATTACAGGCATTGTAATAGTTTTTTATTACAATATTTATTTGTCATTTGTTGTTACAATAACAAATTGTTACTACGGGGTGCACGTATTTTTTTACCCTCAAAACAGATTGTTGTGTTAAAGAGACTTCTCATTCTCAAAACAGCTTCACTTAAGTAACTTACAAATTACTTGTTATCTACACTTAAACAACAAACTGGTTTTTTACCCTATTCCTACAGAGAGGGAACTCCTCAGGCCGGGCCAGGGCAGGCTCAGGGTGGGTATTGGGGAAATTCCTTCCTGGAAAGGTTGTCCAGCCCTGGTGGCCTGGNTTTTTACCCTATTCCTACAGAGAGGGAACTCCTCAGGCCGGGCCAGGGCAGGCTCAGGGTGAGTATTGGGAAATTCCTTCCTGGAAAGGTTGTCCAGCCCTGGTGGCCTCGTAAGAGCTGGGGAATGGTTGGGCTCTGTGGTTTGAGGGGGCTTTTCCAGCCTGAACACCCCCTGGGTTCCATCATTCCTGCCTGGAACACACAGGGCACTGACCCTGTAGGGCACTGACCCTGCAGGGCTGGGGTCAAAAGCTGGCCTGTCACTTCCCCCAAGTGCAGCTAACAGGCAATCTGGGAACTCCCATGTGAAGTTTTGGGAATGTTTTGGGAATGAGAAGTTCCTTTAGCACAGCAATCTGCTCTGAGGGTGGAAGATAAAAGCACCTGTAGTCACAAGGGATTCTGAACCATGAGGATCAGGGAAGAAAATACATAAACAACCCTAGAAGAGATGGGTTTGATGGACAAGTAAAATACCTTTTGTTAACCAATAGAATAATGAACAAGAAAACTAGGAACTGATTAGAAGTTACTCTCCAGGTTTGTAAAAACTGTATCAAAGGCAGCTTGGGGCCATAACAAAGAGCCCTCTGAGCTCCTGTGGTGTCACTCTGTGTGTCCTGAGCATCCCAAAAACGTGGGGCTGGCATGGGGGGATCCCTCACACCCCAAGCCCTCCCTGGGCAGCAGCACCAGCTCCTCTGCACGGGCCAGCAGGGCCCAGCTTCCCTTTGTTCCTGGCCTGCCCTGTTCCTGTGCCCCTCAGTTTTCCTGCTGAATCCCATTTGTTCCCTTCCAGGACGTGCCCCGGGAGCAGGAGCTGATTTACCCACCCTGGCAAAGCACAACAAATGCAGACCCTGCAAACAACCTGCCTGCACTCCCCAAAAATGCACAACTTCCCAAACTGGGAGCACAGAACCCAGAACAGCCCCCAGCATTTGCCTGCAGGACAATCAGACATGGGAATCCCAGGAATCCCAGGAATCCCAGGAACCCCAGGAGTGGGGCTGTGTCCTGTCCCCACGCCCAGCAGTGCCATTCCCAGTCTGTCCTGTGCACCTCTGTCCTTGGATCACTTGGACCTTCCCATTTGTCTGATTGGCCTCAGAGGGGCAAAGAAACCCTCAGGAAACCATTCCCAACCCCTTCTCCCCTGGGGATATTGAGGATAACAATAACAATAACAATAATTATAATTATAATAATTACAATAATTATAATTATACTTTAATAATCATTTAATAACACTAATTTAATACTTATTTAATAATTATTATTTTATAATAATCTAATGATTATTTAATAATTATTTAATAA
>VWYO01012882.1:0-16160 GCA_013400275.1 Rhadina sibilatrix
AACAGCTGCCCATGGACAGAAAGACATCCCCCACCCTCCCCTCTGGAGTTATGAGATAAAGAAAAACACCTCTTCAACCAATTTCAACAGAGTGGGAATAGAATACACCTTGCATTGCAACCCAAGACAGCAGTGAATGTGTTTGGGTAGAGTCCAATGGGGGTTAAATATCATCTCTGCACTAAAGCTCCTACCAGCTTCAGTGGAAGACAACAACTGAGTTCCCTATCCAAAAATCTCCAGGAGCCAAAGCAGGGGAGCAGCCAGCCTGGAGCCCTGATCCTGGGCAGTGCCCCTGGCTGGGACCCAGGGCAAGGGAAGGGTGAGAAACCTCATCCAAAGCTACTCTGCCCTGCAAATAGTAATTAGAAGCAAATACCTCTGCCACAAGGTTAAGAAAATCCCTTCTTTGCTCTGAAATCTCTTGAGTAGACTCTGAATGTGTAGGTAAAACATACAGTGTTCTAGCTATGGAAAAGAGTCACAATTGAGCACTTAGAAATCATAACAATTACCCTCACTGTGCTCTAATTCAGACTTTGGCCAGCAAAATGCAGGAACTGGAACCCAGCAGGTCAGAAGTGCCTGGCTGGGAATTCCCAGTGGCTGCACCATGGGATGGCACAGGTAGTGCTGGCATTTCTGTGTGTTGGTATGTTGGTTACTGAGGTATAGGTTGCATTTTAATTCCTTGAAAAATAATAAATAAATAAATAAAATTTTAAAAACCGAACCAAAATCACTTTGCATCTATCAATTTAATTAAGCTGAACACTTGTGCCTACAGCACAATGTATTTGCAACCAGCAGAGGCAGAGGAAGGAACACAAATGATATTTTATTATTCAGACACAGCCACCACCGTGTCTGTCCATACAAGATTTTTATAGCCCATCTCATCCCATCTATTTCAATATGAATTGTTCACTAAACAATTGGAAACATAATGCCTAGTGAAGAGTGAAAATCTTCAAATTATGTCTGTCTTTCTAGAAAAAATTCAGGGAAAAACATCAAAATGTCCTTCTCAGTCTTAAACAGAATGTTTCGATTTTCCCTGATAAAAATAATTTTTAATTTCAAAAGCCTGTAACGATGAATTGTGTAAAAGATTGAGAAAATACCTAACATTTTGAATTTATAAAAATATCTCGCTTATACCAAGACAATATTTCTTGTAAAATTGCAATCTCTCTAAGAAGAAAAGTCTCTATTCAGCTCTAATTATTTCAAATATGCAAAAGCATCCACATTTGGCACTTGATTCTGTGACTGCAACCCTTGTTCTTGTACTTGTTCCTAAACCAGGAAATGTAGTATTTCTTTAAAAGAATAACAAGGCATAACAGTAATCATACTTTGTTTAGTAAAACCAACTTCTATTATGAAAATCACTAAAAAGAATGCTATCAAATCCCTGGGAAATTCTCATGTTAAATTGGATAAATTAAAATTAATATCATTACATTTACAGAAGGCATTTTATCCCATTTATATATCCAGCACATTTCAATTCATAATTAGAAGAGATGCAATCAATGTTCCAAATGAAAACAATTCAATGAAACCTGAAAAATGTTTAATTTTTCCTATTAATACTCTCACACAGTGAGAGTGTGGGTAGTCAGTAACATGTACAGGTGATTATGGTGTTTTAATTCTCCAACCAGAACCGTTTCAGTCTTGTCATCTCTGCTTTCTGAGAATGGATTGTGTGATTTTGGCAGCTCAGGGTGTGTTATGCTTCAGAGGAAAGAGGAACCCAGCTTGGGATGTGGTTTTGATTCCAGCCCATTGTGACCCCCCTGCCATCCCGTGGCTGCTCCTGTCTCACAGGGGGCTCCTGGAGATGTTGTGGGGCAAGGCAATGAAAAACATCAGCCTCCAACAGAATAGCTCAGGCTTCACCAACTCTGTCAAGCTTTATCATTAATTAATTTCTCTTTCAGTCAGGGAGCAAAAAGTGATGCAGTGAACCTTTCCCAGCCCTTCATTGTTTCCATTGTCTCCGAGTTTTCTCTCAGACAGCAAAGTTTGTAGAGAATGGGCCCATATTTGATTGTGTCTGAAAGCCCCAGTATTCCAGAAATAATACCAACAACATTTAAAGGAGTTGCTTCTATTAAAACAAATATAACAAGGTGCTGTACAAAAGTTTGCCTCTTCAAAGGCCAGAAAGAATGACAAGCACCTGGAGCCATTTCCAATAGGTCTTGAAAATGACCACCTAAAGAGCTACCATGGGCTTTGGGAATGAAAGGGCTCCAGAAGAATTGCTGGAAAATCATGACATCAGCTCCAAGTTGAACATCAGCATGTCTGAAGGACAGAGCCAGCTGGTTTGGGAAGACACATTCTTTCCAGTCAAACAAGGAACAGTTTGCTTTGAGAATTCAAATCTAAAATTTGGCTTGGGATTTTTCACTTAGTTTTCATACATTTCTAATTTAAAAACAATCTCTCAGCAGTATTTAGGGTGTCTCAATAAACCGATTTTTAATTTTTTTTTTATAAGGATTTCTTCTCTTCAGAAGAGCATTCTGCTAATAAGTAAGACATCAGTGGGAAATAAAATGCATTTGAAGGCCAAGGTGATGAATACTTTAAAGAGAAGATCCTTAGACTTGTTTACAGTTAACACCATTATCCAACAGCTCTCTTTTAAACACTCATCCTACTACAGTACATGTTTGCCTTCAGATTTTTGGCTTATGTTGGCTTTGTTCCCTTTTCTCTCCTACTTGCACAAGACACAACACAAGGCTCATAATTACATATCAAAAAAGTAATTCCACATTAGGGTTAACTGGCTCACTCATTCCAAATCCTCAGGTGCCTGTTATTCTGTTTAAGGCAGGTGTAAGTCTATTCTTTTTTTCAAACTGTGGCCCACGTTATCATGAGCATGTGAAACTTGGAGAAAGCTGTTGTTAGCAGAAATCACCTGAAATGCCCAGAACACCAACTTAAGCAACAATTCATAAACATTGCTGCTTCTTGATTCATCACAAATAACAGCAGATGAAAACATTTTCAATTGTGTAATATTAACTCTTCTAAATTTAGAAGAGTTAATAGAGTTTAAATTTAGAGGAGTGAATAGAATTTAATACCTTTGATGCCTGTTTATTTTTTTCTGTGTTTCTTGGAAAGGTAGAACTATTCTATATCAGGTATGATGGCCATTATGACCATCTCTAAAGCAAATAAAAAAAGGTATATGTGAAAAAAAACCACAGCAGATGTGCCCTTTCCAGGGTCTGTCACTGCCTCCTTCTCTGAGGCAGCAGCTTCCTCTGTTAGTTCATTGCAACACCAGGGATTTCTTCTGCTGCCTGTGTGCCTCAGGAGACATAATCTGGCAATTAGTGAGAGATAATGGGCACTTCAGAACTTTCCCTCCTATTGCAAAAGCTGCACGCAGCATATTCTGTAAAATTATGGACCTTCCCCATTTCATTGTTGTGGATTGCTCCCTGCTTGCTGCAGTGCACAGGGCATCCTGCTGCCTCACAATCATTCCTATTCTGAGCCCTGCAATTCAGGTGTTAATATCTTCCTTTGCCCTCATCTCTGTTTCACAGGCAATGAAGAAAAAAAAAAAAAAAACTTAAATAACAAAAGAAAAGAAAAAAGTGGGTTTTGTCAAGCTGAACTATCAGGGGCTCCTTTATACAACATAAAAACCTGAAATGCATGTTATTCTTGCTGGCTTTTATGACTATAATTCATTCCATCAGGCTTTCTTACATGTATTCCGAAAGTGATGCAGACAACAGAAATTATCTCAGTAAATACAGAGTTGGTTTTCATTCTGTGCCTGGAACAACCAGGCTTGCTGATCCAAAATTCCAGTTATTACGTTTAACATGGAAAAATATAGCCCTTCCAAAGGATAAAGCTACATTAATCTCCACCAAGTGGGGCTTTGGCTCTCATTCAGGGTGAGCCATCATGCAGTGCTACTTCCATGATAGCTTTAATTAAATCTGTTCTCTTTCTGGGCAGGTTGGGGAGCACAGCAGGGCACACCTGGCTGAGCCTTTGGCTCTGGGAGCACTCCTGGGCACAGCCCTGCAGTGCCAGTGCCAGCCTGGGCTCTGCCTCCATCCTCAGCACAGCAGCCACAGGCAAAAGGAAACATGTCCAGGGGTGACTGCTCTATCTGGAGCTGGCCAGCTGAAAAGTGCATTTTGTTGATGCTCCATGGAAGAAGCAGCAGCACTGCTGCTCTGCTAAGCACATAAAACACCTTTTGTCTTAAAACGTGGCCAAGAGAGCTGCAATGATCATGGCTGGTTCCTTGGGGGGTTTTCACTGGGGGCTTGTGTTTGCAGACATCTCCATATAATCAGATATTCCAATTGGACCTTTCTCTGTTCATAAATGAGCCAATTTTCACAGGCTCAGGTGCAGTTATGGCTCAGCTAGAAATTAAAATGGTGGCAATGAACCAGATTTGGTTCAGCTCCCTCAACAGCCCTTCCCAGCTGGAATACATTTCAGGTCTCCACTAATAAGAGTGAGTTAAACAGCTCAAATATATATATATATATCTCTGACCCAAAGATTTCCTGCCTGAGGCAGAAACAGAGCCAAACAGCAAAGCAATCATTATTCCCATTTGCAGGAAAGAATGACTTGCCTAACACCCCACAGGGAATCTGGAGTAGAACTAAACCTCAAAGCTGGTAAGCCCAGCTTGCTCCATCATCTGCCTGAAAAACATGGAGCAGACATGATGCTGCTGTTTAAGACTCTTTGAAATTCAAAGGATTTTGACCCCACATGGACTCATAGGTATTCAGCATCCATGAAAAATAAAAAGCTACATAAGAAGGTTAAGGAAGACAGAAAGAAAATGCATCTGTGTTTTATGGAGGTTGCTGAAATGGATTTCCCTTTTTTAACTATGCTGTGGAGCTCAGTAGGAAAGCTGATTTATCCTGTGAGTGCACAGCAGTTGCTCCCTGCTAGAGCTGCTGTTTAAGTTTAATTGGAATACACAGCATTTGTGTAATGTTCATATCATGGAGAACATTTAAGGGAAGCAGAGAGGCCCTTTCAGTTCAGCACACTGAAATTCTGCTGTGATCCTGATCACTGAACCCAAGTGGAAATATGAGCACCAAATGATTTCTTTGCTGCCAGTGGCTCCAGGGGCAGAAATGGCTGCTTGCAGAAGAGGAGAAAAAGGGGCCAGGACAGGCTAACTCAGGGGGCTGGCAATGGGATATGGAGCCTTTCATCCACAGGTCGCTGAATCCAGCACAGGGCTGCAGCAACCAAAAAATTATTCCCATCCAGTGGAGGTTCAGTGGCCTCAGAGAAATCATTGAAATGGTTTCTGCTTCATACAGGCACTGACAGCAGAGAAATCATTGCTGCAATTAGCAGTACTGTGTAGTCATCAGTGATGTGGAGGCTTGTGGTGGCTTTTTACATTCCCAGAAACAGAATGGTGTCCCTGAAAAAAATCCTGTAATGATTATTTTGACCAAGAACATTTTTCATAAACTTAAAGATTTGGGGATTTTTTTTTTTTTGGCATTTTTATCATTATTTTTGTTTTATTTAGGCCCCTTTGGTAGTTTTCTTTGCCTTTCTTTCAGAAGAAAAAAGTCATCTCCAAATGACTTTCCCTAAAAAGTAATTTACACAAATACTGTGAGGTAAAAAACTGCATCCTGTCCCAAAAAGAGCCTTCTACTGTTAATGTATTTAGCATTTGGCTCAAACATTAAACACAAAGTATTTTTAAATGAGAACCTCCCATTTTCCAGGGAATTGGGTAGCATTTGAAGTTTAGGGTACCACGTATAATGTATAAATGTAAAAATGTAAAAATGTATAAATGTATAAATGTGTAAATGTAAAAATGTATAAATGTATAAATGTATAAATGTATAAATGTATAATCTATAAAATCCACAGGATTTAAGAGAAATGTTAGCCAATGTTACCCCAGACTAAGGCCAATATTGGAGCAGAAGGACCTGCAGGGATTGGTTTAGTACCTGAAGGAAGCAGAAGGGAATTTCCCAGGGGAGCTGAGGCCAGGGGTGGCTGCCAGGACACTCAGGACACTCAATGCCCTGCTGCAGTGTCCCCTGGCCTGTCACACACCCTGAGGCTTTTGTTTGCCATAGGACCACAGAGGGACATTTAAATGCTGTGGAGTCCAACACCCCTGCAGGGATCAGGGACACCTTCAGTGGGATCAGCTCTCCCAGAGCCCTGTCCAACCCGACCTTGAGTGTTTCAGGGAAGAGCACCATCCCCTCTCCATGCAGCCTGTTCTGCTGTTTCACCACCTTCACCCTGAGAAACTTCTTCCCTACACCTGGGTTGAATCTCCCTGCTTTTATTCTGCAGCCATCAGCCCTGGTCCTTTTGCCACAGGCCCTACAAAATGTCTGTGCCTTTCTCCTTAGTGCTCTCACTTTCTGTGACTGGCACTCAGCCCAGTGGAGTGACTCTGCTGTGGCCTCCTCCAGAAGCCCTAAGCAGCACTGGCAAACCCTCCTAAAGTGGGAAGCAGTGACCCACACCCTGGCACCAAGCATTTGGGAAGGCTAAAGCCAGGAGTGGGTTCAGGCAGATTTATTCCTGTTGCATTTTGTATTCCAGTTAACATTCCCAATTTTATCAATCTCATTATGTGGGTGCAAGCATTGCAGCAGGGGTCACACACTTACTCACAGTTTCACAGTTGAAGACAGGCTTGTGCTAAATAAATTTGTGCAGCACATGCTCACTGGATTTGTGTTCAATAGGTCTCATCAAACGTTGCTGCCCAGATTGGTTTAATAGCATGTTCAGCTGTAGCACAAAACATGCAAGGGCAACAGTTCAAGAGCTTTCTCTACTCTGGTGGTACATGTCATGTTTCTGCAGTTAGAAAACTCATACACACACACACGCACATGCTCACTGGATTTCTTTACTCACTAAAAAAAGGTCTCTGCATATTGATGGTAGCAGTTCTGCAAAGCATTCTGAACATTATGCAATTTAAAGCCTTATGAGCACCTAAATGTAAGATTATTTTTTTGAAACAAAATTACAGCACACACTCAGGAGATGCAAAGGGATTGTTGAAAAGCTAGCAGCATATGACAATAAAAATGCAATTATGTCTGTGAAACTTCATATGCTTCACACAGTGAGTGTTACACAACAACACTAAAGATGTGTTACAAAGATAGTTAGAATTTAATTTGGGGGTATAACAGATTCCTGAGTCCATAACAATCACTCCAGCATTCCATTTAGGTGCATCCACAATAATGTCTTTCCTATTTTGAAATAAGACAGTGACCACAAAAGAGACAAACTCTATTGCAGTACATGAATGGAAACCCAAGGCTTCTCTCTAGAAGATGTAGAACTATTAGAGCAAGCTGGGATTTTGTAAAGGTTAGGCTTCACAATTCTGCCTCTTGATTATCTTGCAACAAATGGCCCATTTATTTGAACTTTTGGGGAAGGTTTTGACATATTAGTTAGGTGCACAATGCAGTTTGACCTATAATTCTCAGCTCAGCAGGCAGGCATATCTCACACAGCCAGCATTCCTCACATTTGGCTCTGGCTGTGGAACAGCCAGCTCAGGTGTAGGAGCCAGTCAGAGCACTGTGGATAAAAATCTGATCCCAATATAGAGAGCTTCATGGCTTCAGAAAAACAGACATTATCCCATATATCATCTGATTGTATTCCTGTAGTGAGGAACAAGCAAAAAGTATCTCAATGACTATAGAGGCAATTAAGTTAATTGCTATCCTATAATGTTTTAAGAGGACACTATCCTTTCCCAAACCATTGGAGCAATGATTCTTTTTCTGTTCTAAGCTTTGTAAGATGACTGTAAAAATCTACAGGAAATCACTGACTGATACAGAAAACAGGCTGAGGGCCATGACATAAGTAGAGACTTTTTTTTATTAAATTGATACCTGCACCAATTTACACAACCAATCCCACAACATATCCCTTCAGTTCAGCTTTTGCTTTCCTGGCGTGAGGGGCTACCACAAAGAAAGGATGGAAAAGATCAACCTCAGCAGTGAGAACTGAAAAAAGCCACAGGAACCCATCACATCACACTTCCCTGAGTCCAAACAGTCAAGCTGAAAACTCCTCAGCTTGGTAACCCCTGTCCCACAGGGCAAAGGCAGAGATTTAGGGGATGTCTGAGCATCCCTGTAGGATTATGCTTTTTTCTGACCCAGAGATGGGGCTCCTGAGAGGAGTTTTAAAGACTTTTATTCCATTTTCAGTCTCATGTGAAGGGTGAGATGCTGCAGATGTTACAATTCACACCATCAAAATCAGAAGTTAAACTATTTCCTAATTACATTTTAAGTGTTTTTTGGCCTATCAGCTTTTGCCACACAATGCTGCTAATGCCTTAAAGCCAATCATCTATTAAAATACCCCATGTGTATTTGGTACAATACATCTTCCATAGTTCTGTTTCTCCAAAATATCCAGTCTATTTGCAAGGTCATCATTTGAAACTTGTTTCCAGTTCAATTTCTCTCTCAGCAATGTCTGTCCCATTCCATGGCCTTTCTAAGCCAGCCCCCCTTATCTCAGAGCTTGCACCCAGATGCACCCAGAGACTGTGTAAGCTCTCAGTCAGGCTTTGAGAATCCTCTACAAATCCATCTCTCACACATCCCATCCCAGGGATGCAGAGCTGAACTCCCCCTGCTCACCTGCAGCCTCCTGCAGGGACCTGCTCTGCTGGGACAAAAACCAGCCCGACCCCAAAGGAAAGCCCCAGAGCAGGGACTGAGAAGTTCCACCTTTGCCAGGGTCACCCCAGGGTCACCCCATTCAAAACTGTAGGACTCAAAGCTCAGCCTGGACTCTGTGCTGCTCCCAGAGGTTTACAGACAGACAGGGATGGTGGGATGGTGGTGAGCACCAGCAATTTTTTCTCAAAATGGAATTTAAATAACCTGGGACAAAGAAGAAAATTTTGGGAAGGCAGATCATGGTTGAAGGGGAGTAACTGCTTTGCCATGTTTCTAAGAGTATCAAGAAGGGAGCAATAGAGGAAAAGCAGAGGAAGGTAATCTCCTGGGATAGTTATGGGTAGCCAACCCCACACACACTGCTCTGCTCCCAGAATTGTACTTAGCTAAAAGTTCCCCACAGCCACAATGACTGTGACATACCTCAGCCAACCTACCCAGGGAATTTCCAGTGGTGACACACTCTGTGTCTTTCTATAGCCCATTTTCCTGATTCTTGTGCCACAAGACACATCTCAGCCTGTCCTGTTGAAAGGTCCCCAGGCATCTGCAGGCAGCTGACACTTCCTGCAGCTGCAGCATCTGTCAGAGAGCCCATATGAGCCTCTTCCTTGGAAACAGGCTGCTCACTGGGTCAAGAGCAGTTCTGCTCCTGCTGCTGCAAGGCTTTCAGAAACCTCTGCAGAGGCTGCTGCAATTCAGAATTCAGTTGATACAGCTGGAAAAGAAGGGAATGCAGTGAGCCAGTCTCCAGCTGGATCAGAGGCATTATAGACAATTGCATTTCTCTATGAGGATGGTACACCATAAGCCTTTGACAAAAAGGAAGGTGATGCTACAGCCTTTCCCTGAGTCTCATCCTGCTGAGCTCAGTTTCTCTAATCACATGAAATCCAGGTGTCTCATACACAACCCTTTCTATTTCTCTCCCAATCTACTGAGTCTGTTTGCAGCTAGAACCCTTTCACTCTCTTTATGTTCATTTTCCACTAAATACTGTTCTTCCTTGTATCTGCAATACCTGGTGGATGAAGTCATTTACATTAAAATGGATACACAGTGCTTACTGTAAGAAACACACAGACAGCTCTCACACTTTCAGCAGGTTGCAAGGCAATGATTTAGTGGCTTTGGCTCTAGAACAGGTTGCCTATTAGCTCACATACATATGTTTTTCTATTAATGATGATAGCATAGCCAATGAGAGCATGGCCACTCTATTCCTGGCTGGTACCACCACAAGGAATGCAGCTGGAGCAGGATGTTGGCCATGAGGTACAAAACTGGTCATAACACCCATCACTTTTGGAGGGGTGAGAGAAATGGGACTGAAAATCCTAAATTTATTTTTTTTTTTTTATAAAACACTGGAAGGAGCAGAACTGGGAGATAAAATGCTGCAGTTGTAAGGAATTAATGATACATGAAACTGTATCTTTTTGCTCTCTAAGTGATCCTGAAAGGGGTATCAAACAAATGTCGTGAGAGTAACAACTGGAAAACTACAAAAATAGAGCAGTTAGGGAGGGAAAAATAGAAGCCCACAAGGATGTCACCACCTATCTTTGTTAAAACCCCACAGCCAAGGGTCTGATTGCAAGTGTCACACCTGAGGGCCAGTCTCCTTTGAGCCACACTGTGCTGTCTGGAGCTGAGCAAGCCATCACTTTACTGGGGTTCTTTTCTTGCCAATGGGAAAATACCTGGAAGGCAGGGAAGTTGTGCACATTGACTAGAAAATCCTCTGGGGTGTTAGCATTCCCCACGTGGAACCCACCAGGCACACGTCTCACACACAGCAGGAGTGGCAAAACAATGTGTGTGCAGCTGAAAGTTCTTCATGTATTTCATCTTTGGGGGAACAGCCACCACCTTCTGATGCATGTAAACCTCATTTTATAGAGCAAATGTGTAATTAGTGAGGTCCCTGTGTGTGGTGTGGTCTGATGCTGGCATCCCAGGACTGCAGGCAACAAGCATGGTCCTGAATCCAGGACTTCCCTGTCTGGCACAGGAGGGAATGCTTGGCATTCCCTAAAATCCTGCTGCAGTCAGCCAAATAAGCCTCACATTTAATGTATGCCCTAATTTTATCTTATAGTAACAGGAAGAAAAATAACAGGGCTCTAGGTCAGGTGAAGTATAGTCAGACACCCCAAACTTGTCTCTGATATATACTTAATACAAGAAACAGCAGATATCTAGCAGGTGTAAGAGTCACTTGCTAATAATTAAGTATTTATGATTTCATCTCCTTGCCAATTTTAAAATGCAGACTGAAGGAGGCAAATCATATTAATCTGATACACAGAGCTTTTGTTTGGAAGAATAAAATCTCTCTTTACAAAACCTGCACAGCCATCTAAAATACTGTTTACTTCCCTCTACAGTTCTGTTTAATATGTATTTGGGACTAGAACATACCATTTAAATGCTGACTCTCAAGTGTAATATTCTTCTCCCTGTTACTTGTGGAAAACAGAATTTTTTGCACAGAATCAAAAAATGAAATAAGGTCATGACATTCTAGTGGGCTTTTTTTTTTATGGTTTATGAAACCTTTCATTAAACTTTTAGAAGCCAGAACCCTGAATGGCTTTAGGAGAAAGCAAAAACCTCAGAGTGCTTCTGGGGAACATCACCTGTAATTTATTCACTTTGAATGCTTTTTGTGGTGCAGCTCAAGACAGATGCATGACATGATTCCAACATCCACAAACCCAAGGCATTAAGTAATTGAATCCATAACCAGAAGCTGGTAAATGGGTAGTCTTGTGAGTTATTCTGTAAGTGTGACATGGAGAGCAGCTTGCTTCACAGTCATTATTTCACTGTAGTGCAGAAATCACATAATGAGGACTTCATGCTGTTAGGATCCTAAGCCTTGATTGTTAGAACATTTCAGTCATATTAAAAAAATGATATATTGGAAGTAGATAGGAAGAAAAACAGTAATTGGAAGCTCAGCAGTGGGTTAAAGCCACAATTTATTTACCATTTCCCTTGCATTAGATGAAACATTAACAGGATTATTAATAAAGATTCTGTACTGGGTTTGTCACATAGCAGCAATGTGTCATCCTATTCTGCTGCCAAAAGCATGTCAATACAATTTTCTTAAGGCTGCAGAGAAACCTTATCTAGTCTAAAATTACTGAATTATGTTAATTTTTATAGCTGCTTGAATTAGTACACGACCTTTAAAACAGAGAGGCAAAACCCATACAATCCATCTGATGATATTGATTTCTTGGTTACACAAGAATTGCACGCATTAAAGAAAATTGAATTACAAATTAAAATTCAGCACTACTTTATTAAAAATCAGGTGTTGAGGACAAGTGATTCTCTTTACAAGATGCTTTTCTAATTTCCACTGTGGTTGCTGTCACCCACTGTTGTCATTAGTCCCCAGAAAAGTTGGGTTTATTTCTGGTCATGCAGTTACAATCCAGAATTGTTTTATGGTTTTTTTGCACTACTTTGCCATTTAGTTGGGAATACCTGGCTCTCTGATCTATGACATAAAGAAACCACAACAACCCTGTCCTCCTTCAGCTGTTGCTCAGGTGCCCAGAGCAATCTCAGAAATGAGAAGGGGGAAGGTGGACCAAAGGGGCCTTTGACCTCTGCAAATGTGAGCAAAAGTTTGGTTATGGCAGCAGAACACCTCTTAGCAATTCACCTCTTTGCCAACTGAGCTTCAAAGAGAGTTCACTGTTTCAGGATAAAAAAAAAGAAAAATATTCCTCTTAAAAATATCTCAAGTGAAATCAGTCAGATTTTGCTGTGGCAATTTCTCAAGATAGATACTTCATGACTTTTATTTTTAAATTCCTGACATGAAATAATTTTATAAAGTATCCATTTTAACAGCTCATAGAACAACTGGAAGACAAGTTCGTAAAAATAATGTGTATATGACTACTATGTAAAATCTCCTATAATTTTAAGATATTCCCAGTTCATTTGCTCAAAGGAGAAATGTACTATGAACAGCTTTTTATTTGTTACTTTTATGTATTTTTGAATATAAAAACACCTTTTTTTTAATAAGTAATATACCTTAGGTCAGTCTCAGAACACTAAGCACAAACGCAGCTGCTGCAGCTTAGATGAAAAATCAGTAAAAAATAAACAGGAGGACTTCTGATCTCAGGTTGGGGGGGAGATGGGAGCAGCTTGCTTTGAAATTATTATTTTACTGCAGAGTAGGAATGGCATAATGAGAACTTCACGCTGCCAGAAGCTGTAACCCTTGATGGCTGGAATGCAGCTGTCACATTAAAAATGACACACTGCCAGTGGAGTGGCATAGCTGCAGTAATCATAGACCTCACATCTGTGCTGCACTTGCCCAAATAAGGAGCTTCTTAGTGCAAGTCTAGGCCAAGGTTAATGAAATTATTTAATATGCTTTATTGCAGCAGGGTTGTTCAAACAAGTCGTTGGAAAGGCACATGAAAACTTATTATTCTGATTGACAATAGAAAAAAATCCAAAAGTCAGAGCCTATTGTTCTAAAAAAACGTCCTCAAGAACCCATTGCATGGAACTGCAGGTAGTTTAACCCCATTGTTCAGTTATATCTATGTACTCTAAAGAAAAATGCTTAAATGAAGCCAAAGAAAGCTGTTTTCATCAGGACACTGATCAGGAAAAACAGGCTTATGTGCATCTTCAGTGCAGACTATGTATCTGCATGAATTCTACATTTCTTTAGGAAATAATTATATAAATTATTTCACAATGATCTTCACTGTGTTTCAATTCTTCATGATACTCCTCCAAATACCAGCGAGCAGAAGTGATGCTTGCAAGCCTGGAACTACAAACAGGATTGTAGCTACCAACAGGAAGAACAACTGGCCACAGACTGAGCTATTCTGATTCAAAACAGAGTAAGAGCAAAGCCCTTTCACTGCTGGTACTGCCTACTGTCTTATGTAGGAACTTCCACATTTCAGAATGAGGAAAATTGTGTTGAAATTCTACCAACCAGTATTTCCCTACTGTGAATATCTTCTTGATAATGAATGTAACAGCTTCCAGTGTTTGGATATGCTTGTTCTATCTTGACGGTGGTACAACCTTCAGCTCTGGGAATAAATACCTGATAGTGAAAACCCAGTCAGAATTCATTTGAAATCTTTCTTCTCACTCCAAAGAGTTCAGGAAGCCAAGCAAAACCCTCATTATACAATTCAAAATGATCTAAGAAAGTTCCTTGATACTGCAAATATTACAGAAAATCCTAGAGCAAGTCAGATTACATCAGATTAAACAGAGGATCTTTGTAGAGTCTCAAGTGGGTAGATAGCATCTTCATGTCAGTTATTCATTAGATTTGGTTGGGATTTTGTTTTGTTTTTCCTTTGGGAGGTGAGGGGGTGGTCCCCCCTTTCTCAAGAAAAGAAAGAACTGCACTGCTGGGATTTAAGGAACAGAAAAGGCCTTGACTTTGTGTAAGCCCTACCCAGCAGTAACAAAAACATCCCTGCATTTCCACACTGATTCCAGCACGAATGCAAAACACACCCTCACACTGGCTATTGTGAAGAAAATTGACTGAATCCCAGCAAAAGTGGTAATATTCACTAATTAGCATTTGGTGACAGCAGAGAAGGAAGAGTTATTAGGAAGGTTCTGACTGAGTTCAACAGAGGCAAGTTAAAAGTAAACAGCAATAAGGAGAAGGAGACTAAGGAATGCCACGGGTCAAGGAGAGGTTTGTGTTGTTCTGGACTCCTGGCTTTGTGACTGGACAGGAGCACAGGGAAAAGAAAACAAACTGGACACTGTGATGGGCAGGGCATTACCAGAGAGAGCCCTGGGTCGCTGCTTTCTTCTTGTTTGAGGTTTGTTTTTTTGGTTTGGGGATTTTTGCTGGTTTGTTTCGTTTTGCTTTTGTGTTTTTAAACCTTTGTATAAACTATTTAAGACATGAGGAGGACGTGGAAGCCTCTCCAGAGTGAGTACTCTGGTTTTGCCAGGAGCCCTGGCTGATGTGGTGCACCCGTGCAGGCTCACATCTGCTAGGCTGGGTCTGCAGGGGGGATAGAGAAAGAGGGGAAAGATAAACAAAAAGAGAAATGCCCCATGTGTCATACTGACAGCCTTGAGCAATCAAAAACCATGAGTCAGACTCAAAAGTACCATCATTTTAGTCTGATAAATCTGAGACTTGAAGTAACAGAATGACAAATCTGATTAATTTTTTGATGTTTTGATAGGACCTTTAGATCCTGTGTTCCTGGCAACTCACTTCATTTCCTAAGTGACACTAGCATAAGAGGAGGCAGAGGAAAATCACCTGATAAAAGCATGAATAGAAATACTGCCTTTCCCAGTGACCTGCAATATTTTAAGTTCCCCTATTGAGGAATACAGCAAATTATGACTTGGCTTTAGAGCTTTAATAAATTCCATGAGCACTGATTGGCATGAAATCATTTACAGGAGCAGCAGCACAAGAGATTTAAGTGATAAAACCCCACAGACATCCTTCAGTTGAAGCTCTGCCTCCATGTTCCCCACACACCAAGGAGGACTGCAGATACCTCAGGTACCAATTCCTCTCCTCCTGCCTGCAAAAATAAAACCAGGCTTCATGGAAGGGAGAAGAGGAATGTGGCTGACTCTGCAGCTGCATACCTCAGTGTCTTGCAGGAGGGATAAGAAGAGCTAACACTGAAAATACCACATACCTTGTGAGGCAAAAGGTCATTTACTAAATGTAAATGGGGAATTTGAATAGGTCTCTGAGACAGAGCCCACGGGAGTTTAGTGGACTGACTGAGAAGTAGATTGGACTTGTGCACCAGGGCAAACACCTCAGAAGGAGATGCCCTAGAACTGCTTTAAGAAATACAGAATTAGTTTTTGCCCTATGGCATTTTTTTTTTTTTTTACCAGATTGAACAGCTTTAATTGGACAAAAAGCTAACAGTTATGGTCTGGGTAGGTACAATCAGATATGGAAGACAGCTTCTCCACTCTTTGGAATGGCAGCAGGCAACAGCAAGCTTGTTAGTCTACTGCTCAGAGAAAAATTCCTTTTACCACAGAGTCTCCTGATTTTCTAGACAAATATTTTTATTTCTTTGTACACACTTACCTAGAGTGAGTGAGTCCTATGTGCAGAGCATCTCAAGCCTCCTCATGATCATTACTCTGTCTGTCTCACTGCAGTTTGGCACCAGCTCAGGTAACCACTGAATAATTTAAACACCACCAACACCTATTAAGATGAAGGAAGAATTTCTGTAGTTTTTGTACTGTCATAACATGAACATGCTAACACAGAGTGGAAAAAATATACACATTTGTGTGTAACTACATTAACTTTCAAATTATTTGGGCTTTAACCATTAGCAGGCACAAAAAAAAAAAAAA
>VWYO01012882.1:32352-66880 GCA_013400275.1 Rhadina sibilatrix
AAAGTCCTCAAGAGGCAAATATTAAAAGTCACCTAATGTGTGTACTGATCTGTGCTTTGGCTCCCCGATTTGTAATTTTTTCTTGTTCAAACTGATGGATGAACTGAATGTTTTTAATTATTTCCAGGCTATGCCCTTCAGAATTGCATCGCTTTCCCTGCATACAGTACTTCTGTCCAGAGACTCCCTTGCTTCATTAAGATGGAAAGTCATTTCAGTTACAAAAAGCCAGAGTAATCGTGTTTTAATCAACTGAAGTGCACACAAGCTGCTGCCATCCTAAGCACCCCATGACACTGAGGCAGCAGCACAAGGCTGCATTGCATGCTGCCTGTGGGATGGAGGAGCCCCAGACTTGCCTGCTTTAGAAATGACACCCACAGGTTCACTTAGATCCAATGTCTGCATCTCTGAAGCTGACTTGGACAAAGACACAAGAGCAACAGAAAGCAGTGGTGTGTTAGCACAATACCAGCACAGGAGAGGGGAAAATGAGGCTCTCTTTTTGGGAAGTGTTCCACTTCACCACAACAACTGCTAAAGAATAAGCCACCAGTCAGAGTTCAAAATTCCTCAAATAGATTGCATTTAAAATGTGCTATCAGATATGGTATGCTTGACAATGGCAGGATTTAAACAAAAAGCTGAGAATTCAGGACAAATGTGTTACCTGAGTTACAAAGGAACTCGCACATGAAAGAAAGCTCAAAGAGACTAAAAAACCCCAACCCTCAGCAGCTTGGCAAACTTCTTATGTCTTCCAGAACTAGGAGGGGGGGAGAAAGAAGCTCTTTGTTCTAAGAGCCATGATTAACTACTTAGAGCCCCAAAGGCCTAGTTTGGAGACTGGGGAACAGCCAGAGAAATTTCATTTCCCCCAGTGCAAAGGAAATAACCACCAAACCTGTCTGGCAGGGGCTGGGCATGCAGCATTTCAGCCAAGCAGTAACTGTCAGAGTTTGCCCAGGTGTGGGAAGTGACACCACACACTTACTGGAGACTCAAAGGGATCAGATTATGCAGATTCACTGCACAGGTTTGCTTCTCTCCTGATGTACAATTTAAGATGTGCTACTGCTTTGCTAAGCCTTCTTTACTTGGCCTCATTAATTCCATCTGTATTAAAATGAGATACTCTGTGCAGCTGAGATGGAACTTTTGAAGGCATTTTTTCCAAACCAAAGTGTAAGTTTATGTTAGAAAAAGGATTTATAGCACACAGTTAAACACACATAAAAAGTCTGTTCTAATTAAGGCTTAATTTTTTAGAAAATGCTTTTATTTTAGAGGTTTATACATTTCAAAAGTATTTCAGATGTGTATGTTACACCTATATTTTATATAGAAGTAAAATCAAATAATTTACTATGGTAGCAATCTTTAACTAAATTTCTTTACTGAGTAATTTAATTCAAATATGCAAACAATTGCACATCAAAGTATGTTAGGATCAGATAGGGGCAGGTCTTTTATACTGTATGAGTGGAGTTTAAATTAAAAAAAAAAAAAAAAAAAAAGGAAAAAAATCTTAATTTTCTGACCAGTATTTTTGGGAAAATCTTCTTCCAGCTAAATTTTTGCATGCTTATTGGAATTCTGAGTACTACTCCATTAATCATTCTGTAATTAAGTACACAGTTATGTCTGAGAAAAGACCTCAGACTGGGGCACAGTGGATAGGAGACCTGACAGAGATGTTCCTGAAGTGCCATAACAGCCATTCCAGAGTAAATCTCACAAATCTGTTTGGATGAAGCAAACAAGAGCACTCTGTGCACAGAGGCCCTATAAAGGATGAGTTGCAGATGCAGAATTGAAGTTATCACTTTTATTTAAAAATACTTCAGCTGTAGTTGAGTCTCAGAGCAGAGCAAAACACCAGAGGCAAACTAAAATTAGGTCTTGAAGCAGAGACAGAGGAGAAGGCAGAATGGTAAAACTATACAGTATTACACAAGGAAGATGAAGGCCATTTTTTTGTGCTGCTAGTAGCATTTGGAAAAGAAAATAAAGAAAATAGCTCACAGTGGGTTTCACTGTGTGGTAGGACTGGACAAAACACAGGCCAGGCTCAAGCCTGGAAAACCATGGTCACACAAGTGGAAGGGAAAAGGACACCATAAAACCATCATAAACCATCTGTAATTGAGAGAATGAGTCTGTCTCTGCTATTCCCTCTGTGTTTGGGCACCACTGAGATGTTGGTCATCATCATGTCTGGCACCTAAGAGTCACTGATCACTGCCTTCAACTGCCAGACACCAGTGGTTTATTTATGACCAAAAATACTACCCTTTTGGCAATAACACCACAGACCTGGTAAAAAATATGGATAGTAAAGGTGTAGCATAACAATAAATTTAGATTTTGATTAGTGTGATAGATTTGTGCAATATAATTTCCCTGACATCACTGCACTTAAGAAGTTTTTGGTATGTAGATTTAAATCTAAAGTGACAGACTGTACCGTGAGAAAGACAACTAAAAGAAGCCAAATTTAGATGTCACAAATCAGAAAACATCAAAGAGATTGGCAAGGGCTTCACCAAACATTTATATTAAGCAGGAATTATTTTTCTGATTACATCTTAAAGCCAGTAAATGAATAATCATCTTTTTAAACGGTTACTCATCCCCTCCTAACATTTATTTTTATTTTTCAAAGCAAAGCATATCAGTACAAAATATTAATCTCTCAAATAAGTTCTCTTTATGAAAGAGAACTACTACTACAAAAACATAATCCTAATTAACCACAAAATAGTTGGGTCTCATACCTGTCTTCACACTTCTGTGGGATTTTATTAATAATTATTAGTTGTGGCACCAAATTTAAGAGGTGATTTCACAAAATATGTGGGTTTGCTACAAGGTACCACAGCTTGCTTTAACTCAGAACAAATGACCACAACTGAAGAAAACCAACCCTAAGTTACATTATCATTTGGACACAACAAATGCTCCACTACCTGTAACTGATTCCATCTGAAGTACTTCCCCAGTTTTTTGGTAAGTGACTAGAAGTCTTTCCTCACCTATTTAAGTTTTCAACTGCAAGCTCAAAATACTTTAGGAAAGGGAGCACATCTTCCCCATCCTAGGAATTAAGGTAGCTGTATTAATGATGCCTTAGAGCAAAGGCCAAGAGCTCAAATAGCTTCAAATGAGGCCCTTAGGGTTAGCAAAAGAGCAGCAGTTACATTTACTGACAAATACAGCATTTTCATAGTATAAGCAGATCACCCCTGCTTTAGTACTGCTTCAAAGTGCTGGTGCTCAGGTTTTGCTGGGGTTTTTGGACAGCAGGTTCCTGCCCTGCCTTGCTCTGTAACACATTACACAACAGTAGAGTAAATGTGGTTCTGTAACTGATCACATCAGGAACTGGACAACAGCTCAGGAACATCTCCTAAAGCCTGGTGCAGAAGGATCAACCTCAGGTCTCCAGAACCCACGCAGGAGTGCTACAGACAAGCTCTATTTCTCTTTAGTAGGTACCTTCTGACTTTAACTTGCAGCTAAGCATTTTTGAGAAGCAGCTAGGAGAAGGCTTAAGACTCCTTCTGTAAGGTGTCTAGAACTTATTTCTGATGAAGTAAAAATATTACGCTCTTTACTTTTAATGGGCACAGAATCACAGTATCCCACACAACTTGAGTTCATGGCTAACAAATTGCAGAAGTGGAGTTAAAGCTCAAACATAAACCAAAAGCATCATGAACACTGTTGGAGGAGCTCTTGGAGCATAGAAATAACCAGAACAATTTTATTTAGACTCTACTATGAATATCTGTTTGTAGATGTGATTTCAAAAATAAAGCATGACTGATGATTTAAGCTGGACTTGCTTCTTCAACTGCAGTAAATCCCAATGTGAACCATCATGCAAGGTGTTTCTGAGAGCCTTCCTGGTACTATGAAAATCAACCTCATGGGTCTGAGCTTTCACTTAATGATGTGCAAGACCTTTAGCTGTAATTGTCCAAAAAGCTGTGGATTCATCATGCAGACTTATTAAACTGAAGTCTTCAAACGACATTGACAGTGATGACAACAGTTCTACCAGTTGAAAAGCCCCAAACAAATGTCATCATTCAGTAGTGTTTCCATTATCCATTCCTGTCTTATTAAGTTATAACAAAGGTTATGGTCATGAAAGAAACCCTACGCATCAGCTAAAGCTGCCATCTAGGATTTTCACATCTTTATTATTCTATTTTCAGGTAAATATCACTGTAGAAGTCAGAAGATCAGAGAAAATATGACTCTGTATTGTGTGCAAATATTACCTCACTTACACATAACTCCACTGCATGTTGTCTTTGCAGCAGGGTACTCCATGCAAGCTGCTATTATGATTAAGTACTGTCCTATCCAAAGTTCCAGGGTAGAAGCCATATAGCTTTGGGTAAATACACAAAGGACAGCTTTTTTGGGGTTTTTTTAGATCTCTAACCCTAGAATCACAATACTCAGCTGATTCTTGTTCTGCTACTGGCCTTTTAACTGAGGTTAAGCAATCACTTTTGTTCATCTCAGTTTCCCCATCTGTAAAAAGGTGAAAGTCATAGAGCCTTTCACTCCATTTCACAATTTTTATGACCTCTATACATGAAGAGACCTTTCAAGAATTATTGTTGCTATGAAATATTCATTAATTATGATTCACCGTTGGTCTATTTGTCATTGCATTAACAACACTTGTTCTATCAGTCTAGAAGAAAAGAAACTAATGCTTTTTATTTCTAAATAATTACTTTACTTTCTTTCTTTGTTTAGGGATAAAATATAACACGGGATTCCAGCAACCAAAAAAAGTAAGTTTTCAGAAGTACATAAAGAAAATTGTACCAATATTCTGAGTATATAGAGATGGCTCAGATAAGGCCACTACACCGGAGATGAAGCACTGAAAAGGAAAGATGCAGCAAAAGCTTAGCCATGAAAATGCAAATTTCCCTTTCAAAATAGGAATTTTATAAGCCATGCATCTTCGGTTTTATGAGGTTTTTTTTCCTAGACTGGATATTGCTAAAAGATACTGTAAACTTTGCACATATTATTATTCTGTATGAGATCGCACTGATCGAATGAATCCTTTGAGAGGTACCTAAAAACAGGCTAAAGCAAAATTCTGGTGAGATTCCTCCATCTAGTGGCCGTCAGGCTGCGCGGGGCTGCCTCCAGCCCCCAGTTAAAGCACAGGAGCACCGCGTGCAAAGGACCAGCTGCTGGCAGATGCCATCACCTGCTCAGATCCCTGACTGACGGGGATTGACAGCTCCTCTGCAGCTCCAGCCCCACCTTCTGCAGCAAGGCCTCCGCTGGCAGGAGACATTCAAGTTCCCCAAAACCTCCAGGGTCATCATCAGCGTCATTAAAGGTGCACAGTTCTAGGAAGCCTGAATTTGATAACCTTTAAAGATCAGCCGTGTCATGAGTTAATAGGATTGGATTACAGCCAGTCTTGTAAAGGGTAATAGTTAGAAATACATCTGGTATTTACAAAGACAAACACACTTCTGACTACAGAAACAACCTCCGAAGATGAGGGCAGAGTACAACAATCACTCCCAACAATTGAATTAAACTACTGTTTTCCATAACAAATTATTAGTTGGTTTCCCAGTCTGCACTCCACCTTCACTGTACCAGAGCATCCAACTTGAATTCTTCAAGTGTCCTTAAACTTGTGTTTAATACTGTTGTGTTAAAGTTTTGTACAGTAATTATCAATATGAGCAAGTCATCTACAAAATACAATTTGATTTTTTTGTTCTTTTGTCACCAATGTTTTTTGTAATGAATTCTCAATCTCTTTTCTGAGACTTTTTTTATTTTCTGACCCTTTAATAAGAGTGTGACAAGATATCACCTCCATGACAGAACAAGTTTGTCACCATTAAATTGCTTTTTTCAGACAACAAAGACTTGTAAAATTAAGATTTAATCTGCCACATGGAAAGACCAAGACCCTTCTAATCCTCAACTGTACTGTGTCCCCTTAAAATTCACATGGCATTTTTAAGCCAGTTTTAAATACTATTGAGGAAACACTGAAAATCAAAAATTTAAATTTAAATTTGTAAACACCCTAACTAAGTACTTGGGGTCAGCAATAAACATTCTGCAACTACATATGCTCCTCTGCTGAATGAAATACTCCATGGTAATTCATATGCTACTTTGATCAGGTGACCTCAAAATGGGTCACCTAGTTAAACATAGTTAAACAGTGACCAGAACCTAATTTTAATCTTACAGGCATAGACAGGATTTGATTCAGCTGCTTTGAAAAGCAGGAAGTAATGGAGCACACCTGGGCTGTATGCAGGAGGTATTAACAGAGAGATCCCCCAATAAAGACCCACAGAGCTGCTTTACTAATTCAGTTTTCACTGACCTAATCCCAGCTACAGCTTCATTCCCACCTCTTTCTGCTTCTCAGCCAGTCTCGATTGCTCTGCTCCCAGGCTCACCTCACTCAAGCCTCCCTTTGGGGTCCCCTTCAAGCTGCCCTCACCAAACCCACCTCTTGTGTGCCAAACCTCTGTGTTTTCAGACATCCTTCCTGTTTCCCTCTGCCCACCCTAACATCTCACTCCATCTTACAAACTCTACAAACCCCCCTCCCTTCCCTGTTGGGCTTCCCTCTGTGCCAAACTCTCCTCACTGCAAAGATAAATTACTGAAGTGGGGGTGGTGGTGGGAGACACACAAACACCAACAAACCCTTCAGTTTGTGTGACAACAGGGGCAGTCTGGAATAATTAAGCAAGTCCTCGGATACCTTTTTGTAGAAATTTCAACAAAATCTAAGACAAAAGTATCTGTCAAGGTCTGGGTACACCACCTAAAATACAGTAATACAGTTGAATCCAAATAGGGACTAGAATTGACTGGAAATATAGATCAGGTTCATCTCTGCCTTTGAGTTTCACATAAGCACAGAACAAGGTTACAAGAGAAGAGCCCACACCACAGTGCAGTGCTGAGGGCTTGTGGCAACACGTTTTGTTGTACAGTTCTAAAAGTTACCAAAGATCCACGTGAAGTGGTGCAAGCTGCAAGCAGTGACAATCACTCATTTACTGATATCTTTAATCTATTTTTCCTCAGCAGGACTGTGTTTCCAGCAATAATCAGGATAGAAGGTTAAGAAAAAATACTGCAGACAGAGCAGCAACAGTTAAGCAGAGCAATTCATTCGAGCCATCTGAAAGTGTGCCCACCAAGATCCAAAGCACTGACAGAAGGCAAAGCAGCATCCTGTTTGCTATGAAGGATCAACAGAAAGGAGAAGAAATTAATTCCATCAAGCTCCATAAACGCAAGAGGAGGTTTATCATTAAAAAGAGCCCAATTCTGATTTCCATGAACAGCTCCATTCTCAACCTGCCCACGCTTAAATATGAGGACAGAAACAACAGCAAGTGGAAAAGTCTCTACCAGATCCAAGGAGAACGGAAGCGGATTATGAGGGAAACTTGTTTGAAATACAAGAGTAATAACAGAAGGATAATCACTCCTTACCACGTGTCTAGAATATTTGTAGAAGACAAATACAGAGTTTTATACTGCGAAGTCCCAAAAGCCGGCTGCTCCAACTGGAAGCGGGTGCTGATGGTGCTGAACGGGCTGGCCTCCTCCACAAAGGACATCCAGCACAACACCGTGCACTACGGGAACTACCTGAAACGCCTGGACGGCTTTGACCACAAGGGAATTTATCACAGGCTCAACACTTACACAAAGATGCTATTTATTCGGGAGCCTTTCGAAAAGCTGGTATCTGCCTTTCGGGACAAGTTTGAACATCCAAACAACTACTACCACCCGGTTTTTGGGAAAGCCATCATTTCCAGATACCGCGTCAACGCCACCAAAGAAGCGTTAAGGACAGGCTCGGGAGTCAAGTTTAAAGAGTTCATTCAATACCTCCTGGATGTACACAGGCCAGTGGGTATGGATATACACTGGGACCACGTCAATAGGCTTTGCAGCCCGTGTTTAATAGACTACGACTTTGTTGGGAAATTTGAAAGCATGGAAGACGATGCAAACTTCTTCTTGCACTTAATTGGTGCTCCACAAAATTTAACTTTCCCCAAGTTTAAAGATCGCCACTCCAATGAAGAAAGAACTACCACTAAAATTACACAACAGTATTTTGCACAGCTATCTCCTTCCCAACGACAACAAAGCTATGACTTTTACTATATGGATTACTTGATGTTCAACTACTCAAAACCTTTTGAAGATTTATATTGATTCGAGAGCCTGGATATTTCCACAGTCGCATCAGTTGAATTGTGTGACAAATCCAGGTGGCATCTGTTTATACACACTTACCTGTTTGCAAACAATGGGTTGAAGAGCAGGGAAAAACCCAAACCAGAATATAAACAGATGTTTACACCTTCACCTTAATTGCCTCCTTTTTCAAATCGTACTTTTTTCTATAATTTCTCCATATGAAATGTATGTGTGTATATGTACAATATGTCAGGGCCCCCAAATAAAGCACAGAATTTTCCAGGCTGGTATGGCCTGTGTTTGCACTTGGGGAACAGTGTGTTTGAAATGAGGGAAACACAGCTGGCAATTCTAAAGTGCAGCCAGTATTTCAAGCTCTTTACTCTTCAGAAAAGAAGTCTGAAAGTGATGGAGCAGCAAGAAAGAAAATACACTGAGTAATATTTAGAGTTTGTTGAAATGTGCAAGGCATGAAGCCGTACACAGGCCCTGTGTGTTTGAAGGTGGATGTTGATCACTGTTTCCTGATTATTCTTAAGTTAGTTAGGGACAAGAGGTCTAATCATACTTACACTGTTCATAAACACACTGGTGAAAACAACTAATACTTAATGACCATGTGAGAGCAGTATTAAACCAGATGTTGCAATTAGGAGTGAGGATGTGTTCTCCCCCTTCAATATTTCCCTTATGGCATGTTCATCTGCAAAAAGATAAAATGCAGGCGAACATTTGCATCTTTATAAGTGTTATTAAAATTCTTTTAATCCTTTGCATTAACATAAATCTCTGGTTTAATCTTCATAGTCACCAGGAATATCAAATCTTTCCATCATAATAACAAGCAAGAATAAATGCCACTTCCTGCCCAACAGGGTAGTTCTTTTCATTGCTGCAAACAATTTGCACTTGCTAATTTTAGTAGCAATTTTATCTGACTTAATATGCAAAAAAATATTCCAGGTGTTTTAGTTCAATTTCTGTGCTTGAGAGGACTTTCTCATCTCTACCAGTGTGTCTTGTGAGAATAAAATACTTGGCATTCCACTAGTTACTGTCTCTAATCACAGGATATTCTGATTTGGAAGTGACCCACAAGAATTCTTAAGCCAAACCCTCAGATGAATGGCCCATACAGGAATCAAACCCCCAGCCCTGGCATTATCAGCACCATGCTCTGACCAGCTGAGCCAGTCTCAGCTCTGTCAATTTTCACACAAATTCTGTATACACAACCCTTGTTTACATGTCATTTATCCACTTGACATGATATTTAAACGGGCCATACTGGAACAAGGATCAAACTCCATCACAATGCCAAAGCTGGACTCCCCAGTAACTTCTAGAGTTTGTATTTCACAGCCAAGAATTCCACCACAATTAGCACTGTACAAATGTAAAAACCTAAGACACAATGCTTGTTTCAATCTGTTTCCAGGTTCAGATCCTCATATGGATAGTTTCATGCATCACAAGTACTGGCATCAGTTTCCCCAGAAACAGCCAGTATATTTTTTGGGTTTTAAAAATTTTAAAAGGGAAAAAAATTGTTTCAAAATACTGAAAGCTTCACTGACAAATACTTTACATATCAAATCTGACATCAATTTTCCATTTTTTGTTCAGAGAAAATTTTGTTGCCTTAGAAAAGTGATGTGGAACTTGCACTGTTCCATGAAGCCAGTTATCCCTCCCTGCCTGCCCAAGCTCCTCATCACTGCCTTGCTGCTGCAGCAGCCACCACCCATCCCACTTTTCCACACACTCAAAAGGCTTGTTGGTCTGTTCACATGAGAGCAGATTGTATTCAAAGCACTGTTTCTGCTAGTCCAGCTCAGATCAGCAGTAGCAGGCTGGGGTCTGGCAGCTCAGACTGCCCAGCCACAATTCCAAGGTCTGACTCCTGGCACAGCCAAGAGCCACTCAACAGGTCACAGACAGGAGCATGCAGGGGAAAGCAAGGCACAGGGATCACTTCCTGGTGCAGATGGAGCAGATTCTGGTAGTGGTGGGAATTCTTGGAGGGTGGATTGGGGTGTGAGAAGTCATAGCCAAGACCACCACCAGGAATTTAAGCTAAGCCATCCTTAGCATTTAATGATATTAAGTCCTCTGAGAAGTGATGGGGCTCTGATGCAATCGATGGTCTGTAGCTACAGTCACCAACACAAGGGGAGGATATATTGGATATTGTAGCCTTCTTAGGCTCTTTCAGGGTCTGATTCTGCCAGCAGGTCAGTGTAGCAGAGCTCAGTGTGCTGAGCTCATTCCAGTCAGCAGGTGAACTTCCACTGGGAGAAGAATGTCATTGCAGTACCACTGCAGCAAAGGGAACATGAAGAGTCACGGGTCAGCTCTGTGAGGCAACCAGAATAAAGTTGGGCATCATTTGTATTCAGACCTCTGCTAGTTTTAGAGTGCTTTAAGGGTAAGATTGAGGGACTTAATCCTTCAGCTGAATTCAGGTTGAAGACCTGACTCTCCTTCCTCCTCCTGCCTCCTCCCAGTTCAGCTTAATCTACACATCCACATAAATTCATACAGTCACATTTACAACTAAAAGGCTTGGTACATTCCCAGATCAGCAAGTGCTCACTGTATGAGTGAAAAAAATACCAGAATACCAGTGCAAAATTGCACTTCTGATTGTATCAAGCCTGTACTTTACCTTCTGCTACCCCCTCCATAATTTAATTAATTTACAATAAAAGATAACAACAGCAAAGTTATATTTTTAATATAACTATATTTTAATCTGGACATGAAGACTTTGGCAAGGTTTATTTTGTCTGCAATAACAAACACTCTTTAAACAAAAACTGATCAATGATTTTCATGTTTATAATTAGCTGTATATGACACAGTCATATCTGGTTTACAGTTTTTAAAGGATGACAGAAGCACCCTCCTAATACTCACAGGTACTTAATACTGGCCAGTTGCATTAATTGGCTTTGTTACTTTCAGCTCCCATTCCCTGCTGAGTAGTAGAAACAAGGTAACAAGTGGTTTTAAAAGAATATTTGTAAAGATGCTTTTTAAAGCCAGAAGGAACGCAATATCTTGAACAAAAAAATCCAAGGCAGCAGACAAGTAAACTAATATTTTCATGTCAAGCAAGATTTTAAAGTAAAAAGCAATAATTTTGACTAGATTGTAGTAAGTTTTCAGATTGCTTATTTCCCTTTGGATTATCTTGGGGTTTTTCCCTCCACATATAAAATCCTGGCATTTTCATTTCAATGCAATTGAATTTTTTCAGAGATGTTCATTCTGAATTCATTCTCATATTTTATCCTTCTCTTCATAGAAAAATATTTCATTTCTTATGGAAAGCAGAAATCAAAGGCTGCACCAAAAAATCCTGTTTTCAAACAAACAGTCTAGCTCAGAGGTTAGCCAAGATAAATATAAGACAAAATAATTTTGTCAATCCAATTGGTTTCTAAATTCTTATTGAGGAGAATCTGAGGGTAAGAGGTAATATTTTGAATCTGAGGGTAATATTTTGTCTACTGCACTGGTTACTGAATGTGCTCCTACCTCTCACTTGAAGTTTTTCAGTATTTTTACTTCTGATCCTTTTCTGCCCTTCCCCTCTGCTCACAGCTCCTACTGTCCTAGACCTTTGCCCACCCTTGAGTTAGGAACTACAAACAGCTCAGGTCTTGAGAGCAGTTCAAGTGCCCCAGCATCTTCCCCACGCTCTGGTTAAACAAACCTGCCTTCCAGCCTCACTCATCCATACTGAGCTTGCTTCCAGCACTGGGGACACTTCACTTGATTCCACCTGGGGCAGGTCAAACACTCCCAGTATCGATTCAGCAGTCACAGAAGGTGAGGAGTGAAGGCACACAAACAACAGAGCAGAATCTCCCACCATGCTCCTCCAAGTGCTCTAAAGCCTGTAGCAGAAAAAGGGATTAACACAGACACAAAAACAAATTGGGTAAACTAAGTGTGCACTTTATTATCTGCTTTTGCAGAGTTTGAAGCTGCAGGTAGCAATACTATTTTAGTCATGGGTTAATTTAAGAACTTGATATTGAGATGCTCTGTAAGTGAAATTCATTGAGATCTAAGCAGAGTCATGCTATTGAGACATTTGTGTACCCAAAAAAAGTCATCCTTGCAATGTGCATAGATTGAGTGATGGTGGTTTGCTGGGGTTTTTATCATTTAAGTCCCCCCACTGCCATATTTACTTACCATAGCTGACCTCATACCAGAAGTGTCAGTTTATGGGGGCTTACGCCTCCAAAAATGAAGGAATCAAGATATTAAAATGAGTTTTCTTAACTCCTTATGTCCATAACTTTTCAGAATTTCCATGATGGGGTTCCAATGCTTTCTTCCATAACAATCACCAATGTTTGAGCCTATCAGACTGCACAATGTCAAAAGAAAATATGAATTGAGGATAGGAGTTCACTTTTTTTTGCCACAATTTGGACTCAGAGGTCTTTTCCAACTTAAATGATTCTGCAATTTGGTTTACTGGCTTACAGCTCATATAATGATTGAAGTAGAGTTTTTAAAGTTTTTAACTTGTAGGTACTGAATTCTGGTGATTCCCTTCCTCCCCTGCCTCATCTGAGCAACTTACTGAGAAAATCCATCTTTGGATGACCAACAAGTATCTTTTTTGAGAGAGAGGCATTCACAGATTAAAGGAGACAGGCCCACACATGGACTACATGCATTACTTTGTACATTACCTTAATCCCATTTTTTTGCACTATTTTTCCTGTTTGGGCAACACCACCTCTGACAGCAAGAGCACACCTATGACAAATCCAAGTACAATTGTCTGCTTATATACACCCAGATAAAATACATAGGAAAAACCCTATGCAAATAACATTATACATACTAAGGCACCTACAAATTTGCAAAATCATGGAGGGAGATATAATGCCAAAAAATTAATTAGAATATGAGTTCAATGTATATAAAACACCTGCATTTTTTTACATAGTTGTTTTTAGTGTCTTTGTACAACAGCACAAATTAATTTGTCAGGCCAACTCAACTGGTACCATGTGGGACCAGGAATGAATAGATAAAAAGGGAACTTTCTTTTCTGATGTTGTGTCTCTTAACCATGGTTGCTTTCTTGATACAAGTTGCTGACACTGAGATGAAGGATGTTCTGTTCCTCCCCCAACTAGAAATCACAGAGGCAGGTGGGTATATTTGGAATACACTGTACAAATCCCAGCCTCACCATTTCAACTTCACTGACTCTGGAACACATCTGCATGCAGCACCAGTGTTTTCAGAGCACAACGTGAGAGGCAAGGCTGAGCACAGCCTGTTTGAGCTGATACTGCTTCAAGGGATGATTGTCAGGTTGGCATTCTTATGTGTGGGAATTTCAAAGCCTCAGCATGCACCTGCACGCTCCTGAATAATGACTTGGGAAGTGTCCCAAGCTTCATATGGCAAGATGCATGTAATTTTTGTCCAAAGACAACAGCTACTTAAGAAGGACCATCAAATTTCCTGGCTTCTCTCTCTGGAACCTCACAGGCAAGTCTGTAAACAAACATCTCTAATGTCTTCCAGCATGATACTGCTGTAAAAAATGCACCAGAGCCAAGAACAAGACACCTTTTTCCATTAGCTACTCTAGTGGCAACTGATATTTACCAGTGGTAAGTTCACTTCTGTCAAAATTTCTCAGAACTATCCATTCCAACAGAAGTGCCCAGAATTAAACCTGCAGTAAAGATCCACAATGAATCTGAGTTTTGGGAATGGCAGGCACTTACCCGTTCCACATTCAATTTAATCCTGGAATGTGCTGAAGCATTGCAGGCAGTGCATCACTGGAGCAGTAAGGGCAAGGCAGCCCAGAACTGACACAGGAGAGGAAGGCAGACGTGACTAAGCCTTGCTCACTGCCATCAAACTATTTCAGTAATATATTATTGACACAGTTAGTTGTGACTCATGCTAGAGAATAAGAATGATTGCTTTACCACAAGTCTAAGAGAAGCATTCAACCTTGTAAAAATATTTTCTGGTCTGGTTTAAGGAAGAACTCCAAATATTTAGTTTAAAATGACACTTTGGGAAGTCCTGTGCATATACGTATGTTAGTGCACAACTGACTTGCACCTAGTAAGGAGTGTATGTACATTAACACCTTCTATGTGGATAAATCTTTCAAGAGTCATTTTCCAGGCAGTGTGTGCCACAGTGACTTTTACACAATTAGACAAATAATGAGCTTGTTCAAATTCTGCCCTCTGTTGACATTTTTGCCATTTTTTTTTTTAACCAAAGACACATTTATCAGAATTGCAGCAGAAGTTAAGTTTTCCATTATGTACCTACTGTACCTACTTTGCATGAGATTCAAATTCTTCTGTTTAAATTCAACAATTACAGCAGTGATGGTCTTATGTTACACATTCAGCTTTATGGGATCTCTATGGGTGATCTTTTCTAATAGTGTCTTCTTTTTCTCATGGAACTTAAAATTACACTGTCAAGTTAGGGAAAATGAAAGAGGCTTTCACAATCCAACTTTTCCACAGTTATTCTCCAATCTGGAAATTCTGTCCAGATTCATTTTCACTTAATATAGGAAATTTCCTCTCAACATATCCAAACATAAGCATGTCAGGAGCTGCAAAAGGTGTTAAGATTATGTTCATGCAGAGAGAACAGCAGCACGGGAAGCAATGGCCCAAGGCGACTGCACTGAGAGCTTGTCCCAATCCATTAAACACTAGTGGAGGTGGCTTCTTTCTCAAGAAAGGAAAGCTCCAGGCTACAGTTCACCTTCAAATTCATAGATACAGACTAACATGCACTATGATCACAAGAAAAAAAAGTTCCTTTATCTTTGTTTTAAGTGTGCATCCAGTCAGTATAACCCTTCCTATGTGCTGTGAAGGAGCCACAGAGAAGCCATGTGAAGGTGATGCCAGCTCACACACAGATCCCTCCACTGAAGTCCACAGGACACAGTTTTAGCTGTCTGTTCTGTAAAATGCCAAACAGCTGACCTGTTTCTACAATTTTCATTTACAACAATGCTCTACACCTAGCAGTAGCCAGGTATGCTAATGCTTAGGGCAGGTAACTGGGAGCTTTGGCCTACAGTGTGCCTGGGTCTGACTGGTTTGGGTCTCATCTGGAATTGCTCCACTTATCTTTCCCCATCTCTGGTAAGGAGAAAAATGCAGGAATGATATGATATTTAGTGTTTTACACTACATTTTGTTTACTGATATCAAATTCATTTAATTAACCTATTGCAAGGAGTTTTCCCCACCAATGTTACCAGAATATTGTTTTCTTACTAATACCAGGAAAAAAAAAAAAAAAGAAAAAAACTTAAAAAGGAAAAAAAAAGAAGAAAAACAAGGAAAACAAAACAACAATAACAAAACCACAAAAACCAAAACAAAATAAACAAAAAAGGCCAACCAACTAACCAAAAAAAAAACCTCAACATCACTACAGCACAGGTAACCTGCCCAATAAAACAGACAATGTGATAGAGCAAGCAGCTGCAATATTTATATTGTCTCACATTATATTTCTCCACTGAAATCCATAAAGACATGAATCCTGCTCAAGTGACACACTGTGTACTCATCAAGGTGATACTGTCTTTATAAATCAGGCATACAGTGACCATTTCAGGCACTGTGGAAAACACGGCAGACATAATATGAGATGGGCTATGAATCTGACAGTTTATCCATGTTTATCCTTGAAAAAGGGGGTTTATTTTTATTATCTAAAATAAATCTCAGTACTTCATTAGATCATCCCACCAAAATTGAATGTCAGGTTTATATTACAGTCTACAAAGCACACAGCAGCTGGTAATGATCAAAAACATTTTACCTTGGCGCTCTTTCACAGTGAGTTTCAAAATTGACCATTCAGAATAAAAAGCTAAGCCTGCCATACTTGACCAAAACATACAGCTTATGAACACTCCAGAATGAACATGTCTAGAAGTAAAACCAATTTTAGAGAAATTCAGAAGATAAAAGGGTTGATAGTACACCTCATTTATCCCTTGTCTCCCCTGTCACAAGGAGCTACTTCTCCTCCACTGTTCACCATTTTAAACTATGAGAAATAAGTAATGCCCAGAATTACAATAAAGACTGGCTTCAAACACATTTTCCCACTCCCTGCCTTCAGCTCAGAAACCTCTTTCCTTGCAGCTATACCTGACAAGCAAAGGACTCTGAGTACTCTGAGGAGGTGAACTTCCAAAATCCTGAGCTTCCCAATCCCACTGGATTTGAAGGCATTGACTCACCTGTTTCTCCAGTAAAAGAAACTACTGACAGCTATTTAAGGAGCATTGTCCACTCACTGGCTTTGTATCAACCTAGGAGTGTCCAAACCTTAAAAGTATCTGGCTCCTCTTTTCTTGTCTTCAATTCAAGATTTTATGTTGCAGCCTTGCAGATTATCTGCACCCAGAATGGTTTCAAAGCAAATGACTTTGTTTCTCACATATCAAAATCTCCTATTCCTCCTGAAACCTCCATAAAGAAATAGGGCTGGGGAGACACTGCACTGTCTGGTTTTAAATGACCTGAATCTTCTCAGAACTTTTAAATGCTCCTGCATTTAACAGCACCTGCACTAATATCTACTTTTTGCAGATTTAGCATGTGGCATAAATGTCAAACGATGCAAAACAGACAGGTCTGCTAGTTATGAAAATCTAAATCAGAGTGTGGATTCACATTCTCCCTGACAGCAATCAAAACCTGCAGATACACTCAGCCTCACTAATCCAAATCTGTGGAAGAAATGCTAATACAAATCCAAGTAGATACATCCACACTTCAGTTCTGCCTTCATTGACTGTTTGATTGGTAATTAAGGCATATATTTGGTTCCAGAGATATAGAAAAAACCCAAATCCCAAAGGAAGCTGTTGAATCTGAGCCCAAGGTTATTAATCATACTGCCTCTAATTGTATATAAAGTATTTTTACTCCCTCAAAAATGTTTTTTAAAATATTATGGGATTTAAATATGTCACAATATTCTGGATATCTTGATTAGATCTCCTTTAATATACTGCCTCCGAATAATTCGTAATTTATTTAACAGAAATGAAGAACTCTTACTAATCATTAAGATTAAGCAGAATTTTTAGCCTGACTAGACTAGCAACAAAAGTTGATAAGGGGATTTTTTTTTTCTTAAACAGTGCTTTTTTTACTGTCTTCTTGTAATTAAAGTTTCAACCAAGGTCCCATTAGGCTGATAGTGATCCCCCCTGTGAATCAGACAGACCCTCAAGTCTTCAAGTTTCCAGAGTAAAGTCTCATTGGTGACTAGCATCTGGGAAGGGTTTGACTAAATCAAGCAACAACTCACTAAGATTAAAAGCCTAAAGAATTTTGCTCCTCACTGACATTAAACTACTTTCTACATCATTCCTCTGGCCCAGCCAGATCCCATGTCCTCACAAGGGTTCCTTCAGCCTCCCTTCCCTTGCAGTCAACCCCATACAGGTGCCTATTTCATGTCAGGCAGCCAAAGTACACTAAAGCTTACTATAAATACCCTCTCTCATTCCCCCGTGTGGCCCCTCAGGATTAGGGCACAAAAATCAGTCCAGGAAAAGTCAGGGAGCACAGAACCTGTGCCAAGAAGAAAGCCAAGGGAGGGGAAGGGGGAGGGCAAGGGCAAGGCCACACAGAATCCCTGAAGAGAGTAAGAACTGGCTTGGGAGAAGCACTGCACGATCTGCCCAAGGTAGAACACACCAACTACACCCTGCAGCTGGGCCAGGATGGGTCCTTCAGGAAGTGCTTTGTAAGTATTCCTCACACCTACAGAAGCTGAATCAGGGATATTCTTTCTTTTATAGCTTCTATGTAGTCCTTCTACAAGTGTCCCANAATATTCTTCTTTCTTTTATAGCTTCCATGCCCCTCACATCTTTGTAGTCCTTCTACAAGTGTCCCAGCTTTGGTAAAAGCCACCACATCCCTCTTCTGGCAAGAACATAGTTTCCAAACTATGGTAATACATGTTCTCCACAGGGCTCCATCCATTTATCACCTTCTGATCCTGGCTTTCAGTTTCTCTTCTATGTTACCTTTACAGTTCCTATAACAATCCTCCCCTTAGTCTTTCCCCCTTCCCTCAACCAATATGCCAGATTGTAAGACCCAATTCAGGCCTTCAGACTCTCTCCTTCATGGTAAAGATATTTTAGACCTGACTGACCACCCAAATCAGCTTTCTTCATTCCCTGTTTATTCAGTTTCTCCCCCTTACAGCTTCTCTGTAGCTAATAAGCATAGATATTTGCATATCTATAAATAAGCAGACCTTTGCCATCTTCCAAGTCATGCTCACACATCTTGAAGAAGTTCAACTTCAAATCCTTCTTCCTAATACGTGTTTCTCTCCACAAATCCAGAAGATTAGCCCACAGACACTGAGTGGGCCAGAAGGGCAGATCTAGTGCACATGGACAATCAGAGCCTCACACTTGCAGCACAGACCAGCTCAGTCTTGCCTACCCCTCAAGGTCTTTCACACAGTTAAAGACAGATGTGCAGTCAGTCCAGAGGCATGGGTTAGCAGAGCCAGAGGCTTTTTCTTTAAAAAGGGATCCCCAAATGTAGGCAATGAAAGTCTTCCTGTTACCTTATTTATGCATAACAGCTCAGTGCATGGCTACTTTTTTTTTTAAGCTTTTACCAGAAGCACCTCAAAACAACCACAAGCAAAGAATCAAGGGCTGCTCTTAAATAAGCATTAAAATAAAAAGGAAAGTATACTTTTTTCCATGCCATAACTGTGTGAGATCTTATATTTACCATAAAGCAGAAACAAGGTTGTATATAGCATAGATCAGCTGAAGAGTTCATCAAGTGTTAGTATTTTCAGCTCTAAAGAACAGGAAAAAAATAGTGGCATTGTACTACAGCTAGTAAAGGCAAGGGAAAGCAAATCAAAGCACCAAATGGAGAAGAGGTAGAAATCCATACACTCCAGCTCTGCGTTCAAAGTTACCTTCCTGCTTAGAGAAAGATTTTCCCTTTCATTCCCTTCTGAAGCATTCAATATAGCTTAGTGTCAAAGGCAAGATTCCATATTCACTAGAAGAAAAATTCTGATCTTCTATGGGAAGTCTCATTCAGTTTGTCCCAATATGTTTCTCTGCATCCTACTGCTTGCATGTAGCCTTAAAGAATAAGGGCCTTTTTATCACCAGGTGATCTGGTGGCAGAAAAGTGTAAACTATTCATGTAAAACACCTTGCTGCAGTTTGCTGAAGACTTCCATGTTCCACTTTTGGGGAAGATAAGGTATTTCATTGGAAGAAGAATTTTAAGATCTTATTAAGTTCCTTAATTAAAAGCATTTAAGTTATGATACTTGTGCTGTAGGTTCTTCATAGAGCTATTAAGCAAGAAAGGAAAATTATTATTATTATTATTATTATTATTATTATTATTATTATTATTATTCAATGCAGCTTGTTCTTTCAGAAAGAAGTGAAAGAAAAATGCTGCCATCATTTACAAGTACAATGCCAAGCACAAGAAGCTGAAGTAACTCTTCATCACAGAGGGCTGAATGGCTTCAAAAATCAAGTTACTACAGCCAGGATGATTTGAATTAGAACTGTTAATGAAGCAAAAAGGCGAACAGTTCAATTAGTTCTTCAAAGATAAAACTTGTCACAATGAAGTTTGTCCAAGATGAAAGGTCTCAAACAGATCTGGGGGTGCCAAGGCCACCCCAGAAAAAACTCTTTGTTGCTCTGTGACCAGAACACTGAGGAAGTATCGTGGTCCCCTGCCATGCTCTGAAGAGCAGCAGCTCCTGCACACCACAGAGCATTTCATACAGTCCCAGGGAAACTGTCAGAGAAACTTTGCAAAGGGCACAGATGGTGCCACTTGAAGAACGAATTTATTGCAAATAAGAAAACGGTGACAGAAATCAGGTATCTGAGCTATTGCTTGAGCTGTCATTAATCCTTTGCAAGACACTATAAATGGATGCATTGGAAGTTTCTTGGAGTTTTCTACTGAGAATCAACACTTCATATGAGCCAGAATAAGAGTACTGGAAAATAACAAAACAGCAACACAGTACATTCTAGTAATTGACCACTGTAGTTTCCAAGTACTACATAAATACATTTCAGAATGATGAGAAAGAACAAAGCAAACTTTTGTGTTACTCAGCAGAAGGTACTACTCAGTCCTCCAGAATGCAGGTCTCAAAATGCATCTTCATTACCTACTGCAATTTTTTTACTTTTCTGTCATTCAACCTTGTGAAACAAAAGGACCACTCGAAATGAGAACAGGAAAATGCACCTGACAAATTAAGGTACTTTATTTATCCATAGAAAATTTACCAAATTGTATGATAGGAACTACCTTGGCACACTGTTATTTCACTTACACCTAATTTTTGCCATACTCTTCAAGGTCCCTTCCTTTACCTTGTTGTTTCCCCACAGTCACAGATTATTTAAATATCTGTCTTGGAAGAGGTGGTCTTTTCCTCTGAAAACTAGAAACATTAGTTTGCATCCTAAGCAATAGTGATTTCAAGTTTTTAAAGAAGGCAGGGGCAGGGAAAGGAACTTAACCTTTCATAAGCCTTCCCATTGGTTTTGAAAAATCTGGCAGTTGCCCAAAGGAAAAGAGTGTCCCAATAATAGAGGCTGTGCTGCTGAAAAATGTCATTTCTAAAACTGTTGATCATTAGCGAAATACCATAGATCAGGATCTTTTTAACCAGAAGCACTAGAATAACTTGAGAGGGTGACTAAAGCCAGTGAACAGTATTCCCCATAATTACTGAAAAATGAAACTAATTTCTTTTCACCCTGAACAGCTTTCACCTCCTGCCAGAGGCATTAATGTAGAATACGAATGTTAATAATGAGGATAGTAGGAACGAGAAGTGTTTTAAGATTTAAAGGCTGACTTTTTAATGGTGTTCATGTTGTAGCATGGCATGCCATATAATTAATGCAACTCCTCTTTACCAATTCAAAAATGTGTACTTCTCTTCACAGAGCTGCAGTTCTGACACTATTTAGAGCAACTCTTGGCCCTTTTGAATCCTCTCTTATCTCAGATCATTAAGGGCTTTGGGTGACACCACAGTAATGCAACTTACTTTCATTTTGTAAAGTCTTTAATCTCCAAATGTAATACATCTAGAACTGTAGGATGGTTTATACTCTCAGCACCCCACCTGATAAATAAGATGACTGACAAAGTATTCAAGAAATGGACACAGCAAATCTTTCTCTCCTACCTTTCTCCAAGCACTGCCTACATCTCTCGTGATGCTCTCACAATTGCAATCACCCTCATTCCAACTTTAAGAAAATTAGCTGGGGTATGAGCCACGAAACTGGAGCAGAACAAGGCATTATCACACAATGACAAAATGTGAAACACTCTTGGGCTGCCCACACTGAAAGCCAGGCAGCTTCATGCTCAGAGGTACCTGTAACCTGCAGGAGCTACATGAAAGTTACCAAGGAATCCCCACTGCTGTCACACCTTTCCTGCAGTTCTCATACATTCAGAGCTGCATAAAGACTGACAGTTTTGCTGTTTCTCTGTTGAAATTCAATTGATTTGAATCACAGCAAGCCTAACACCCTCACAAGTTTTCTTGGGGGGAAAAAAGAAACAAACAAAAAAACCCAACAAAACAAAACAAAAAACAAAACATAAACAAACAAAAAACTCAACAAAAACTAACACCAGCACATACCTCACCTGAAAGACCCCATTTTCAAAATTCCCTATTTTTTCCTCAATTACTCTAAAGCCAGATTTGAGGGAAATCTTGTTTTGTTTTATTTTGTTTTGGGAGAGGGGAGAAAGTGTACTAACTACTTCTTCACAGCTATATTCCACAGGCAAATTTAGATTAATGACCAGCCAGGCTGTCTTCACCCTTTGAGCCTCAGTTATTCCCTTTACTCCAGTTCCCAGAAAGTTCAGGAGAGGCTACACAGTAATTGAAAAATTTAATCTTTTGTGGCTTTTAATCAAAGAACTAATACTGTTGCATGGCTTTAAAATTCATACATCTATGACTATATTACTTCAAAAGACAAAAGTATTCTTTGTTAATGATGATAGTCTTGCCACTACCTGCTGCCCTGATCTCACATATTCACTGCAGACTTTAGTCTCAAAGTATTCTTAAAATACAGGAGTGCTTTCCTGCACTGTTTAAATGTTGTCCTATCTATAAAAATAGCCTGAACTTGATTTCATGACATTGGATGATAGGAGAGGAAAAAAAACAAAAAAAACAAACAAACAAAAAAAAACCACACAAAACAAAAAAAACAAACAAACAAAAAAAAACCACACAAAACAAAAAAAACAAACAAACAAAAAAAAACCACCAAAACCAAAAAAAACCACAAACCACCACATTCTTGGAATGTAAACATGTTTTAAAACACCAGCACCAAATCTCTAAATGTCTAGTACAGAGTGAACAACAAAGCAAGGTTTCTATAAATCACCTAGGAGCTTTCCCTTTGCCATGGACTTTTTCTCAGTCACTTAAATAAAAGGAACCTACAAATGTCTGTTCTGTCTCTTCTGTAAGTGATAACATTTCCATGTATAGCACAAATTGATGGGGAAGGTGCCTTCTCTAATTACTCACTGTGAAAGCAGAGAGTCCAAACTGGAATTCATGATCAGCTTAAATAATAATCAGTCTAATGACTAGGTTGGCAACAGACAGAAGCTTGAAGGAACAAGATGTGTTGCTGCAGGGTTATCATGGGGGAAGCTGTTGCTTATGAGCAAGGAGCTGTTGAAAATTCTCCTCTGAGAGATTGAAGAGACTTGCAGTGGAGGACCACAGAGATACAGCACCAACTGAAAGAGTTATAAATAAATTTGTACCAATGCACTTTCCATACACGAGCAGCCAGAGGATGCAACATCCCCAAAGAGACCAGACAAATTTACAAAGATCACCCCCACAGAAGAGGAGACTGCAAACATTTTTAATGTACTGCAGCAGCATGAAAGACAAGGACTGTAGCAGGAAAACCCGCATTGTGAAGGTGTCACCTTTAAGATTTATACAAATATTAAATTGTGAAGCCTACAAATAGAGCAAAAAGAATGAGTGACTGCTTTCAAATAGATAAACAAGCAGAGGCTTCCAGGGGGTAAAACCAATTGGATTCTGCTTCATGATGATCCATGGCTATAAAGACACATATAGAACCATATTCACAATCCTGACCATGCCTAACTCAGATAATGGCCGTGGCATGGAGAGGCCCTCCCCACCTGTGCTCCAAAACACTTTTGCTCTTTGCCTATTTCTTCTTGTAAAAGATTCAGAAGTTTTCTTTGCTGTTCATGGCAGCAGGTTTCACTGCATACACATATTAAGGTTTCCAGCTAACAAAAGATGGCACAACTAAGAATCAGTGATTTTTATCTTCAAATGCAGTAGGGATGGAATTTTTACACTTAAGGAACACTGGAAAAGCTGTGGAAACATTGCTGATCTTTGCATACATACACATCCAATAGAGAAGGAGCCTGGGGACAGTGTTAAGCAGAGGTCTTCTGCATCACTCACTCTAAAATGGACAAGGGATGAGGGAGAAAAAGAAGAGGGAGCAGCAGCTCATTTTTTTAAATTGTTTGGTATGCCCTTTTAGTTCTTCTCTGCTTTGTCTCTACATTAGCTAGCTAGCTAACCTGACCACAACCTCTCAAAAACACAGACTTGAATCCTGCCCCATTCCATCTTACTCACTTTTCACCAGTACACACTACATTGAAAAGGCCAGGCCTTCTTGTGCTGAAGTCAAACTTCATCTAGCTATTTTTCTCTGACAGCTGCAAACCACAAAAAGTAGTGATGATATATTTAGGCTGTTGTCCAAAAATACCAGAAATGTCTGCTTCTTTTATATTGCTGTACCTCATGTTATGGTTTGAGCAAGCCCACATCAAGCCACCGCAGAACCACTTAGCATCCCCCAGCCATGAAACCAACCCTACTGCAAAAGAACAGGGGGAACCTTCTCTCTGCATGGCATAACAAACGAGCACAACAGAAACCCTGTCACTTCCACCTCAGAACACAACTGAGATGAGGATGTAGCTGATTGCAGAACTTCAGGAAAGGTAATTTAAAAACTAGTCCTCTTCCAGGTCTAGGCCAGAAGCAGGAACCGAGCAGAGGGTGGCAGATGAGGGGTGAGGGCACCAAAGTTCTCTTTAGAGAGCTGTCACATTCAGATGACTGCTAGGAATTCTCAACAGACATGGCAGAGCCCGGGCAATCATTTTGGAAAGGTCCTTTACTAAGAACACTAAATTACAATTTCCAAATAATTGCAAACCCCGTGTATTTTCTGAATTCACTTGTACAACTAGCTAACAACAGAGCAAAGCCCAGCAGCTCCCAGAGCCCATCAGTTTCTTGGGTAGATGGGGCTTAAGGGCAGGTACCACAGCACAGCTGGAGCTCTGCGAGGGGCTGGAGGAGACATTTATTCCTCCTGACACCGTAACTTACTGTGTCGGTCACAATGTTATCTGGGTCACCGCTACAAGTTTATGCGGCATCAACAGCAGCTCTGCCGGCAGGCTCCCCCTCGGAACCTACAGCGAGGTACTGTTAGCATCCAGCCCTGATCACGGCAAAACTCGGATTACAATATCTAATCCAGGGACGCTTCAATTCCAGGAGAGAGAGGGGAATTAGCAGTGAACAGCAGCATCATCACACTGCATTCTGGCTGTGCTGCATCGTGCCGCAGCTGGCAGCCCATCTTTGGGAGTAAACTCACTCCATCTACTTGCGTGTTTTCCTCAGCCTCAGCTCGCCCCCTAACCCGAAGCAGCAGCGGCAGGGCCGCGCGTTTCGTGCCGCAGCAGGCCGGCCGTGTGTGCGCCGCAGCCCCGGCGCGCAGGGCCGGCAGCCGGGGGGACACAGCGGCGCTGCTGTGCGGTTTCCATGGCAGTGCCGAGCCCCGCGGCTGCAGCCCGGCTGGCTGGCTGCTCCCGCCCGGAGAGCCGGGAGAGCCGACGTGCTTTCCCGGGGCTGCACGGCCACTGCTGCTCCTTCCTTCGGAGCCCTCGCAAGAGATCATTGCCGCTGTCTTTGCCTTTCCCCACGTCCGCGCCGCCGCTAATTAGGCTGGCGCTTTATGGAACCGACGATACTTGTGCGTACCCAATTAAGCAGGCGCACAGCAGAAGGGTTGAACTGTCTCTGCAGAAGCCAGGCACGACACCAGGAAAAACATCATCTCTCACGGTTTTTTCCTCACATTTTTCTTTTCTTTCCCCGTAGGAAAGCTTAAAAGTTAGGTGCGAAAATTGGCTTTAAAATTATAGAAATTTTTGAGAATAGAAAACCCAAACTATCTGATCCGAAACGTATGCTTCAGATGTTAGGATTTTTATTTCTTTTCATTTAATTGAATTAATTACATTTGGAGGGTCGCTTCAGTCAAAAAAAGAAAACAAAAATAAGAGAGAGAAAAAAAAAAAAGGCAAAAAAGCTATTTACAAAACCCCATACTGTATGACTTACAGAAAAGTCCCAGAGTTGCTAATCAGGTGATTACAAATGTACCTGTAAAACCAAGCAACAGCCATCAAAAACTCACCTGATGACCTTCACCCTCCCTGCTTCCCCCAGAAGGAAAAAATTGTAAAAGTAAAAAACATTCTTTCAAGTACAAAATGCCCAACACTTGGGAAAGGAAATAAACAGGTATTTGCAAAAGTGACCTCCTACCCTGCTCTGTAGGATGACATTAAAACATGAGGAAAGGCTCAGTGTCCAAATCTAGTTGTGATTAACACAGGATTCAAAAAGGAGAGAGAAGGAATTTAGTTACGAGGAAAATTGGCTGCTCTTTCATCTGAGCCTTTCTTCTGTTCAAGAAAAATATTTTACCTTAGAAGGAGAAAAAAAAAAAAAGAAAAAAAAAAGACAAATTTTGTGTCAGTCCCTTTTCTTTCCTGTGACAAGCTGTCACTTCTAGATATGGAAACCATATCACCATGTTGCTGGAGAGAATAAGTGGGGCACGATTTCTCCTTTCCTTTGATATGAACAAAGATTAAAGTAATAAAAAACTAAGAAGATGAGAGTGAAGGAAAAGCAGAATTTTTCAGCAGAGCTGATGTTATTTTAGTATGACATTCTATGAAGCAACAGTGGCATCCAGTGGTAAATTTCCATAAGCAAGCTTCATATCCTACTTTCACTAAGTTTTGGCTTACATCAGACTTTTTCTTCTTTTTTAGCAACAGGTTCTCAAGAAACCTTGCCCCTCTTCCTCCTAATTACACCAGCAAAACAGCTACCATGCACCCAGGCCTCAGTAGCAGTAATGAAGACCAAGCTATCAGTTTTCTTAAAGGCTGCACATCATATCTGCAAAACCAGAAATTCCAAGCGTTACTGAGAAGATGCAACACTGATACAAACACATTTTTAAATCATTCTCAGAAAAATAAAGGGCATTTTTCTCCTGGTGCCCACAAGAGTGCAGCAAATATAATTCTGTACTGTCCCTTCCTCAGTCCCCCTTCCCATTTTGTTTTTCTGCAAGGCAATATGATCATTCGTTTCTCATTTAGTGACATTAAGATTATTTTCCCTTTATGATATCTCCTAAGTAGATGCCCTGGGCAAAAATGAAGGGTTTATAATTATAAGAGTATACTACAGAACAAATTCCATTCAGTGAATTTATTATGGTATTTTCAGGCTGAAATCACATTTGCAGTTAAGAAAGCACCTTGTGCTAGCACAAGCTCAGTATCATTGCCAGTTATAATTTGGTAAGAAGGAGAATTGTCTCCTCACCCACACAGAGCTGAGAACTAAAACTTGTCAGTCTGCCTCTCAGGTCAATCAAAATTTCTGGTCTGATTTTGTTTGTTTGTTTGTTTGTTGTTTTGTTTGTTTGTTTTTTGAGTTTTTTTGTTTTGTTTTTTTGGTTTTTTGGGGGTTTTTTTGTGTGTGTGTGTGTGTGTATGTCTAGAAGATATTTTAAAAGAATCAATCTCAATATCACCAAAAATTATGCTTTTCACTTAAATTTCCAAAAGAGTTAAACTAGACTATCTTCTCACTTTTAATAGGACAATTTCTCTATCTGTACACCCCAAAATAACCTTCAGAAAAAGCTATTGACTTATACAATGAGGTTCTATTGTACAGAACCTCATTGTATAGAAGGAAAACATTAGGTTTCTTTCTTTCCCAACATGATAAAACATAAAACATCTCATGAAGAAGCTGAAGCTTGGCCTGCATCCAGTCTTCATATGACAATGCAGTAACAGAATTAACTGGTTTTTAATTGATGTGGTTCCACAAGCATGAGAGGGCCTACTCAATCTATCCCAAGAAACTCAGACTGAAAAGGAAATTCCTGCCACCCTGCTGAGGAGGAGGGGGTAGATTAGGATTAGGTAGTTTAAGTGTTCAACACTGAACTAAACTGCACTAAAGTATATCAGCAAACTCTCTGCCACAGGCCTTCTACACAAACCCATCTGGATTATCCAAACCCCTGCCCACCAGAAGCAGAGCAGAACAGTTCACTCTTTGGAGTAAACAATGTATTTTATTCATCGTGGTACCAAAATACCAGAGTTCACGAATATCATCCATTTGTGATTCTAATGATGAGGTGACCTCAGAAACAGGTTACTCACACATGCTGTTGTTAAATGCCTGATGTGGCTGACCAAGGAGCCACCTGAGATGGGCTCACCCCATTGCAGTCTAGCATTGAAGTGCTGGATCTGTGGGTTAAGGTATTTGTTAACTTGTTTCCCTCCTTGAACTGGCCAGTTCCCAAAAGGCATTATTTTTATGCGAGCAGGCAAAAACTTGCAGATGGAGTCTGCCCCCAAAGCAGGAAAAGGATTCAGAACTCTTATAATATATTGTTCTGGCAAGTAAGATGCTAACATTAAAAATAGAAGAAAAAATGCATAAAGAACAAAAGAAGCTCAAGATTTATTGCCTTCTGATGAAGGGGGAAATCCCACATGATTGGGGCGGGCAGTTATGCACAGGAGATGAGCCTACAAAGCAGAACCACGACTGAACTTGTGCTATGCTTGGGATAAAGCAATCTTTCAGTAGCAAAGCTGAAACACAGAAAAATCTCAAGACTGACATAGGAATGATCAATATCCTATGGAATGGGACCTCAGAAGAACCAGGTATTTTAAAGCAGAGCTGAAAGATTAAGATGAATTCTCTTTTTTTTTTATTTTCTTTTTTCTTGGGTGTTTGAGCTGAGCTAGGATGTTCCTGAACACCCTTAATACACAGAGCTGCCAATTGCAGACTCTTTCCACAACATACTTTGGAAATAAACACAATAAAGCAAGATCTCTGCAGCTCTGAGCCCACCCTGATTTTATGCAAGTTCTAACTCTAGTAATGTGACACCAAGTAAAAGGTAGCTCCAGTTCCAGCCCCCTTCTCCTGCAGAGTTCCTCCCTTCCTCTCCTCCCTCCTGCAATCCAAGGCTATTCCCACACTCTGAGAGGAGCCTGCCCATCACCACCTGCTCTGAGGGAGCAGAACAGCAGAACACAAACAAGGCCTCCAGTGCTGGGCTCCAGCTGCACCTCCAAGCCAGAGTCAGACCAGGAGCTCCCAGAACAGCAGCACCAATGATCCTGATAATTTGGGACTCAGACTCAGAAGCAGTATTACAGAAGACTCAATAAAGAACTCAAGCATCAAAAAACCTGCTAGGATCATCACAGTTACTTCAATGACATTTTTCTGAAAAAATACTTGGATACCCAAAGGGAGCTAAACCTGTACCATATTAATTGATTTTCAGTGTAGATTAAGAGTTTGGGGCAGGAACTTCACAAAATAAGCTTTCTTTGGTAGCTTAGAAGAGATCACAATTCATTAAGAACATAATCATGTTGCAATGTATTCTGGTTTGGACAATATGAACTATGAGATCACAAAACATGTCACTCATCTGAATTCCATCTCCAGCAGTGGTTTCAAGCATCATACAATGCATTTTCGTGCCAAATAATGCCATTTATCACTAATGGATCTCTTGCTCCTGATAGCATCTTTCCACCAGATGTCACACTTCCCCTTTACCTGGTAACTCTCAATATAACCCTGTACACAGATGCATTTGTTCTTTTGTTGACCATTTCCACACTCTATCCTTAATTAAATATTAGCCCTCCTATTTGGTTTGGAGTAGCAGCACTGCATTAAACACCAAAACATATAACTTATGCAGCTGAGTTGAAGACCTGACCTATGTACTGGAGTTTATGGTGCCATAAACAGTAGAAAAATCTGCATTGTTCTTTTACGGTCCAAACCCCACACATTTGTATACATCAACAGGTTATTTAAAATTACAAAAATTCCTTGACCAACGCTCATTTTTAAACAGTATCTTTCTTCAGGGCCTCATTTTTCAGGCCTCTCAACACTCTAGATTAACTAGAGGGAAAAAACCCATTCACATTGACCAAATGCACAAAACAGAACTGTTACTTTCAAACACAAATGCCTAAATCCCAGCACTAAATAAGTGGTTTATGATACAATTCAACACGTGAAAAAAATGGGAGGTTCAAATTGGTAACATTTTAAGCATAAGAGCCAAGTTTGGTCCAGCCCTGCCACCTTCTGAGATGGTTTGTTTTCTGTTTCTAACTGCTGTGTCAGAAGTAACCCATTAGCATTAGCTGTCTTTAGAGTTTGCAGCCATCCTCCTGTTTTGTAAATGCAGTGTTAATGTATTACTCTAGAAAATAATCCATGGAAAGCTACAATTTTGAAGATAGCATCACCTCAGCTTCAGAGTATGCTATCACACTAGACTGCAGTGGTTTGGTTTATAGATTTATACAATTCCTTTCCTGTCCTTTGACAATGACCTATTTTTAGACACACATCACGCTGAGTGGGTATGTCACTTGATAGAATACCATCCTGAAGATTCAAGTCTGTCATAAATAAATATGTAAGACAAACTGGTACATGCAAGTTGCCTCTGAGACCTGCTTTCAAGTCCATTCCAGAATGCAGTGAATGAAAATCATTTCAAATGAATGTCTGCTGGTCTCTGCCATGTTTCTTCTCTGAGAATTGCACATCACAACACAGTCGAGCATTTCCAAACAGACAGCTCTAAGAAGGGACAGAGGAAGACAGAAAGGAAACCTTCTACTAACCAGGTGCAACCCTTTTCCAGCTCTTCCCCTTGCTGCCTCTTAGTGGGGAAGGTCTCTATTGAGACTCAGCTGATGCATCTGTTCTGCAGAAGGAAAAATAGCTTAATTAGAAAAACAAACAGTATCAAGACAACTTGCAGTAAGTATTATTCTGAGGAGACAGCAGTTGGGTTTTGGGGGTTTTGTTGTTGATATTTTTGTTGGTTTTTACCTCCACCTAGGAAATATTGCCTAGCAACAATGGGAGAACCCTTCTAACAAAATGAATCATGCAGGTATTGGCTGTTTATTCCCATGAAGGGCTGTGTTTCCACCCTGTCAAATGACATCAAGGCCATGTTGCCAGAGGCATTGGGAGTTTTGACCTCTAAAAGGCAATTTTCTCACTGTCTGCTCAGAATTGTAACATTTTTCATATTGAAGGCTTTTATATCATATCTTGTAGGTTTCAGATCTATAAATAACATACTAAAATTCTCCAACACAACAAAGCACAGCTATTATCTTTACCTATTAACACTGTAAACATTAAATATCACAAAGTTAACACTCTATTAGCATAACTATCAGGCACCAACAACAACAAAAACAACAACAAAAAAAAGGGAAGCAAACCACATTAAATTGCACAACCAAGTTTAATGAAAATGAACAGAGGCCAGAACTTGGTTCATAAAAGTTCTGAATTTCAGAAAGAAAGTATCCACTAGATCACCAGATACCTATGCAAGATTAACTTCAGGTTTCCTTGCCCAAGTAAGTCCTCCCTTAATTTCTTAATGGAGCTATTACATAGAAGAGTTTTAAGTTACAGGTTGGACTAACAGCATGTAAACAGAAAAGCTGAAACCTATTATTTGCATAGAGTGCAGAAGTCTCACCAATAAATGGGCATGTATAGTGTGTGTGTCCCCTCCCAAATTAATTCTTATTAAAGGCTTCCTATATTTTAATTGCAGCAGCTCTACTAAAAACAGAGTGAGCCAGTGAGCCTTGGTCCTAAAATTACTGCTTTCTCTGTTGCTCTGCAAAGGATGAAATGCAGCTTGTGACAACTACATTTATTCAACAAACATAATTAACTACAGCCTTGCACACCAATATTATGTTTTTTAAGCAAGGAGACAATGAGGAGTGCCACAACACTACAAGCCTGTTCTGCTAACTGCACTCCTCAATACTATCAGGGAGTTTGTCAAATCTTTAAGAGAATCAGCATTTGCAAATCATGGAAAGGCAAGCAGGTTGTCCCTGAGAACACCAGCACTTTCACAAAATTTTTCTGTCTTGGGGGTGATGGTTGATCAAAAACTCACCATGAGCCAGCAGCAAGTGCTCACAAGCTCAGAAAGCCAAGGGAATCCTGAGCTGCATCCAGAGGAGCATGGCCAGAAGGTCAAAGGAGTGATTCTCTCTCTCTGCTCTACTCTTGTGAGACCCCACTGGCAGTGCTGCATCCAGTTCTGGTGCTCCCAGCACAAGAAGGGCATGGAACTGTTGTAGCAAGTCCAGAGGACTGGGGCATGTGCCCTATGAAGACAAGCAGAGAAAGGTGAGGCTGTCCAGCCTGGAGAAGAGGAGGTTCCTCTGTGTGGAGACCTCACAGCACCTCCCAGGGTCTGAAGGGGCTACAGGAAGGACTCTTTGTCAGGAGCTGTAGTGGTAGGACAGGATACAGACAGACTGGATATTAGGAAGAATTTTTTCACTGTGAGGCTGGTGAGACACTGGAACAGGCTGCAGATTCCCCATCCCTGGAAGTGTCCAAGGCCAAGTTGTACAAGGCCTTGAGCAACCTGGTCTGGTGGAAGTTGTCCTGCCCACGGCAGGGGCTTGGGACAGGTGATGTTCAAGGTCCCTTCCAATCCCTTAATATTGTGTCGTTCTGTGATTCTCTCAACCTTTTTCACAAAATTATTCTATACAGCTTACAGTGCTTCTGGTGCATTCTTCAGACTGAAGATTTTAGACTACACAAAATGATGGTCAAGGAATTAAATTCCTTGGACTTCAAATCAACTTCCACAATCGCAGACAATCTGCAAAACAATGAGGTGTGAAATGAGGCAGAAGCATTCTTAGTGGGCTGGGCTTTATAAACAATCAGTAACTCTTCTCAAAATAATAAAGTAATACTGAATGATTAAGTAATTATTTTCCTCAAAAACATTCAAGAAAGATCATGTTTTGCTTCCAAACATAAGCTACATATTGGCAACCTTTCCCAGATATCTGTACTGTGGAATAGATATTTTTGCTATATTCTTCAACAGCATGTTTGTTTATGTTTTTGTTTTGGTTTGGTTTGGGTTTTTTTAATTTATTGACTTATAAAGGCCCAAGACAAGTAATTGGCTAGAGCATTTTATATAAAAGCAAAATATTGAAGTGCTTATTCTCTTATTCAATGAATTTACTCACATTTTCTTAGAACTGACTCCTATCCTGTGTATTTTCCATCCCAGAAATGCATACAACCCTTAATCAACCACCTCGCTACTCTGTTATTTTCTATAGGCCACAAAGAAACAGTAACACAATTTCTGTTTTAAACACTTGACTTAAACACCTATTTCTGGGAAGCCAAGTGTCAGCAGCGTTGGCACCCTACTCCTTGGAGAGAAAAAAAAAAAAAAAATAGAGAGAGAGAGATAGAGAGAGAGAGAGAAACAAACCCAGGAGTTGAGACAAGCTTACCATGCTTTGCAATGCAGTGTGAAACTCCAGAGCTTATGTTTAGCTCTATGGCTAGATTTATTCACCAATACTGAATCCAACTTCTGTATCATCTTCTTTCAATTTGGCTTCCTGAGAGAGACATTCTCCCTTGTTATCTATCAGTCTCAAAAAGAAATTAACTCCAAAATAAACACACGCAAACGAAGACTTGTATATAGAAATCAGGTGTTTTTCATCAAGTTTTTGCTTGAGCCTCATTACTGTAAGCAAATCAGACACATTCTCACCACAAGTATGTGTTTAAGTGCCTGGTTGATACTGAGTTTGTAAAAAGCATATAGCCAAAGAGAACACATATTAGACACTTCCACATGTACTTGAAAAAAATCCCCAGAGGTGGGGAGGGGGAAGCTTATTATAAAATAAAACCAGAATCTAACACGTGTTATCATATCTCCCGAGGACTCAGGACATAACTTTATCCCAGCACAAATCTACCTAGAGGTGTAAGCGTGCTCCAAACCCCAGCTCCAGAGCCAAGAGTCCTTCGAAGAGCAGCAGCCCCCGGGCCGGGCAAGGCGGGCAGCGGGACAATCCCCCGGGATCTGTGGAACTGCAGGTGTCGGTCCTGCCTCCCACCACGGCCAGGGCGGCACACAGGACAGCGGGGCCCTGGAATCCCAGCAGCAAGAGCAAAGAGCTCTACAGGAAACTGGCCGAACTACTGCTCTAACTGCGTAAATATTGGGTGTTTCTTCTGTGGTACAGCCACCAACAGCAGAATTAAGTGCGACACAGGACCTAGGCAGATTTATAAGTAATTTTTAATTAACTGAACCCTAGAACATACCTTTGTTGCGACAATACTCCTGAGAGCCCGGTAACGCAGATTAGGCTACCACACAGGCGTTAATTAGAAACAACAACACTCGGTGCCTCTCGGAGGGCCGCGCTCCCCGGCACATCCCCCGGCCCGTGCCGCTCCCGCCGGGGGCTGCGGGGAGCCGGGGTGGCCCTGCGGCCCCGGGCAGCCCTGCCGGGGGTGCCCACAGCCCCACAGCCCCACAGCCCCCTCTGCGCTGCCACAGGAGCCATGGGCCCCGCCAGGCGCTGGACCCCCACCCAGCGGGTCCCGCTCGGCCCCCGGGGCTGCTCGGCTGTGCCGGCCCCCACAGGGACCCCGCAGCGCCGGGCGCATCCCTCAGCCCGGGCGCTGCTCCCCTCCAGCCCCTCAGCCCCACAGCAGCCGCCCGTCTCCATGGCAACGGCGGCCGCGGGACGGGGCGGCCGCGGGACGGGGCGGCCGCGGGACGGGGCGGCCGCGGGAC
>VWYO01012884.1:31901-42000 GCA_013400275.1 Rhadina sibilatrix
TTACAATCTAAGAATATTCATTTATCCTATTTTTCAAATTCTGTTAATAAAAGAACATACAGTACAACCTTCCCATATTATATATAAAGCAATCATCTTACTATATGCAAAAAGCCAACTCCAAAACATGCATTTTTAACAGATCATTTCCAACATGCAGGGTGCAATGAGGTCCTGGGCAGCAGGGCTGGGCCCCCCTCAGTTACCCCCTGAGCTCTTTATCAAACACCACCACACAATGCTGTGTTCTAGCCCAGCCAGCATAAAAGCACGGCCAGAATTCATGTTAAACAGGAGTAAAGGAAGTTGGACAAGCACAGGGGAGGGGAATTCCACTGGGTCTGCAAGTTTAAAGAGCTGAAACCAGCTGGAGGTGTTTGGGGGAAGGTGGAGGGGTCTGCCTGGCTTCTCTGTGTGTCACAGCCACTGCTGGGGAGGGCTGGGAGAGGACTCTGCTCATCCCAGAGGGAGCACACGGGTCACCTCCCATCCCCACACACACCTTGCTCAGGAGGAGAAGAGAATAAAGCTGTTTGCCTTCAAAAACTTCAGCACAGAGTTTTATATTCAGAACAATAAAGTCCCAAAGGAGGAAGAAGCAATTTTAACTTAAAATTATTCCATTCACTCAGTCTTTGCCCTTTTTTAACAAACACGTAGCTCTGTCTCTGCCCTACCAATCCTCAGTTCTCCCTCTATATTTCTGATAGTTCTAAGTTAATTAATTTCCCACAATAACAGCCTCCCAGGGACATAGAGCTGGATAATCCTCAGCCCCTCCTGAAGTGAGCTTCCTGCAGGGCTGGGGAGCAATTACTGCTCATTAGTCCCCTGCCATACACAGACACGAGGGGATTTGGATCGATTGTTTTTGCAGGAGCACCACAGGAGAAAACAACAGTGTGGGGTCCCTGTTAACAGAACCTTTACAGGGAGATGGCATCCGGGGAGAGGCTGGGGAGCAAAGACAGGCACAGCTCTCTAATTTTCATTTACAGGCAGCAGGAGCAGGGTGGAGCCTGGGGGCGTCCCTGTGATCCCCTGGAGCACCAGGATGGGAGATTCCTCCAGACCAGGAGCCCAGGCAGGTGCCCCCTCACCAGGGGGATCCCAAAGACACCAACCCTTGTGCACCCCACACATCAGCTGCCACCAAAACTCCTCCTGCATGTCCCAGTGGCAGGAACAGCTGCTAACACCAGAGGGGTGAGTGGCACTAGGCAATCAGGGATATCCCAGCCTGTACTGCCTTTTGTGGGAGCAAAAACCTCGGGTTTCCTGAGAAACCTCAACAAAAGCCTCGGGGGGACAGTGGAGGTCAAGCTGGCCACCCTCAGGAGCAGAACTCTGCTCCAGGGTGCCACTGCTGGCTGGCTCTGCAGGTCACACACAGGGGAATCATCCTGTATTGACAAGGGGAAAACTGATACCGTGCAGAAACATCACACACAGCACAGGTGGTAACAAAACTGTGTCGTGTTAATAGCAACAGCAAGTTTTACCAGCTCCCTGTGCGCCTCTAAAGCTTTCCTTTGCACAGAGTGGAGATATTTAAATAAATAAAAATATTTTAAATCCAGCCTGGGCGCCAGTTGGCCTATTCTGGGAATTCCCACAATAACAAGAACAGCAGAGGCCAAACTGTTTTCACTGGAAGGCATTGTTTTTCCTGAGGAGTTGTTCAAAATACCCATCCAGATACCTGGAAAATTGAGTCTGTAGCCATGAAACTTCCAACAGCAAGGGAGACACACCTCGGGTTGCCCAAAGAGGAGCACTGCTGCTCTCAGTCCAGCATTATTGCTGACTGTGATCCCGGTGGAGGCAAAGCCACCTGTGAAACCATTCCTTACCTGTTGGAAAGGATGAAGCAGGAAGCCCCTGCAGAGAGGATTTATTAGTAAAAGACTCTAAGATTATAAAACCTGCGAGAGATATAGAATTGAAAGCAAGATTTGAGCTGTAGGAATGTTAAGCAGGAAGAGGGTGATTGAATCAGCTGTACATTCCACTCCCTGAACAAAAGGGGGTTGGACCTTCTCAGGTATCAATGAAAAGGTGGTTTTTTCAGGTTCTTAATATGTAAATTAGTATGGTAATATAGCAGTCCCCATAGGCTGTATGTAAATTTTGTAGGTTTTGTATCCTGGGGTGATTGGTTGGTGCTATTTAGAATATTCATGATACAAAGGGTTAAAATGGGATGTAACAGAGAATTCGCTCTCTTGCTGCCTGGACCCCTGCCCCTTTAGACCTTTAGACCAGGAATTCCAGATGTCCCTTCTGTCTTTCATCTAGTTGAGGAGTTACAAAAAACAAACAAACAAAACAACCCCCATCTCTATTTTCTTACAATCTAAGAATATTCATTTATCCTATTTTTCAAATTCTGTTAATAAAAGAACATACAGTACAACCTTCCCATATTATATATAAAGCAATCATCTTACTATATGCAAAAAGCCAACTCCAAAACATGCATTTATAACAGATTTATAATATAATTTATATTGCTGCTCCCTCCCCTGGTTAGGCTGTCTCCCCACCACTAATAAACCACGAGTGTCTCGAGAGCAGCCCGGTCTCAGGACATCTCTCGTTGGCCTCAAACAACAACGCCTTCCACTCTTCCCATCAGCAGCCATGGGGCCATCCTGCTGCACCCCTGGGGAGGGCAGGGAAGGCAGCCCCAGCTCCTGGACCAGCTGCACAGGCAGGATCCCAGCTGGGAAGGACACCCAGAGGAACATTTGTCAGGGTGGAGCACGAGACTCCAGGAGCCCGGCGGCGCTCGGGACACAAAGTGCAGCTGAAATCAGCCTTCATTCGGCTTCACTTGGGCAATTTTATTCTTTTCTCTGATGTCCAGCTCTCTTCAAAATTTACATCTGCTGACTGGATTGGAGCCTTTCATGTTCTGTTTTTGAATTATATGTTGCATATGTTACAGCGCAAGAAATTTGACTTTTCAAATGCCAACAAATGGCTACAAAATTGGCCCCTTGTGAATCACAGCCCAGCAGCGTTTCCATGTAATTATTTTGCCCGGGAATTTAATTTGCAAGACATGAAAGTTCTGCTGGCTGAAGGAGCAGCACATAATGGTCCCTCAGCACAGGGAGAGGCAGTAGCTGCTGTGGATGCTGAGCTCGTGCCCCCTGCCCGGCCATAAATCCATTCCCTGCAGCCAGGAGCCCTCGTGCCACGGGCTGGGTGAGGTTTTGTGGGGACAGCAGCACTGGGCCTGCCAGTGGGGGACCCACATCAGCACCCTGCCAGTCACAGCCCTGCACCAGAGCTACTCAGGGACTGCAGAGCACTCCCACCATGGGCACAGCTCGGGATCAGGAAATGACCAGGGGGCTTCTGGCACCTCCCTGACTCGAATGATAACTGTTGGTAACTGTCACAAAATCCCAGGGTGGTTTTGTAGTCATGGTTCGTGCCCGCAACGTTTTGATTTCTCTAAAACATTTTCCCAGGCACAACCTTGTAAACAAGGATATGTTTTTCTGCACTGTCCTGTTTTCTTGCATTCCTCTCCCTAGGAGGGACCTTGTTGATGTCCCTCTGACTCGACCAGTGTGGTCCAAGGATTCCACCTCTTGGGTGGGCTCATTGTAAAAAGGTATAAAGACAGATGAATTGAGAATAAACACGGATTTGGAGTCATCTCAGCCTTCTGAGTGTCTGTGTCCTGATTTCGTGTCCTACAGCGACATGGTTTGAGCTGGAAGGGACCTTAAATCCCATCCCTGCCATGGGCAGGGACACCTCCACCAGACCAGGCTGCTCAGGTTGCCAACTGCTCTTAGGAAACAGAAGATCATTTGATCATCCTAAAAGGTAAAACACCAAGTGAAATCAGACAGAGGAACAAAACCCGTGGAGAATCACATCCCCCTGTCACAGAGGCAGTCCCACAGCCCCTCTGGGCTCGAGGACACGGGGCTGAGCCCCCCCTGTGCCCAGCCCCTCCCCAGCCACAGCCCTGACCCTGCTCCCCAGCTCCTCAACCTTTGACTCCTCGTAGTCTCCACTGGCTGAATTGAAAACAGATGGCATTTGAGACATTTCATATCACTTTTGTCCTGATTCACTCGAGCTAAAGTTCTTACATAACTCTGACATTTAGTGTCTCAACCCAGGGAGAAGTTCCCCTTTCTTTGTCCTGCGCTCTTGTGCCTTTTTTTTTTTTTTTCTTTTTTAAGGTTTCAAGTTAAATGTTGATCTTGTCACTGTTGAAATAGATTAGCTCTTATAGCCATGAGGGGAAAGCATTCAAGGAGGCAGGACATGAGCTGTCTGATCACCACGTGTCAGTCCAGCCTGCCCTGGGGCAGGGGAGCAGCTCCAGGAGGGCTGAGGACAGCAAGTGGCACTGGCTGCTGGGTGTTAGAGCGAGCCAAGGACAACCTGGGGCTGCTGGGGACCAGCAGGGACAGCTATTTTAGCCAATATGCCAAGCAAGCCATCAGCCACCTCTGAAACAGCCTCCTCAGTAGGAGGCTGACACCAGAGGGCCTCTGTAGGGTCAGCAGAGAGGGAGCAGGTGCCTAGCTGAGGTAACCTAAGTCACCCTAAATTGCAGAACCTCACCAGGACAGCCCAGACAATGAACACCCTGACTTGATCACACCATCCAGCTTTGAGGAGACATCTACTTCAACCTCAGCAGGTTCTTACCACAGACTCCTCCAAGGTCTGGAGTCTCTGGTTTGGTTATCCAGCCTCTTCCCAGGAACAATTTCCCTCTTCGGAAAGGAAAAAGTAAGTGAAAAAGAGGAAATCTAGATAAAATCTTCACTGCTGCTCCAAGCTGGCCCCTAGAATATGATTTGTAGGCATATGAAAATTAATTAGAAGAGAAAATAGATTGATATTGAGGTGACAAAAGGCGCTCGTTATCCCAGGAAACCTGAGGCTGCCATTCTGCCCTCCCACCTCCTCCTCTGAACGCAGCCGGGGCTGAGCTGGGGCAGGCACAGGGCAAGGCCAGGAGTGCTGTTTGCTCTGGATGACTGGAAAATAAATTGTTTGTCATTCCAAGCTCAATACAAGAGGAGCACCGGCAGCTGCTGCAGCTCCCTCCCTCCCTCAGCCCCAGCAGGGGCCCGGGCATTGCCCCCCTTCCCATTCCCCCAGGGATTGCCATAGGGACAGGCTGTCCTCACTGCCACAGCACAGGGTGAGGCACCAGGACACCACAGTGCCCGGGTCTGAACACTTTGTGTGCTTGGCTGGAGTAGCAGTCAACACCAGACGGGTGTAAGCCGAAAGTAAAAATAGAGAAAGAGCAGTGTTGTGTGTAGAAAAGATCTCACCTCTCCTCCAGACGCCCCAGGAGCCGTGCCTGGGGCAGACAACTGAAATATTATCTCTGTGAAACTGGTTATGGGCTATTGGCTAATGGGCTAAATTAGTCTCCGTGAAAAATTACCCCATTTGACTTTATCGTAAAGCCCTTGGCCACACAGCTCCGAGGAGATAGAGATCCATTAATTAGCGCTCGTTATTGCTGCCTCGGGTGGTGTTTGCTTCACCTGAGCTCCTGCAGCTGGATTCCCAGTGAATTTATTCCCCATGGAATACTCCTCCCCCCACACCCAGGGGCTCCCAGAGACCCCCCAAGCCCCAGGTGGGTTTTCTGCTGTTATCCAAGGGTCATCAAGGGGCACTTTGGGCCATTTCAGGGCAGGATCCTTCATTTACTTTACCCCTGCCCTTGGCAGGTGGGCTCTGTGCCAGCCACACCCCCCCAGTTTGGCTTGTTCTGCCCTTTTCCCTCCTGTCCCCACTCCCCTCACACAGTGATGAGGCTCAGGGGGTCACACCTGCGGGGTCACAGACCCCAGTTACCCCACCCTGTCCCCCAGTGGGTCTCCCCGTGGCTGCAGTCACCCCAGGGACCCATCCCACAGCCCCGGGCCACTGCTGCAGGGCAGCTCCTGGCTGCACCCAAATCCTCTGCAGCTCCCTGGCACTCAGGGGGGCCACACCCCAAAAATGAAGAGCCCCCTGAGGACAGCCCCAGCCAGAGCTGCTGGGGAGGGGGCGAGTCCTAAGGCTTGGCAGTAAAAAGCATCTTTAGAAGTTTGTGGGTATTTTCGGGGAAAAAACGTAATATTCACCCTAAGCATTGAGATAAACAGCCATGCTACAGTTAAAAGATGCTCTATTTATTCTAGGGATTTTTTTTTTTTTAATTATAAAATCAATGAAGTGTTAATGATTTTAAGAATTACTTCAGCTTACTTGGAGTTTCAAAACAACTTTTTTTAGTCCACGGCATAAATTCATAAGCTGCTCGGTTTGACCAATTTGTCAAGACAATTTCCATTAGTAAACATGAATATTTAATGAAAGGGAAAAATGGCATGAGCAACTTCACTTAAGCGACTAACGACTTACTGGAAAACAAGTAAGATACATTAATATGCCACTTCTTTAGGTATTTGCAGATCACAACCACCTAAATATTCAACGAGCTCCTTATTTTACCTTATCTTTATTTATCCATGTATCTGTGTGCCTGCCATTGCCATTGCTCATAGATGTCAGCAAATCCACTCAAAAATAAACCACTTTTTTTATTTAATCCAGTCACTGCTGCTTGCTTCCACGTGGCTTTCACAAGAGGGCCTGAAAGTCCCTTCTCCTCCTTCATTGCTAAATTGGCCAATTTGTTTGTTTAATGCAGATCCAAAGGCCTGACAACCTCACAGCACTTGTTAATGTACTGAAGGAGAGAAAATCAGTGCAAGGCTCTGAAAAACCAGCTCAGGACCCAGGAGTTGTTCCAGATCTCCAACCACCGCAGGCTGCCAGAAGCATCTGGCCAGCACCAGGCTCTGCTTCCCACCCATCCCCGGGTGTGACATTCCCCTGTGGAAACACCTCGGGGCATTTTAGAGAGAAATACCGGCGGGACCGGCAGAGCCGAGCTGCTGCGGCAGGGCCAGTGAGGATCTCTCTGTGCGAGGAGACAAGAGAATGGAGCTCGTGCCCATATTCCTGGTTCCCCCCAGCGATGAGCTGAAGGGGCACCAGCGATGCCCTGCCTTTCCCCCTGCCTGTCCGGGTGTGGGGTGGTGCCACTGCAGTGTCCCCAGAGCCGCGGCACAGCCCTCTGTCCCACGGGGACATCCCTCTGTCCCATGGGGACACCCTGCTGTCCCACGGGGACATCCCTCTGTCCCATGGGGACATCCTGCTGTCCCACGGGCACGGGCTGCTCATCCGGGCAGGCAGGGTGGCTGTCACACCGACTGTCACACCGACTGTCAGGCTGGTCCCAAAGCTATCCTGTGCCACAGCCCTCTGCCCTGCTGCTCCCAGGGAAGTCCTGGCTGCTGTTGGGGTTTGTCCCGGGATGCTGCGCAGGGAGCCACGGGCACACGGAGCCATGGGCACACCAAGCTCTGGGCACACCAAGCTCTGGGTACATCGAGCCCTGGGCACACCAAGCTCTGGGCACACCAAGCTCTGGACACACCAAGCTCTGGGTACATCGAGCTCTAGGCACACTGAGCCCCCAGCACACTGGGCACACCAAGCTCCAGGTACACCAAGCTCCGAGCATACCGAGCCCCGGGCACACCAAGCTCTGGGCACACCGACCTCTGGGTACACTGAGCTCCAGGCACACCGAGCCCCGGGCACATCGAGCTCTGGGAACACCAAGCTCTGGGCACACCGAGCTCTGGGCACACCAAGCAGCAGGCACACTGAGCACACTGAGCTCCGGGCACATTGACCCCCCAGCACACCGGGCTCCAGGCACACCAAATCCCCAGCACACCAAGCCCCCGACACACCAACCCCTGGGCACACCAGGCTCCAGGCACACCAAGCCCCAGGCACACTGAGCCCCCAGCACATCAAGCTCTGGGCACACTGAGCCCCCAGCACACTGAGCCTGGGCACACAGAGTCCCGGGCATACCAAGCCCCTGGCACACCAAATCCCCAGCACACCGAGCCCTGGGCACACCGAGCCCTGGGCACACCGAGCTGCGGGCACAATGAGTGCACTGAGCTCTGGGCACATTGACCCCCCAGCACACCGGGCTCCAGGCACACCAAATCCCCAGCACACCAAGCCCCCGACACACCAACCCCTGGGCACACCAGGCTCCAGGCACACCAAGCCCCAGGCACACTGAGCCCCCAGCACATCAAGCTCTGGGCACACTGAGCCCCCAGCACACTGAGCCTGGGCACACAGAGTCCCGGGCATACCAAGCCCCTGGCACANCCCCAGCACACCAGGCTCCAGGCACACCAAATCCCCGGCACACGGAGCCCAGGGCACACCAAGCTCTGGGCACACCGAGCCCTGGGCACACCAAGCTCTGAGCCCATCCGCACGCACAGCAGCTGGAAAAAGTCATCAGTGCCACGAAGACGATTACACCCGTTTGAGAGGGGAGCCGGCGCTCCTCAGGCAGCAGCTCTCCTCCCAACTGACCTCCCTCGGCCACAAATCGCTTTTGACAGGCGCTCACAAATCCTAAAGTGAAAAGCTGTTTCCTTTAGTCACTATCCCCGTAAAATACACTGACTCTCTTAATTACATGCTTAGTTTTTTTTTTCCAAAGGCTCTACCCATGCATGTAGGCAATAACTCAAGCTGAGAGGCAAGAGACCATGTAATAGAGCAAGAGCAGTGCAGCGTGGTGGAAAACATCCCACCCCGCTGCCCAGGGGCTGGGGGACTCTGCTGGGGCCAGCACCAGCTCCCCGGGGACGCCTCCCACACACAGCTGAGCTCTGCTGGGAGACTCTTTGCTGTCACTGGTGCTGCAGAGCCGTGGCTCAGAGCCCCAGCCAGCAGGGTCACACGCAGCTCTTGCTCTCACGGGTACCCACGGTGGGCTGCCCGACCACACCGAGGATGCTGGAGCCCAAATTCCTGCCAGCTGCTGATTTGTGTGCCAGAGCAGCTCCCTGCTGCAGGCTCAGCCCCAGGGGCACTGAGGGTCAGAGGCCCCTGGGGTTCAGCACAGCTTTGTGCACAGAGCTGGGAGAGCATTTTGTGCCCAACCTGGGCTGTTAGAGATGAAATATGGGCATAAAGGCTCACAAAATGAAGGGATTCCCACTCCCACCTCTGCCTCACTGGGCTCTTCCCCTCTGCTCCCAGCAGCAAAACCAGCAAGTCCAGGAGCAGTCAGCAGAGCAGGAGCCCCACACTTCCCACAGAACACCAGAAAACAACCATGAAAAAACAACTTTGCTTTAATTCTCCTTTGAAAATACAGGAAGAGCATAACCATCGCACTTTCTTACTGCTCTTTACATCAATAGAATGATAAGCGAAGGGCTCAGAGCACAAAGAGCTGTGTGACAGCTGAGGGCTCCTCTCGCACAGCACAGGCAGCAGCAGCTCTGCTGGAGAGCCAGGAACGCCCCAGGAACGCTGCCAGCCGGTGTGTCCCGGTCCCCAGGAGAGCCCCTGGCAGCCAGGGAGGTCCCCGGGACTGGGAATGCCGGAGCAGAGCTGCGGGGATCTGTAGCCATGCTTTGTGCCTGCAATGTTTTGATTTCTCTAAAAGTTTTCCCAGGCACAATTCTGTAAACAAGAGAGGTGTTATTGTAGGCTATCCTGTTTTTCTTGCATTCTTTCCCAAAGGAGGGGCTTTGCTTGATGTCCCTCTGTAGAAAGCGTTGTAGTTGTTTGAGTCCAAAAAGAGATGTCCTGAGACCGGGGTGCTCTCAAGACACCTGGTTTATTGGCCATGGGGAGACAGCCTGACCAGGGGAGGGAGCAGCAACAGGAGAAGTCTAAAGGGACAGGGGTCCAAGCAGCAAGAGCAAGAGCGTCAGAGTAAGAGAGCGAATTACTTGTTACATTCCATTTTAACCCTTTGTATTATGAATATTCTAAATAGCACCAACCAATCACCTTAGGATACAAAAACCTACAGAATTTACATAAAGCCTATGGGGACTACTATATTACCATACAAATCTACATACTAAGAACCTGAAAAACCACCTTTTCCATGATACCTGAGAGGGTCCAACCCCTTACTCATCCTTTTGTCCTGACAGAGGTGTCACTGAATCACCCAGCTCTGTGTTTAGCTAACTTAATT
>VWYO01012885.1:0-13169 GCA_013400275.1 Rhadina sibilatrix
TTTTCTCCAAGAAGTTCTTTTCCGAGACTGGCTTGGGGGGGGAGCTGTTTGGGTTTGCTTTCCAGAGGAATCCCCTTCGGAGGTTTCCTCCCAAACTTGCCCTAAACCAAGACACCTGTGCAAAAGGACTCTAAATTTTATCCTGAAGATTTTAAAAGTGCTATCAGGGTTACACACATGAACAAACCCATGTTTAAAACCTGGAATTTGCCAAAATGTCCTTCTGATACAGAAAAATACACTGACTCAGAAGTGGGGACATTCAGATGACAGTACAGTTTAAAGAAAGGAAAGCTCTTTGAACATGCTCAGCTCTACAAAGAAAAATAACAAAGAATTACGCTTTCTTTGCTTGCATCAGTTATAGTTCCTTTTTTATTGTAAATGTCTGCATCAAATAATGAAATAAACTGCTTATAGATGAACTCATTTCTGCCACCTGGCTTTTATTCTGACTCTTCTACATTCATAGAAATCAGTAGTTCTGTATTATGTTTGTTTCCTATAGTATGCAGAGCATTATTCTGGCACACAATAGGAAACCAGCAATAATTTTAGAAGCATTAAGAGGTATACCTCTCACTGCCATAGGACCACAGGATGTGCCCTCCTGGCAATTCCAGCACTTAAGTTCACTTAAGTAAAAAGTAAACAGGATCTCAAGTTTTGGTATTTTTCTGCCCTGGTTTGTAATGCATCAAAATTAATGGCATGCTACTTTTACTTTACAGAGCCTCCCAATTTTATGAAATCTCAGTATTTGAATTTGTAAACATTCAGATACAAGGTAGAAGCAGACACCCTGTATAGCATGTCATGTATGTCAAAAATGCTAGAAAACACCCACAGCAGGAGTCTATTATGAATCATGCATTCTGGGCCCTTTTATTTCCATTCACTGGGCAAGATGTAAATGGCAAGCACATATCATTTGGAACCTGCCTAAGCAAGAGAAGAAAGCAGTCTGACTGTACATACATGTCAGAACTACCTGCACTCAACCCTAGCCCCTAAGCACATCTTTTGGCTGCTGCCAGCAAGACTCCTGAGCTGGAGCTGGCAAAAATAAAGTTCATACTCTGAACATTTCCTCCTCTGTACATAAAAGGTGAGAGTCAAAAGCTGGCAACAGTCTTTCACTGACACTCAGCAGAGCTAAAAAGTACAGGTCAAAGCTTGGACCACACTGGATAATGTGAAGTGATCCCAAAAACAGGCTCAGCTGACAATTCTTAATCAGCAATGCTGGCTTAAGCAACAACTGCTTCACATGTTTACTCCAGTCCCCACAGAGCTCCTTCTTGTTGGCCTAGCTGTCTATATTCATTAAGATGCTGATCAAGATGAAAACAAACCCTTGCTCCTCTGCTCCAAGTGAGTTTTGTGACATGCTTCACCACCTGGTAAAACAGGCTATGTGCTGAAACAGCAGTGTGGGAATGAAAGGGCTGGGAATGTGCCTGTGGACAACAGATATGAATCCTGGCTTACTCAGCTGAGAACCAGAAACAGTGGCAACAGAGCAGCAACACTGCTGCTGAAAATGGTGAGTCCTTTCCCATGATGTATTTGTGCCTCCAGAAGCCTATCTGGCTACACACCTGATCAAACAAAAAGTTCAACAGCCATGAAAATACAAGGTTTTCTACAGTTGGCTCATACAAGGATATATCAGGGTATACCTGCATCAGCAGATGCAGGGTTCTGCAGCTGAGAGTAAAGAAAGGAGGAGGAAGAGTGAACAACCACTTCAGCTCAAAGCCTCTCTCTTCCCCACCCTACACTGGGAGTACAGCTGATTTTATGAAGAATCATCATTGCAGGCAGTCACAAGAGCTTTCCAGTAAGTCTTACGACAGCAAGCACTGTCATACTGAGTGTGGCCATGGTCAATAGAGAGACTTGGTAATTATTTCCTGGAAAGTCAGAATACAAGAAATGGATAGAGAGGAAGTTAACAAACTGTAATTCCAAACCTATGCAAGTTTGTTACTTAATTCTCTTTTGGAAAACAATATCAAAGACCCATTCAAGATGACTTTATGGCAATTGAAGTACCTAGGAGGAAACATAAATAAAGCTTCAAGAAGGTACCCAAATTAAGAGAAAAATATTTGTACCTGGGCATTAATCTGGCTTTGAGTGGTAGATTCCTGTGTACAAACTATGAGCAGGCCACATAAGAAACATCCCTCTGAATTCTGACATATGCAGCTGTTAAGTATTCATGAATGGAGCAGTCACCAGATATAACAGGGACAGTGGAAACCCATCAACCCATCAGCCTCCCATCAACCACACACATGGAAAAGACTGGGTAATGTTACAGAACTGAACATGACCACAGCTCTGAAATGGCTCACACACTTCAGTACAACAAAGCCAAAAACCAAAGAGGAAGATTGTTAAAACCCACAAATGTACACATCTACTACAATTATGCAATCCAAAATAAGTCTTGAGAGATGCTCTCCTATACTGCAAATAGCGCTGCACATAAATATGGGTGATCGCTACCAGCACCTTAAGCTCATTAACACTCGTAAATTTTTTAGTAGAAATAAAATCAGGAAAGGAAAGGAGAGAAGGGTTCATGTAAACAGAGCAGATTTTATATTATTTCAATGCATACAAATTAATATCATGTGGAGGCATTGAGCAGGGGCAATGAAGAGACCTCACATGCTGCAAGAAATTTCTGTATTTACATGATGAAACAAACTATTTTTAGACGGATGTTACTTCAATTTCATAAATATCCATTAAAAATACATGGGTCTCTTCTTCTACTGACGTCTTTTCATACTTTGTCTCTTACATCGGAAATGCTGATCTAAGCAATTAAGAAAAGCCTTTCCAGATTTTTATTTCCTTTTTCCTTTTTTCTCACCCTCCTCACTCCCTACATGTTACTATCTTATGAAGCCTAAGAGGAAGCCTTAGGGAATGTTACATTGAAAGCTTCTCCAGTTTGGGCTAAGGAAAAAGTTAGTTCATTTTCACTCACAATAACGTGCAGTGCTAAAAGACAGGCATGTAAAGGGCAGTTTGTTTTTCAACTCTCCTTTAGGTTTCACACTCCTCAACCACCCTTTTTCTTCTTTTGTTCTAAAGAAAAGCTCTGCAAACAAAACTCTGTAAATATAGCTTATTTTAAAGTGACTTCAGGTGGTAATTTGTCTAACAGACAGGTTAGAAAGTATCTGTCATAACTGCAAGGCTAGTCTTCCTTTAGATTTACTGGGGTTATCACAAATGCACTCTATTGCACACGCTGATGAACTCTGCTCTTCAGCTGGCTGTTTTCTGTACTGAATGTGTTAGTTGCAACAGTCATTAGTTACATACAGTCAACAGCCCTGGGAAACCCTAGGACACAAGTACTGACATCCTCAAAGAATAGAAATTATTTGGAGAAACCAAATTCATGATTAAGTATTGCTAAACCGTGATATAGGTGGGTCTGTAGCCTATCCAAATGCTTTACACTTACTCATTAACATTAAAACCTACACACACATGTTCCACATCTTATATTTAAAATCTATAATCTTAATCCATCTTCTGTCCTTCAGAAAACTTAATGATTTTCATTTTGATATTCATACACATCAAACCAAGGGCTATGTAAGGACTTAGATCATCTTTCTACATATGTAAAAATGAATGGTACCTTCTCTAAATGCACACAACTTCTGATAGCATCTTCTTTACTGCCACACTTAGGACACCACACAAATTCTCCTTAACCGTACCAACAAGAGGACAGAGCTACACTACAGTCTCAGAGATAAGCACTGCAGGCACTATAGAAACAGCTGACTGTAATCTCAAAAAAACTAACTGAAAGCAAATTCATATAGCACAGACATTTTATCAAGCTAGTCATGGAAACACAGACTATTGAAATACCAGCACAGCCAGAGTTAACAGGCACATATTCACTTGGCTGGCTCTTTGTTTGATAACTAGGAGGACTCATTTTGTTGGCTTTGCTGTTAACGCTGCAAAACATGACACCAAGTCCAAGGTTGGTTTCCTACTGCTTATGTGTCTTCAATTTCAACTTCCTCTACACAATATTCAATTGAATTCTGGCTATCTCCTTTCCCCTTGCAGACTCATGAGCAGAAGCAATATTCCCTTGAGAAATTTGGCACGATCTCACTGCTTCAGAAAAGATTTTTTTTTTTACTGCCTATCTGTAACTGCCCTAGATGCTTTCCTGACTCCACGCTAGCACTTTTGTGAACTTATTTCCCAGTGAACTGAATCAATGGAGCCCTAATCTAACTCAGGAAATCAACTGCAATTTAGTCACAAAAAGGCAAAATCTTCACACATATCCTAGGCCAAAGATTAACAAAAATGATCTTGCATTACACAGTAATTTGAATACATCTGGATCTACCAGACAGCAGCAGAAGCAAATTTCAGAGTAGAAATCCATCACTAATAATGCTTGTCCACCAACTATAAAACACAGTCAGACTGGTCTCTGTTTTCTCCAGCTGCTACAACAATGCATTGAATTTGATAAAAAAAGAGTAGTTTCAGCCAGAAAATGAGCATTTTTGCACGTAAAAAACATTACGAAACTCTTAAGCTTATATATAGGGTCTGTCCCTGACAAATCATGAGTCTAGTTCTGTTGCTCCTGTATCTACTTACGGTGCTCCAGTGATATTTTGAAGTCTTATAAGTCAACTGGTTCATTCATTATATCAAGTTTTGAAATGCGATGCCACATAGGAAGGAGATAGGGCTTAAACTATTTTTCTGTTCAGCACTCTAAAGTCCCTTAACTGTATCTAAAAAAGCAGACAGTATCATCGTCTCATTTCCAAGTTTGTTTTCCCTGTTTTATTAGGCACAATGGTTTTCACCATTTCCCACTCATGAGGATTTGCTAGTGTTTCCAGATCAGAGAAATTTTGCTTACCTGCAGCAAAGTGCAGCTGTGCAAGTTGGGGAAAGAGAGTGGGAAATTTACATCAAGCAAGAAATCCCTGTTCCTCAGAAAACATGACCCCTGGTCTTTATCCTCTTCAGTCTCCATCCAGGAGCGCATGTGATGGAGCCTGTAGGATGCTTTCAGAGACAGGAAAAGAGCTAACCATCTGAAACAAAACACAGGAGATGCATTTATTCACTGCTTTGTGAAAGAAAGGCTTGAATATATTTACAGCATAACTCTATTGGACAAAAATGGTTTTTTTTTCAGAGTATCAGGCTTACAGAGTCCTGCCTGAGAGAAAATAATTTCTGCTAGACATTTTCAAATTATTCTTAGTTCATTTTTTTCTAGGGTGGCTTAACTGAATCTAAGTGATTAAATCAATATATACTTTGAAGCACTCAATCTAAAATGGTCAAGCCCCAGTTCTTAAATAGTAGTGGCTACTACTATTTAAAATTGCCCCATCTTCTCCATAAATTACTCTACATATAAATTATTCATAACAACCTGTGTAATGAATGCAGAATTTATCATAAATACCATTGAGACACATCAAGAGAAATATGCATTATGTTACTGAGGTCAAGAAACAGTAATTAAAAATAACCAGAACAAAAAAATAGGATTACTTACAAAGCCCTAAAGCAGAACATCTCTATTTATTAATAAAAACTTACTTTTAGTCTCAAATTTCTTACAGCCACTATTAAATTGACTCAGAGTCCTTTACAGCGAACACTGTAACTTAAAGGATCACCTCTCCTTTCAAGACAATACAACTGATGCTATAAATCCACAGTTCTAAGCCTACACCTCAGAATTTCATTCCACATTAAAAACAAGATATGTGGGAAGTAGGCAACATGGCTCAGGGCTGAAGAACAACTACCACAGCACAAGCTTATTCCACGTGTGTTTAAAACATATGTTCAAGTGCAACTGGTATGAATTGCACTGAACCGGCCTTCCAAAGTCTGGATTTTGCACTTGATAATGCCAGCAACCTGCAGTGTGACCCTAAGCAAACTCTCCTTTTGCCCTTTGACCATCTTGTGTATTTACAATGTCAATTCTTTGTAACACAGTGTTTCTTGTAATAGGGGCACAAAAATTACATTGCATCATCAAGCCCTATACCTGGGGGAACACTCTAGAAGTTGTTCTTGTATTAGATAACAATAGAGAAATTATAATATCAGGAGGCATAGAAAATGCAGGTTTAGAGAGGAATGACTGACAGCATCTGTACTTTTCCAGTAATTACTAAAAGAGAAAAAAAAAAAAACAAAACAAAACTTGTCCTCACCTGGCTAAATGTCCCTGGTTCATAAGGTTTGCCATTTCTGCTGGAGAGACATCAATAAACCGGAGGAAAGAAAAACAGCTTTCTTCATTGATGCCTAGGTCACAGAAATACTGAAGTTAGGCCAACACATTTCACAGACATTCATAGTTGAAAACTAAATTTATTTCATCAATTCAGGATACACATTCTATGACACATGACAAATCCAGGTGAGTAAACAGGAAATCCTAATTTAACCTACATCTTTTAGAAATACTGAAAATTCAAGTTGAATCTCTGTTGCCTGACTCCACATTCCAGTTCATTTTCCAGTGTGAGCAAGAGAAGGGCACTTACCAAAAAAGAGAAATACATTCTAGGCCCAAGACAAGCCAGTAAGGACATTTGTTTCACTTATTAAGAATCAATAGGCAGCGTGCGTATTTGCAAATTTGAACAAATACCTTGCAGACAGCTGACCAGAACATGCATACCTCAGGATGCCTGCCTCACATGCTCCCTCTCACCCAGAAAGTCAAATGGGTTAAAAGGAGGTATTGGTAGGGAAAAGCCTTGCAGACCCACCCATGTGCATTACATAGTCCCAACACCAAATGAAGAGGTTGGGGTTGAAAATCTATTGGCTAACAGATTTCAGCACAGTAATGCAGCCTGTAGATAGATACTTTTGCTTTATACTTCTGAAGATTTTCCCATCCTACTAGCTGAGTGATCTAATTATTAGCTCTTACAGGAAAAATATTCAATCATCTATAATAAATTGTATCTGTCAAGATCAGCAGCTTTTCTGGGGTTTTTGCTCATTGAGAGATTCTGTGTCACTTGCATCTCATCTAGTTTCTAGTTGAAAGAAAGCTGGCAGTTTAAGATACAACACAGAATGCATTGAAAGCAATCCAAGATTTCTTAGAATTGAATCAGTGAAAGATTCACACCAAGATTAACCCTGAGAAGCCAGCACTAATCTCTTGAAGCAAGTTAAAACAAGACAGACTGAATTATGATACTGCACTAGGAATAAGCAGTAAGTAAACGACAAGATATCTACAGATTCTTCCAGCTGCTTTTCATCCTTTCCTCTCTGAGAAAATGAAATATATGTACAAAAACCTAACAAAATTCTAGTAAATTCTGATCAGATTATCTCAGAGAACTAATTAATCTGGCCCCTCAGTCCTTCCCCGTGAAGAAGACATACTAAAATCCAACCTGCTTCCACGACTGTAAACCTACCCTTCCTGTGGAAGAGAGACTGCTGGATGTGGTCTGGTGCAAATGGTGAAAGTAAAACCCGTAACCACCTGAAAATGAAAGGAACAAAACCAAACAACATCACTAAGAATGTGTTAACACATAACATGTTCAATACACAATCAGCAGAAGATACAGAGTAGCCATTCATTTCTTCATTGTAAGTATTTTAGCACTCTGAATATCTGAAATTCAGATTAGAAGGAAAGCATCATCAATCTACAAGCACTGCCGCTAATTTGACACTGAGACACACCGTTGTTGTGGAACTGCATTATATGTTCTAAAAAAGCTGATCTTGTCTTCACACGTCTCTCTCGTCTCTTCCCTCAGCACTTCCCATAACTGAATGTAGACAAAATTAATCAAGAATTGCCATGGTTGGAGAAAATAGCAAACTGCACTTGGGCAGATGCTCCTCATGCAAGGTGAGCATTAAAAGCTGTCAAGGCACTAGCAAATGCTCATGTTATAAATATATCATGTTGCAACAGACAGATACTGATAGCTTCCTTGAATGTGAAAACTCACTGGAAGGGAATCAGGTGGGGTTTTTTTAAGAATCTTTTAAAGTTTAATTCTACTACACATCATCAGCAATAACTCTAAATTCCTTTCCCTGGTTTTCTTACTCAATCAAAGGGATATTCTGTGATTAGGATTCCCCCAAGAAAGAGCACCTATATCAGATGTTTAACAGCTGAATGACTAAAAGGAAATAGACTGCTCAGCCAACGTCACTTAAGTATACCAGGTAAAGGAGCTAATTAGCACTTAAAAAATAAAATAAGTGTAAGTAATAATACTAAATACGCTAAACTGGATAGGAAGTGGAATAGGCTTGCCTGTCCCGTGAGTGGTTAAAGACCCTGATCTGTCCATGACGGTAGATGAACTTGGAAATCTGGTATGGCTTTAGGGAGATGTGAAATGGAGACCAAGTTTCTTGTCGCTCAAACAGCTCTGGGTGATTGCACACCTGTAAGATAGAGAGCATGTCAAAAGCTGGGAGGAATTAACTTAGTCTGATGCAGAATCTACATCCCAAATCAACCATGACCAATGATCACTAAAACTTTAGCACTGCTTAATATTGCATGGTTATTTTAGTGTATCTGCTCAAATTTGAATATGGCATCATACCTTTTCCTATTCACATAATAGCTATTGCCTCTTCCTCCCAAGTGAAGGCTTCTTCCAACCAAACCAACCTTTGTAACCAAACCAGTTAGCAGATGCATGCATCATTAGGTAAAGCTCTTCTTGACCCAACATCATGCTACACTGCACCTGAAACACAACTGAACTACAGGCAAACTTGCTTGCCTATGCCAGATTTTTTTTTTAATATGGTGTTTTCTAGAAGCCATGTTTTAGTTCTGTGCTAATGAATGATCATACTTTTCGAAAATTGTTATTTAAAATAGCCTTACCTTCCTAAACTGCATGACTAGATTCATGAGACTACTAGTGGTGGTCTGTGCTTGCTGAGTAGTGCCCATTGATGACTGCAGGAGGTCATCAATAGAGATTTTGTTTTTCAGAGCTTGGTACAAGAGCTTCTGTCGACTTGTCTGCTGGCAGTACATAAGAATTTCAATCTGCAAAATGATAATGAAGACTTAGCCATTTCTACCTCTAAAATGAAGGATGATGACATCAGTGTACATAAAGCTGAAACACACCTTGAGGAAAACAACTTTCTCAAAAAATACATTTATAGGCAGTTGCAGTAGATGTAGGAGACAGACCTTTAAAAGTATGTGAATGCAACTAAGTAAACAGACAGATTCTTAAGAAGCCGACATCACAGCTGCAGCTGATCAGTTTAAAATCTGACTTCAATTCTACAGTTCCCCACTTGGAGCCAAAATAAGGAGTGTCAAGAGCCCACAACAGCGACGGGTGCATTGCACAACAACAGTGCGCCTGTGGAAGTCCACTGATTAATAAGCATAACAGAACAAACCAAATGTCTCTCAGCCAATGGTGCCAAAACCTGGGGACTGTTTTCCACAAGATCATCTAGCATTGCTAACATCCATGTGAAATTAAGAGACTGGCAAGAGAGAAGAGCCAGTATGTATTTCTCTGTACAGGCAAGCAAAAACAAAAAAACAAAACAAAACAAAACAAAAACAAACAAACAAACACACAAAAACCACCACAAACAAACAAAACCCAAAACACCAAACAAACAAACAAAAACCACCAACAAAAAACCCCCAATCCTAAACCCATGCCAAATCCTTCACAAAGGCAACTGGAAATGTTTATCACCCAGTCATTGCTGTATCAATCTCCTCCACTGCCATTAGGGGTACTTCTGTCAACTTAAATAAGGCTAAAGATATTTGATTTTTAACTGGTAACAAAATGCTTTCCTAAGAAATAAAAGTTCATTAATTAGAGGTTCCTCAGTTACATTCACATCTAATGACTTTGCTGGGATGTGGTGCAAGAAAGTGAAGGTCCAAGAGAAGTCTACAGTCAAATTTCAAGTATGTAGACTGAGAGTTTGTAAAAACAAGATCAGAGAACAGAGCTATGACAATACAGCTGTAATACTCATTCTAGAGAAATACTTTTTCTCACCTTATCTGACAGTTCATTTTCCACATCCTTCTTGATTCTTCTCAACATGAAAGGCTTCAGGATCATGTGCAAGCGGGACAACTGGTCTGAAATAAAGAGAAAGAACAATTACTTCATCTTGGAAGAAACTTACATGGTGTTTTATGACAAAAACATCCCTTACTGCTCAGCCGTTTCCCCTATGTGAATTCTTATAGCATAGAGTTGATATTTCTCTGTTTATTTTTTCTTTTTAAAATGAGTGCTTGCTATACTGCTTTTCTATTCCTTACACATATTAGAATCAAACGGGAACTTTAACATAAACTATCAACAATAATCCAATAATGTTCCAATCCCATTATTCATCCTGTTTCAGATGCCACATCTCATAGAAAGTTTAGCCATTACTAGTTTGAAAAGGCAACAGATTCTTAATATAAAAATTACAGCAGTTACACACTGCACTCACTCTCATCAATAGCAGATTTGTTCTCTGCATGGCTCTCTATGTCCTTAGAAAACCACTCATTGAACTCTTCGTGGGAGTCAAACAGTGTTGGCATGATAAAATGCAGCAGGGCCCACAGCTAAAAGGAGAGGAGAAAATTCTGGATTAGCAAAAGTCATCCTACTGTGGATAGTAATTTGGGATCTCAAAATCTTGCAGCTCTTTATAAGCAAAATCACTTTACTAAATCATGAGACATGGTAAAATTAAACAAAACCCCAGCTACATTTTCTCCCTGCATCCGCCTAAAACACCACAGATATCAACTTAACAAAACCTCACTAGAAAGCAGTGAAAACCACAGAATTACTACTTCAGCCAACAAAAGGAGAAGTCAGTAGAATTAGATTTCATCCTGTAATTTATGTATTACTTCAAATATCTTTAGTTTTACTTTTATTTGAATATGTGGCAAGTTCCCATATTTCTCCCTCCCAGGGCTGATCCACATTTGTTTGCCAGCGGTTTGCTACAAAGCATGATCTCACAATCACACACACAAAACAGGTTTCTCAACGGTTCACATATATTTAGTATGTATTCTTGTTATAAAGAAAAATCCATTCTTGTGAGCTCCCAAATACCTCAGCCATCGTGTTCTGGATTGGGGTCCCAGTCAGCAACAACCTGTTTCGACACTGGAACTGTAGTAGGATCTTCCAACGAACACTGGTGAATAAAAGCAAGAAAAACAATTTCTAGAGAAAACTGTAGAATGATATGAAACATAAGGTATTTTAAAGCCAATTGCTTCCAGTGAGTTTCCCAAACGATCTTTGCAAGTCACTGGACAGAACTATTACAGTTGTTCCCCAGTCTTTCAAAAGACAACTAAAGGAAAAAGTAGCCTTTTTCCAATTTTTAAAAAAAAAAAGTGTAATTTATTTTATTTTTTAATTATCTTTTATGCTTACAAACAAATGCTTACTAATAAAATCTAATTATCAGAATAATTAACTTTCCAAAAGAAACAGCTACTTTGAATCAGAATGTCATATATTTTTCTTTACAAGAGGAAGTGTATAAGCTACTGTGGCAGGAGTGCTGAGCTATACATTAAAATCCTCTTAGAGGGGTGGTTTCTAAAAAATGCTTTAGAGACAAACTTTGGTTAGAATAAGTCTGCATATAAAGCAGTCCTCAACTTACTGTGTACAGTGGCAACTTGGACAAAGGTTATGGGAAAGCAATTACAGAAATAAAGACGGACAAATCCATTACTTAAAAAAAAAAAGAAAACTTTCTGGCATAGAGTCTCATGACAAAGATTGTGCTTTACACAGATTGTTGCAGCCAACAGTACTCATGGGGTTCTGACCTTCATTCTTGTCTGGAAATGCCACTGAATAAGGAATCAAAATAATGCATTTAATAGAGCCAATATAAGCAATATAAGCTAAAGACTACAGACCATTCACCAGGCAGAATTTGGTGAGTAGTCAGGAAGGAAAGCCAACAGCATTTCACACTGTTTTGTTTAACTGTGCTGTGCTCCATGCAAGTTTCTGCTTCAGAGCTACATTTTAATTCCATTTTACATATCTGGAAAATCTAAATGCAAAAAAACCATAATGGATGAATCCAGCGTCAGAGAGTTATGTAGCTATTTAACTAGGTTAGATACTTAAGGGGTGTTAAGTGTGTCAATTTTAACTTCTATCAATTTATGTTCTCTTGACGCTTTCTTGATAGTCCTCCAAGAGGCTGATCCACAGAAAAGATTTTGTTTCCAGTTAGTTTATTACCTGGAGCTACTCTTCAGTGCTTGTGCTTCATCCAGCACCATATACTGCCACTTCACTCGCTGGAAATACTTCACGTCCTGCACTACCAGCTGGTAACTGGTAATTACTACGTGGAAAGGAGCATCCTGAGTATACAATGTCTTCTGTAACCGCAAAAGGAAAAACAAATAATGTCACATAATGTAAACACATTGTCAAGTGTTCACTGTAATTTCAGACTTCTGTTCTACAATCTTTTCATTACTACTGCATTTTCCTCAGCTGACTTTTAAAATTAATTTTATTACAGTTACTCAACTAGTGGACCAGGACTTCAGCCCTTGAACAATTTCAGACACTTCTTAATATGCAAGACAAGACCTGGATACTGAACCCTACAAAACTATATTATTGACAGAATGTCAGTGATTCTGGATTGGGGCATCATGAATTAGGTTACTCAAACAGAATAAACAGTCCTTGACACTGAAACTTCCTGCTTTATTTAAAGAGCTCTACTTCTTCATCTGAACTCCACTGCATTGAATTGTCCTGTATGGTATTGCTCTTCAGCAAAAGAGAAGTCCTCCCCCTTATTATCTTAATGAAAATGCTAATACAGGAATGAAGAAACTCTGCATCCACACATTAGTTTAGTCTGGTGACATGTAGTAACAGTTTCTGGTTTACTCTGCACAAAGAAAGATAGTCAAAGCACACATTCATGTCACCATTACCTGACTCCAGAACTTTCTGATCACCTTTCTATCATGGGGATTTCCCCAGTAAGGTAGCACCTGAAACAGTAAAAAAAAAAAAAAAAAAAAAAAAGAAAAACATTTT
>VWYO01012885.1:13198-36840 GCA_013400275.1 Rhadina sibilatrix
AAAAAGACAGACATTATTTTCAAATAATGATATCAGCTCTGGAATTTTATAGTCTACACAATGACATACCTCTTTCTCCAAAACAACAAAAAAGGAAATCATCTTTTTTACCACTGAGAAAAATCAGAAAGCATTTAAAAATACTTTGAAAAAAAGCATTCCAGGAAAAGGTATCAAGCAACTTGGCCTGATCAAGCTATGCTAAGAATCTAAAAATGCCCATTAGTATTTAGCTCAAACCTTCTAGTCAGGTTTTTCTAATTAAAAAGGATACCTCGCTTATGGCAGAAAGAAGTCTGCACTCAACTGCTATAGATAAACCTAGAGGACTAGAGGGCTTGTTGCCTGTTTAACAACCCCCACAGTCCTATTGGTTTTCTATTTCAGAACTGACCCCAAAAACCTGAGATGAAGTTAAAATGTCTGGTCTGGTTTTTATATTTATTATAAAAATTTTAAAAGCAAGCACTACTGGCAGACAAATCTGTTAAACACACATGTACCTACAGTTCAAAATTGCAGAGGTCCTATTACTCAGAGCTTTGCAGAGCACTGACTCCTGTCACTGGTTAATACCGTACTGCCACCTCCTGCCTGGTGGAAGGACTTACAGTCAGCTAAGACTGGGAGGTCTGGGAGGGAGGAAAAAAGCTGCTTTCTGAGGTGGTGAAAAGTCTTACAACCTCAACTGACAGATTCCAAAAGCCTTTAACTGAATACTCTTCCCACCATTCTGAAATAAGGATACTTGTAAAACAATCAGGCTGATTGAAAAGCGATTTTTCCTTTAGTTTATATATTCTGCTATGGACATAAATTCACCGTGATTTACTACAAGCAGAACTGACTGCACACTTCTGTATGATTAGAGGCAGAAACAAAACTGCTTGAAAAAGATTGATTGAAGTTGTAAACATGTGACAGTAAGTTTAGAAAACTTCTTTTTAAAATAGGTTTTGTTCCATAGATGAGGTAAACAGCAGCATGCAATAAGATCAGCATTTCAAAGAATAGCTATACAATGATATAAACAGTTTGGGGTTTAAGTCAAAAAAGAGAAAACTATCTTTTCACAAGCATCCTGACTACATTTTTCAAACATTTGCTGTATTTCATTCCTAAGAAGGAGAAAGCATAAACAGTTGCTTGCTTATTCTATACAACAAATTGAGCAAAGGAAGTGAGAGAAAGCAGATACAACAGCCAACAGCTCTCAAGTTTTCCAACCAAGAGTCCTTATTATTTTGGGCTCTGAAAAGCCATGAATGAATTATTTTTAGGTTGTCTGGAGTTATTTTTTTTTCTTTTCTTTTGAGTATCTCCTCAATAACACAAGTGTTTGTATTTCTTCATTAGCCGCTCTAAAGGCTTGGTAATGCCAATTTATTACAAAATACAAGTAATCTGAATAATCCAGTATTGAACTATGCTCTAGCACAACTCCTCCTCATATAGATACCTCAAACCACACAACACCACAACCAAAGAACAGTCTCATCAGGAATCTCCAAAGCAAGCTACTTGGCAAAAGCTAAGTTCTTTAATTTTGCCCTGTCCCAGATCAAAAAATCAAGTATTACTTATAGTAATAGATTCAAAGTGTTTTCCCTGCACTTTTTTAAGTAGCCAAGACATTCGAACAATTAGCCTGATGTTACTGGTATACTGGTAACTCAGAACTAGATGTCTTCTACTGTTTTCTGTAAAAAGGAAAATCTGATGTTTCAAAAAAACCAACCAAGACTTCTTCATATCAAAGGTTACTATGTTAACAATGCAAATACTTGAACTATCATCTATTCCTCTTTGCAGATGTAACTGGAAGCTTCTGACACTTTTGTCTATCCTGAATTCTGAATTTTTTACTGTTTTAGCAGTACACATTTCTTTTCAAATTTTCCTTTGCAACACTCCAATATTTTTCACTAGGGGACAGGTAAGCAGCTTGTTTTCCAGTAACAGATAGTTCCTTGCTTTCTAATTTACTATTTACTATTTCTATTTACTATGTTTTCACACTCACAATATATCTGAAAAACTCCATTTACTTTCTTACAATTTTTTAGTTCTTATCTATTTGTGCCTCTCTGCTTTTTTTTTATTATTAATTGTATGTCCATGGTTCTTCTATTTTTCTATAATAACTGCATTTTGCTTCCCTCTTATTTGTTTAGCATTTATTCACATTCAATCTTTATCTAACTCAAATTCATATAAATGACTGAAAACACAGCTCTAACCCTAAAGACATTATATAGAATTTGGTATATAATTCGTGGTTCTGCCAGGCCTGTTAAAATTATATATCCACTTGCTGACCTGCTACAGTTCCTTACTGAAAGGGTATCTTTTGGCTGATGCAAAATGAAAGTAATGATTAAAGTAAGAATATTTTTAAGCCCTAGATAATTAAACATTCCAGAAAAAACCCCAGGATGATGGAAAAAATACCAGAAACAGGCTCATTACAGAGTTTCACATTCCAAGGTTAGTAAGCACCTAGATGTTGTACGGAATTCAGAAGAACAAAATGGTTTGCTCTCAAGAAGACAGAAAGAACTTCCTCAGACAGATGTATTACCTTAAATTTAGGTACAAATCTGGCAAACTCCTGGTGCCAGTTGTTCAGAGTAGAGGCAGGTGAAATTATTAAAAAAGGTCCCCAGATGTTCTCTCTCTGTGAACACACATAAAAAATAAAATTAAAAAAAATAATTGAAGGGAAGTAATATAGAGATGGTTTGACATGGCTTTACATTTACTAAATGACAGTAATGAGAGGGAACTGTATGCAACATAGCAAAACTCTCCCAGCACAGCAAGGTGATACAAAATCAAACAGAGCAGATCTAACATTTAACCAAGACTTATTTCATAACAGCAAAGCTTTTCCCAGAACAAACTCCTTTGTTTCTCAGAGTTGCCACCTTCATGTTACAAACCGCCCCTGTCATTTTGATAAGGAAAAGAACTTCAGGTGGCATTGAAAAACTTTGCTCTGCCACATCACAGATTACAGTAGTCTGGTGAATAACTGAGTTGATCCATTAATACATTAGCAGTTACAAGCTGGCCTTCATAAGGGAGAGACAGAAGAATAAAGCCTTATTTAACCTTCAAAAACCTCAAGGTGCAGTGTCACAGGAAGAAAGGTTTATCTTGTTATTCCTTCCATACAGATGAGCTCAAGAACCTTCAGCTCTGCACACCTTTACAGTATTTTGGCCAATAGTATCAGTAACATAAAGAAATGCACACAACTGTCACTTGGTCACTAATGCAGCTAATTTTGCTTCTAGTATCACTTCATTGATATCTCCTATTTAAGGTAACTGACTGGATTGTAATCAAGACCTTTATTTTTTGAAATAAATATATCTATTTCTGCATTAAGAAGTAAGCTCCCGTTCCTTATTCTGTTTTGTTTACGTGCCCTGGCACAGAAGAATCACTACACTTCCTAAGAAACCCCACTAGAATATGGAAATTAATGCTAATTGCCACAAAGCTCACAATTTGAGCACTTTGATCTGTAAAACTCAGTGAACCATCAAGTGTACAATTTGTTCTCTCCTGAGGCTTTTTCATTCAGTGTAAGTGAGAAAATATTTGAATAAATGAAAACTCTATATAAATAAAAATTGACATACATATTTATAACTATTTCAATGGCTCCACTTGAAAACAATGTATAAAATACCTTTTAAGACATTTAAGCTTTATAATCCAAAATTCATTTTCAACATGTGAAAAGTATGCATCTTAAATCAAGCATACTCCCCAGGAACAAGCTATAATCCACCTACCTCAGCCAGATGTGCAAGGAGAGCAATACTTTGTACTGTTTTACCCAGACCCATTTCATCTGCCAGGATTCCATTGATGCCCTGCAAAAGATCCATAAATTAACATCTTTGTTTTACTACTTATTAATATACAAAGAACTGGCAGAACAGTTGCTACTGAACTGAGTGGGAACAGCCCCACTGTAACAAGTCTGACACTTTAAAATCTCTTACATCTGCTCCTGAGAGGTAACTGATCTCAACTGTATTTCATTGATCTCTCAGCCTAATTTTTCCCCTAAGCCTCTTTGCACTTCATGATCCCATTGTGACCTGGGCACACTCACAAGGACAAGACCACCTGCAGTTTATCAGCTGACCCAAGCCTGAAACAGTATGCAACTTCAAGCAGGAAAGGTCTCCTCCATGTATGATCTAAGTGACAAACAGTAGTATAACCAAGCAAAGAATACTGAACTCAATGCCCCATTCAAAGTTATTACATCCTAAATAATCAAGAACACTGGTATGTGGCCTACCTAATATTTTTCTTTCTTCCAAATACATTAAAGATCAACTATAGTCTATTTTTAGAAAGAGTAGATTCTTTTGGCCAACTTTACTCTCATGACTTAAATAATCCCAGAAGTTATATAAACTTGCAAGATGTACTAATATACCTGCTCATATAGGTTGGCCAGCCAATTCATGCCTTTCAGTTGATAACCTTTCAGCTTTCCATTGAAAATGGTAGGCTGTGGAATATCTTCTCCTGCTCGGATAGACGGGTTTGCTAAACTGTAGCTCTCTCCAAACCCAGTACCAGACTTGTTAGCAGCCCGTAGAGCAGCTGCCCGGCTCTCCTTTGCATCTTCATCAAACGATCTGGTCTGAACAGGAAGAGGAAGGTATGCATAAGATGGTGAATATATTAACTTATCAAGAAACTGTAGTGTAAAAGGCTTTAAAACTCACAGTAAGACACGATACTTGCCAGAAACGAAGAGAAAATGAACCTGTTCCTATAGCCCAAATCTTTATACTCTGATTTTTTACTTGTTCAGCACAGAACGTGTCAATGGAATTAAATTCAAATCCGGCCCTCAGATTAACCTATTTGACTTGGCTGCTATGAAAGATCCTGGTACCGTGGCCTCTGTCAATTACTTTGCTCAATCATCTATTTCATGGATTCAAAAAGTACATACCCGGGCTTGATGAATCTGGTAAGCATCCTCAGCATTCTTCAGAGCTTGTGCCTTGTAATAGTTGCTATCTGAAAACACCATACCCATGTTAGAACTCTGCAGCAGTAACCACCCAAACACACAGATAAATTCCAATAATTGCAGTAGTCCTACTTGCAGAGAAGGATGCTGTGCTTGAAATTAAGTTCGTAGGATAACATACAAAATACAGTAAATTTCAAGAGTGCAGGGAAAGGACTGTAGATGAACCACTTACCATAATCTTCTTGGGTTATGTTGACCACTACTCCTCCACCAATATCAATCTGCCTTTGGGTAGAGCTGTCTTCCAGTTTACGCAGGATTTCCTCCTGTATCCCATCATGTCCAATATCTCGTTTACGACTCATAAAATGGGCATATAATTCAGTTTGTGTGATCAGGAAGTTAAGCTTGCGCTGCTGTCTCTTAGCCTAAGAGAACAGCATTTACCAAAAACAGAAGAAGGGGGAAAAAGAAGACAAGAGTTCAACATTAAAAAAAAAAATCTAATAATGTATCAACAACTAATCTATCTAGATTATGTTAAGTACATCACTTTGCTAAGTACTACGTTATTAGTTGCACATAAGAACACTGACCAACTCCATAAATATCTATATTAAAATATAAAATTGTTGTAAATTAAGTTTTTTTAAATGCAGTAATCATGACAAAAACCACCATAATATAAAAGAAAGTTTAAAAGTTTTGTTTACACTGAAAAATTAAAATATCAACAAAAAATAGCATGACTTTAGTGGTCTATAGTAAAGGAACTCAGCAATTAAGAAATGCTCTCATGGCAACCTCTCTCCCACATTACTTATTAGCAGAGGGAATTATGGTAGTACACAAAAATGCATCAATAGGTAATATAGCTGAGACATATCATTACTCAGCATTCAGCAAGACCATGCAGAAGCTCTGCTCACCCTTAGACTCTGCCAAAAAATGCAACAGTTAAAATCTGCCTATTAACCTAAGAGAGCAGAAAACTTCCAAAATTGCAAGAAAGAGAGGAATACAAAAATGCAAGCATAATTTAAGCATAAAACTAAATATAAGGCATTCTAAAGATTCAGCCTTTCCTCAAATAAGATGTACACATCTAAAGTAACAACCACAGATTCACTAGAGAGCTTTTACAAGGAAACTTTCCCAAATTCAATCCCTTTTACTCTGTAATGGAGTTCAGAAAGTTGCTAGCTGGCCAACAGAAAAGCAAGCACAGAAAAAGTCAGTGCCCCATACATAAACTACAGTATCAGCTTACAGCAGGGAAAAAAAAGGACAGGAAAAAAATGCAATGTCAATGAAAGTGACTTCCCTTCTGGATCCAGAAAGATGTACAACCATCATAAACCACTGGCCCATACTAACATTGAGCTGTGTATGTCTGTGAGACATGCACTGCTTCTCTAATTCCTTCCCCAATTTCACTCAATTACAAAGAATTTATGCAGTTTGAAGGGTTTTTTTTTACCACCTCTTGCTAACATTAGAATAATTATGTAAAGAAAAATAAGATGGCAGAAGAAATATGTGGAATAGAACTGAAACAGAAAAAATAACTGAATTTCATGGCTTGGATTTGGACACTCAAATTATCCAGTCACTTCTGTGTCTCCTCAGCATATTAAGTATCAGCAATCTGTGAGTTTGCTGTACCTCTCTCATCTCCTCATCCAGCTTGCGTTGCTCCAGAGCCTCCTTCTCAGCTCGTTTCCGGTGCTCTTTTTCCACCTTTTCATACTTTTTCCAGTAGAGAAGCATCTCCTTAGTGAGACGACGTGCTCGTGGTAGAGTTTCCTTACAGTTTTTCTGCGCTTGGATAGCAGCTCTGCGTACCTCCCTCATGCACTGGTGCGCAAGCTAGAGGGAAATAAGATTTGGGAACAGTGGAAAAATGGGCAGATTGTAAAGAATGCCAGCAATAAACAATACCAGATTTCATTATAACCAAGTCTGATACTTCAAAAGAGAAAAAACTTTGATACTTCATTCAGCAGCAATGCTTCTGAAATGGCATGAGATGATGCAATCTTCCAAAAAAATTCTGAGATGGTGGACAAGACAAAATCTGAAGACAGTTTCAGCACGGCATAATACTTAAAGACTAATCTGATGGATAGGTTCTTGAAAGGGACTCAGAAGAACATAATACAAGGCTTGCCCACAGCTCTGACTCATCTATTTCTTGACACTTTTCTGGGGTTATTTTCTAACTTTTCAGTAACAATATACTTAAGAATAATGTGTGGAACACAATCTTGTTCACGTTAATACACAGAAAAGTGAGGGAGCATTCTACAGTTTTGCTACTATCTCATGAAGCATAAGAAAATGTAATTTTTTTGTTCTATAGAAATGATTTGATGTCACTGTAATAATGATGAAAATTGCTGGGTTTTTTAGTTTGTGACAGTTTTTTCTTCCACTAAAGTTTACACATCAACAATTCTAAAACACAGATTTCAAATGATAAGACAAAATGAAGGCAAAAAAGTGGAACTTAAAAAAATGTAAATCCTACTGGCCAAGTTTCTTAAATGTACAATTATAAGAAACATACAACTTTAGCAAGTCCCATTTTCTGCATCCCTTACATAGAAAATGCTCCCTTTCAGAACATGAAATTCCCTACATCATCTTGGCTCTAACAATTCTAAGTCATATACTTGATTACCTTTTCATCATTAGCCATATAAACAAATCAGACACTTGAGCATAACCCTTGAAAAGTGCTCAGAAAGCTGTTACCCTGTGTTTGTAAGTTCTCTAGGTAGAAACAATGCCAACTCTCAGACAAGACTGATGAGAAGATGGATTGCTTTTGCAATCACTTAAGCTGAAAACTGCTCTATTTTTAATCTCAGGTCCTCTTCATATTTATCTAAATTAAAGCACTTCATATTCCAAGAGCCCCTTTGATTTCAACCAGAATGCTTAAAACCAGCAAGTTTTAAGTAGGGGATAGATGGGCAACTCAAAAGTTGAAGAGTTCCAAAGCCGCTAGATCAATAAATTTAAAATGTACAAACTAAATCTTTCAAAAGCCAGAAAGATCTCATGAAAGGAACTCATGTTGCTTGTTTCATCTGTTGCCTATGAAACAAAACAACAGAACTAAAAATGAAAAGCCTTATAATAAATCACAATTACTTGTATACAGTGCTTTCTCCTATACTGTCCTGCTAGTATAGTCAGTATTGTAAAAAACAGAATAAACTTAAAGAGGTTAGTTTGCTTATTACATCCAGTAGGAGAAACAATATAAAACTAAACACCACCTACCTTTTTGCTGTTGGTTAGGAAGAGGTTACGGGCTGAAGCTTTCTGTTTGTATGCCTGTAATAGAACACTAATTTAGTTAAAGGGTAATGGCTTCACAGTGTTTTAAAAAGACACTGTCTTGTCTTCAGCAGGTACTTGTGCCAACTTCAGTCATGCACACTACTGTATAACTGAGAATAAGTACTGTAAGTATTCTTCATTTTGATTGAACCAGCTTCTCATCCTTAAATTACTGAGGGAAGCATGCAAAACACCTCCTTTCTCACAACCCACTACTGTTGCAAAGCAGGGTTCTCCTATTCCATTTTATCACTAAGGCAAACCATATTTTCCACTGTTTCCCAAAGATGTTAAGAATTTATGTAGATCCTATGTTCTTCACATGATCAAAATAAATCTTTTGAAAAAATATGGTCTCCCTCACTGCACATATCCTTTGTTTGGCTTTTAAGTTCATAAAGGATGATTCAGTCATGACTTGTAACTTCCTAGAATTCAAAGTCTGTTAACTGGGAACTTCAAAAAGCAGGTTCTAATGTCCACTCTGACCATCTCAGAAAACTATCACAAGTGAACCCAGCCTTCTGTTTCAAATGTGTCTGAAGCTTGTCCTGTAAATGATACAAACACTTTTCCCACATCTGTTTCTGACACAGGTTTGAAAAAAACAGATGCTGTGACTGAAACACCCCTTTTCTGAACTTTATTGTAAACCTAGATACTGGTTTGCTCTATTACTGCCATCCTGTAGATTAGTGTGAGTACCTGCTAGAGCTTACTGCACTTTTCACTGCCAAGGGTTGAATAGCCATGGCAAAGCACTGCATGATCCATTCAGGTACCACTGGAGATATTTCAACTACAGGTTGCTTGTAGATTACAGAATTCCAGCTAGGTCATTAATGACCACCAGAAAAGTCAGGTCTTACTTTGCTCTGTTTTCCTAAGTGTCAAGTCCCCAATAAGTAAATTTTCTATTTCACTTTCTTCTATCATCACTGATCTACTGCCATTTGCCAAGCTCACCTTTGGCAACTCCTTCTTAACAATGCTAAGCCACACTTTCCGCCGACGTGCATTGAGTTGCTCAATAGACAAATGCTTTTTCTTGGACCCAGGTGGTGGTGTATCATGGGAAAACTTGGCAAAAACTTTGGTCTGGTGATGGTGACGCCGTGGTGACTCCTCTGAAGAGAGCTCTTCTTCCCGTCTCCTCTTTTTCTTTACTTTTTTCAACTTGCCTGCATGGCAACAACAATCATAAAAATACATTTCTATTTTGGGGGCAGATTTAATCAGGCACCTTTCCTGAGTAAATTCTCCTAGCCAATTTATATGTGGAACCAACAAAAAAGCCAAGCTTATCCATGTTTGCCAATTTTGATACAATTAATTTAAACTATTAAGATATTTCCTCATTACTTTGAAATGGAAAGGTTTTTCTGTTTAATAGAGAGGTGAAATGCAATTACTCCCACCCAGGGAAGCATGCCTTGAGAGTTAAAATGTCTAGGACTTGGTGCAATGTTTCCTGCTTTGCAGCAAAGTTCTACTTAAAGATAAGTAAAGGTAAGACATTTAAAGGTGACAACATTATCATTTGGTACAGCAAGTCTCAGAGCAAACTTCTCAGCAAGGAGAACATTGCATTGAAATAGATTGGCATGCTGTCATGTCATACCAGCTTTCAGAGGAAATTGATACTGCTATCAGATATTAAAAATGTTCACTGTGAGTATGCAAAATTATGGATGCTGCAAGATCAGTGGAGAAAAAAACCACCACAGTTAAAGGAACTTGCAAAAAGAAAGGAAGACAGCCTGAAATAACCTCTTTAAAACACAGCTCAAACTTAAGTATTACAGTAAGAGAGTTCACATTACACTGCAGTTCATAGCCGCCTCTGCTTCCTTACAGATTTACTACTGCCAGGCCAAAGAAGAAAGGAAACTGTACTTTCTGGCAAATGTGCATCTCAGAAACTCCAGCTGTTACAGCAGAGATATAATTCTATTCTAACTGACATCAAGTATCAACTATGAGTTCCCTCTATTTTCCAGAAAACACTCTCACTCCCTGCAGCTTCCTGATCACTAAAATTACATATTCAGGAATAACTGCAACAGGTACTGGATAAGTTCTTACACTTTTCAAGGACCTATCATGTTTTCAAAATACTCTTGAGTAAATGGACCATGATATGAAACAATGTTTATGGATTCCAAGCCACTGAATAAGGTCTACAAAGAAAATCTTAAGCCATGAACTCTCCAGTCACACACTTTCTTTCCACCCTAGCTTTCTAGAAGCCAAACGATAAAAAACAATATTTTCTGATGACATTTTTCTTTGTCAGAACTTGGTATTTCCCTGCAAAACCCAAAAGTTTTGAATATTTATGTTTAGTCAAAGGTAACAATGTAGGAAAAAAGTTAAACCACAGCAGCTATTTAAAAGCATGAGGTTAATGACTTTACCTTTTATTTTTTTCTCTTCTTTAAACTTCTTTTTCTTGGGCCCTAGCAGGTGGCGCTGCTGCTCATAGTAGGGGTCGTAGGTAGAGAGCAGCCCCGCGCTGTAGTACTGGTACTGCTGCAACTGAAGGGTGAAAGTGAGCAGGGAACAGAGAGAGCCCTGAACAACCTCAGATCCTGAACATAAAGAAGAGATCAGGAAGCATGCACTTCTCCATAGTTTGCATTTTTTAATCAACTATCAGAGAGTGTCTAAAGTGAAACCACTGCTCCCAGCTGTGCCCTCCAAGTTCTGCACTGGGAACTGAGCCCACCTGGTTAAGTAAGAGGGAAGAGCAGGCAGTGAAGGTTGCACTTTCAAAACATACTGCTCTGTCTTTTCCATACTTGCTGCCCAGCAAGACAACATATTGCAGGAAGAGGCCCAATTATGAACCTAATATTTGTTTTGCCTGCATTCTCAAATTACATACATGTTTTACTTAATCATTCTGAAGGATGTGAAAGGACAGGTTTAAAGAAAAGGCATTTAAAAGATTTCCGCAAGGACAAACAACTTGAACACTCAGATTGTCAAGTAAAAATGTGGCTGCCTCAGCATTTTTTGCCCTGAATGATGGAAAATGCCAGTGTATTCCCAGCATTATTCAAGTGAAGTACTGAAGAACTCCACATGTTACACATAAACTGGCAAATTAAAGGCAATATCACTCAGAAATTAAGTATTTAAAACCTAAACATACTTTTAAGTTTGTAAGAGATTTTTGAAAAGCGAGACCATGAGCAAAAACAAATTTTTCTGATATATGTTCCTCTCCCCCCATAACTGTGTACTGCTGATCCGACAATAAACTCACTGTTTACTTTCACTGCGTATTATTTCTTGCTAGTCTGGAAATAATTTGTGTATTTGTGTAAAATCTAACAAAATTATGACCTGTATAAAAATGTGGTGTACGAATATTTGTGCAACTATGCAATATTTCAAAAAGCTAACACAATACTGGTTCAGAGCTTCACAAGTAAACAAAGCAGAGAGAAGCAAAGACCTGTGTGGGAAAATATTTCTTCACTCTTTTGGATGAATTTGAAAAGAATATAAAACAGGAAGACAAATTTTAACATTCTCTGATAACAGAATAAGATAACTTCCTTCATCTAAGACTTTCTGCTGCAATTCAAATCAGCAGTGAACATTTCTGCAAGAGCCCTTATAATTTGAAAAAATATATTATTAGAATCAAAGCAGCCATAGAATTTGGCTTAATATTAAGAAAAATTCAAAAATGCAGCAGACTATTTTCTGCTATGGGAAAGAGACTATCAAAAGAAAATCCAAAACAAACAAAAAAAAAGGTAAAAATAAAGAAAAAAAAGTCTAGTAAAACCTTAAATCATGACAGAAAATGACAAGGTAGAAAACTAGGCAATCTCTTTCAAGATTGTAAACATCACCTTACTATTCATCACTTCAATGATGATATAAATACACTTGAGTAGCAGCTACTACCTGTATTAGAATTTAACTTCAGCATCTCCATTTTCATATACATTGCATATATATCATCCAAATTCTGTGTTTTAACACTCAGTATTTGCTCTAGTGACTGGGACAGAGCACTGTGGAAGCTATATAAAACATGTGCCAGTACTAGTTATATACATCACTGATTCACAGCATCTTTCATGCTGTGTATATAATTGAATAAATAACCCTTGTCTAAAAGTGATGTTAGACAGTTACTGTCTACCAAAGAGTGTATTTTCCAGTCCACAAAATTATGAGTTTTAATAAAAACATACGAGCAGTTAAAATAATGCAGTTAAAGGAAAGAATAAAAATCAAGGAAATGTAAAAATTCTGACTTTTTACCTCTTTGTCTTTGCTATATTTACTTTGATGCAATTTTTTATACTTGTGTAATCGCAGCATATCATGAAGTTCCTCCCTTGAAAGAGAAAATTCTTCTTCCTCCTCTCCATCCTCATCACTTGGTGATTCTGTGTCACTGGAATCATCACTCAGAAGGATACTCTAACAAGAACAAATGGGAACTAAATTAACAATCCCAAGTCCCTGCACCGAATTGTTTATTTATGTAAAGCAGTCTTGAGCCTTTTCCTAATAAAGGGGTGTGGGTCTGGCCCAACAATGATACTTAGCACTTACAAAGTGTCCATCTAAAGTGACTCATAGAAAATAGTTTTCTGAGGAGTCAACCAGTGCAGCATTGAATTGTGAATTCGATACATATTTTCTGATTTGGTGGGAAGTAGTTTTCTGTTAGTTTGTGATACTTAAATCATTTTAGTCCACTTTGTCTGTTTGTGGTCTCAGAAAAGCAGCAGTGGGAAAAGCCAGGATAACAGCAGGGGTGTTTCGTGAAGTGCTTCCCTACCCCTTTCGGAGTTTGTCCGCTATTCTACCACTTCTACCTGCATCAGTCTCTGCAAGTTTGGCTCTTGTTCGACCTCTTGGCAACATGTTTCTGCTAATGTGAGATGGCTAAAATACAATGAAAATGCAAAGACGGCATAAAGCCACCATTCCACTCTCTTCTGCCATCCTCACTGACACCTCGTACTGAGTTCAGCTTAAAAAACAAATTTTCAGTCAAGTCCCAAATCTCCATTTAATACATTTTATAATAGATTTGTTTAATTTGGACAGTGTACTAAAATTAATTCAGATTCTGAATGTAAACTGCCAAGTCCACCACTAAACTGCATTCCCATATACCATATCCACATGACTTTTGGACATCTCCAGGGATGGTGATTCCAACACTTTCCTGAGGAGCCTGTTCTAATGCCTGACCAACCTTCCCAGTGAAGAAAATTCTACTAATATACAATCTAAATCTCCCCTGGCACAATTTGAGGACATTTCTCTTGCCCTATTGCTTGTTACTTGAGAGAAAAGACTCATCCTCACCTCACTACAACTGCCCTTAGGGGAGTTGTAGATGGCAATGAAGTTCTCCCTAAACCTCCTTTTCTCCAGGCTTAATGCCCCCAGCTCCCTCAGCTGCTCCCTCTAAGAATTGTGCTCCAGAGCCTTCCCCAACTCCACTGGACTTCTCTGGACATGCTCCAGCACCTCAGTGTCTTTCTCATAATGAGAGGCCCAAACTGGACACAGGGTTCAAGGCATGGCCTCACCAAGGACATCAAGTACAAGGAGACTATCACTGTCCTGGTCCTGCTGGCCACATTACTGCTGATACATGCCAGGATGCCACTGGCCTTCTTGGCCACCTGGGCACTGCTGGATCATGTTCAGCTGCTGTCAGCCAGCACCCCCAGATCCTTTTCTGCTGGGCAGCTTTCCAGCCCCCGTTCCTCCAGCCTGCAGCACTGCATGGGGTGGTTGTGACCCAAGGGCAGGACATTCACTTTTTTGAACCTGGTACAATTGGCCTTGGCCCATGATCCAGCCTGTCCAGATCCCTCTGCAGAGCCTTCCTGCCCCTCAGCAGATCAACACTCTCACCCAACTTGTCTCCAAGTGACAGAGGGTGCATTTGATCCCTTCATTCAGATCACTGATAAAGACAATAAACAGGACCAGGCCGAGTACTGAGCCCTGGGGATCACCACTGGAACTGGCCATCAGCTGGATGTAACTCCAGGCATTACCACTGGCTGGGCCCAGCCATCCAGAGTTTTTCACCTGGTAAACCATGCACCCATCCAAACGTGAGCAGCCCCCTCATCAAGGAAAATGCTGTGGGAGAGGGTGTCAAGTGCTTCACTGAAGTCTAGACAGACATCCTTCATCCATTAGGCAGGTCACCTTGTCATAGAATATGATCAGGTTGGTCAAGGCAGAGCCTGACTTTCATAAACTCAGGTTGGCATGGCCTCTGTTTATCTTGCACATGCCGTGTGATGATACTCAAGATGGCCTGCTCCATACCTTTCACAGAGTACCAAGAACAGGCTGACAGTTCTGTAGTTCTCTAAGTCCTCTTGCCAGCTTTTCTTGTAAATTGTTTTCATGTTTGCAAACTTTCAGTCAACTGGGATCTCCCTGGTTAGCCAGGACTGCTGGTAAATTACTGAGAATGGCTAGGTGGATAACTCTACTCACAGATTCCGCTACAGCTGCATTTCTTTCCAATATTCTTACCTTCAGCCACTTTCTGCTTTTCTTCAGTTTGGAAAAATTATACAAGCTCCCTTTTTCAGACTTTGGTTCTGTTTAGAGAAAAAAAAAATAAAAAATAAAGTTCTTAAGAAATAATGCTTTTCCGGACTAACCCAAAGAAAGCAGAAATTCAACCTAGTACATGCCTACCTGGCTGGAGTACTCCATTCAGGGAATGTGTGTTCAGCATCCCAGAATTCCCTGCTCCAGAAGACTCTCCAAGCAAGGAGTCTGGAGGCTCTTCCTTAACTTGCATCAGGGGATCCCCAGACTGAGGCAGCAAAGGATTGTCATCCAATCCATCTTCACTTTCATCACTGCAAGAAGATCCGTAATACAGTGACAATGACAGGAAAATATTCAAAAGAGAAGATGCCCATCCAACTTTCTTACAAATGGGCATTTGTCTGAAGGTTTGAGAATTGAGACAGCTTCAGATGTAACTTTACACATTAGAAATATTGCTGCTAATAATCTCCCATTAACCCCTCAGCAACAGTTAATCATCAGACCAGCCTGGCTATGCTATCAACCTGCACCTCCAGTCTTGAACTAGCTATCTAGTTTTAGAAGCATGAACTATTCAAGTCAAACCAAAGCACAATATTGTCATACTCATTGATACATGTGAGAAATGTAGACATACCTTTTCTAATCCTTTTGTGGGTCTTACTACATGCTTGTAAACACATCTGTTATCTGTTGCCCATTCAGTTACCAGTTCTGTAACTGAACAACTCTAAAGCACTTATGAGATTAAATATGTAACTGTTTGGGGACAGAAACACACATTGATGATGCCTCATTGCTACAACCTACACAAATTCTGCATCTGACAATAGTCTTTCCATTTTCTTTATGGCTAAAGGCTGTAAGTGTCCCTGAAAATCTACTAATGGTTTCATCATCTTACTTTTTGCAGACAAAGAAAGCTTTGGCCACTCAGCTACAAAAGAGCTTTAAAACGCTGTACTAATTCCTACATGAGCCGGTAACACACTGTATTACCACTATGAACTGAGAGAAGCACAGTCCAAAATCTTTCATACAATCATAGAAATCCCAAGTTGGAAGGGAGTCACAAAAATCTATTAAGTCCAACTCCTGGCCCTGCACAGGGAGTCCCCAGGAATGACACCATGTGCCTCAGAGCACTGTCCAAATATTTCTTGAACTCTTCTTAGGCTGGTGCTGTGACCACCTCCCTGAGGAACCTGTTCCAGTGCCCAACCACCCTCTGGATAGAGAATCTTTCCCTAATATCCTACCTAAATCTCCCCTGACAAAGCTTCATGTCATTCCCTCAGGTCTTCTTAGTGGGCATCAGAAAGAAGAAAATCACAAAGCCTTTGTTTCAGAACTCAAAGCTAATTCTAGATTTATTATTAAATTTAACAGTATTTTTTTAGATTTTCTCTTCTCTAGGCTGAACAATCCAAATGACCTCTCCTCCTTTAAAGCAGAAGAGCTTCTAATGAACAAGTCACTGATAAATTCTTAATATGGTGTTGGCTGTGAACAATATAATAAAAATGCCTGTATTTTCTTGGTACTCCTAAGGGAAAGGAGAAAAGCTTTTGGTACCTGGATATGCTCCTGTTAAAGATGGCAGACGTCTGTCGTAAGAACTGATCCAGTTGCAGAGCTTTTTCCAGGTACTGCAGATAGAGGGGTTTTGCCAGCTCTGAGCAGCTGCCATCCTCCCTGGCACCCAGCTCTGAGGCCATAGAACAAACTTCTCCTCATGCACAGGTGCCTCTGAATACACAGCTGTAAAAGGAAACAACGGCCATCAGCACCACAACTCCTCTGAAAGGAGCAAACCTGGGGAGCAGACAGATCTGCCAAGGCAAAAGCTTAGGCTGCTGTTAATAGGCACAGTAAACAAACAGAAACTGCCATTCAACTTTCCACCACAGTACTATCACAGCCAAAAACTAGACTCTTAGTTTTCTGGTTTATGACTTTGTGGTCACTGTTTGATAGGAACAAGCACTGTTTTAACCTAGCATGATAATCCAAGTGGTGATATAGAAATTCAAAGTATTATGAAGACCGTCCTCAAGCACGTAAAGTAAGCTTTCATCATTATTAAAGATAACATGTTTAACCCTGAACAGAGAGCATATATATAATAACCAACTCCAAAAAGGAAGAACTACTAAAAATATTGTTCCTCTGTTGTTTTTAACCATTCAGTTCACAGCTGTAGTCTACTGAATACTTGTAATATTTCTCCCTTACCTTAAAGCAATGCTACCCTTTCAGCATTGAACATATAGCTGTTACCTGTTGGCAAACAAGCTACAAATACTTGACCAAAAACCCTTCCATTCTAAAGTGCAATTGTTACTTTATTAAAGAAAAATAACACATAAAAACCAATTTGCAACACCCTTTTTAATATTTACAAATTTAGAATGTATTCTAGCATTATGTTTTTCAACTAGTAAAAATTATCCACTTGATTTTTATTTTTTTTTTATTTGTTCTCTGGATTTAAGATTCTTAATAAAGCCAAATGCAGTCCACTGCATTATTTGCACAGTACATACTCTAGAAACAAAGGTATCAAAACATTTATTGTTCTGTCAACTGCAGTTTCTCTTCCTTCAACTACAAAGGGTGTCATAACAACTGCTACAGTAATAGCTCTGTCAACTCAAATTTTACTTTCCTTTGACTACAGAAGATGCCATCACTGTTACAATAGTGAGAAAGGTACATGATTTCCAAAGCCAGAGCTGCTACTGTATAGGTGAAAGTGCTGTCAAGATATTAAATATCTACAAACAAAAAAATAAATATCTTAAGCTTTTGCTTCTGGCAAAAAAAAAAAAAAAAAAAAAAAAAAAAAAAAAAAAAAAAAAAAATTTTTAAGGTTTTGCTTTGGAAAAAAAAAAAAAAAAAAAAAAAAAATAGAATGGTTTAGGTTGGAAAGGCCCTTGGAGAACATCTAGTTCCAACCCCCACCACAGGCAGGGACACCTCTCACTAGAACAGATTGCTCAAATTAAAACCTGTCAGACTTAGATTAATTGTTCTTCTGAAGGATTCTTCTGGTTTCTATCACTTCTTAAAAATACTACAAAACCTGAAGCAAACTTCACATTAATTTAATTGAAAGGCATTTTATATTTGTTCAATTGTTAAATCAGTGACTAAATTGTTTTATGCTTATGAACATACAGATCTTCAGGCTGTTCTCTCTTTGCATATACAGACGGAAAACCCAGCATCTAACCTTTTCAAAGTCTTTTATCCTCCAAAATTACAGAACAGATTCAGAACTTCAAAGTTAAAATAAACTATCATAAGTGATCCTCATCTTAAGACTAATGTGTGTGCTTGAACAAGAACAAATTGTATTATTTCTTAATAAATATTGGGTCTTGAGTTAACAACCATATCCACAGAGAATAACCAATAACGCACCAGAATTTGTTAGGCAAGGTAATAGCTCTGTGATAAAAAGTATTTTTATGCTGAAGCTTTCTACATATTAGGTCTTTGCATACCTGACAGCAATTAAACAACTGACCTCTGTCACCAAATACTCATTTCCAGCAGAACTTAGCAACACCTGAAAGTTTTCCCTATGATAAGGGTAGTAAGATGCATATTTTCAAGGCAACTTTCATCTACATATGTAATAGTGCTTAACAGGCATTTGAAACCAACCAAACAAAAAACTAAATCGAGAACTGTCTTCCAAGAGAGGGCTATGAACCACAAAATCATTTAGGCTGGGAAAGACCTCTAGGATCATCAAGTCCAACTGCTAATCCAGCACTGCCAAATCCACCACTAAACCATGTCCCCAAGTACCACATCCACACACCTTTTAAAAACCTCCACGAACAGTGACTCAATCTCTTGCCTGGGCAGCCTGTACCAATGCTTGGCAACCCTTTCTGTGAAGAAATTAAGTAAAAGGGTTAAAAAATGAGAGGAAACATGAAACTTGTGCCTCTAATGGAAAAGATCATTCATGAGGTGGTAGAAAAGAACACCTTGAAAGTGAAAGGGGTTTTCCTTTCCTTATGAGCACCAATAAAAATTACATCTATTACAAGAGCAAAAATGCCTCCCTAATATCATAGCAAAAAAAGTATGGTGATTCCTTTTCTCATTCCATTTCAAAATGTATCCATCAACAAGGGCATGTATTAACACAGTTAACTCAAACATGGCATCTTTCACATGCCTGCTCTTTGCAGAAAACCGCATTCCCAAAACTCAACCTTGCATTTCCACATTTAATAAAGTCCTCCTTGACCTGACATAGTATAACTACTCTGCATTTCAACCATATAAAAAGACATGCTTTTGCTTGTCTTCCTATTTTAAATGCCCCACAAGGCTCCTGTATATACAACATTAATCACTCTTGTCCTCAAAACAGTTACTAGCCTGTATCCTGCCTACCAAATAAACAAATAAGCGTGGGAGAGCTTAACAATACCTTTAAACATATTTACAATGCCCAAAAGAAATACAGTAAGGGTTACACAAGCATATTGAATAGTGAATAACTCAGACATTTAATTCAGCCTTTCATTGATTTATATGCAGACAGTCACAGAGCGCTTCTCTGCTGATCAAAGTAATAATACAGAGGCTAAGTGACAGATAATTCATCCTCCCTTCTTCCATTTCCACTCTAAGTTTTAAAAAAGATTTCCAATGGCAAAAACTGATTGAACATTGAAGTGAGAGAAGATAGGAACAAACAAATGAGAGGCACACACCTGACCCACTACTTTATGAGACTGTAGTTAACAACATCACCAACATACTGCTTCAGTGGATTCACATGGTGATGACATTCATTCCACCTTTCTTTGACATTTTTGAAACAAATCTATCCTTTTGACTACTCAGTTAAAGGACAAAACACATCTTTTCTAGAAGATTTCATTACTGATGGTAACATTTAGGTAAATACGCATATGTCACAGGGGTAAAATGAGCAGAAGCTGCAGAGTAATCCTTGTGTCATCATGACTTTCTTACTGATATATACCAATTTAATGTTAAGTTTCAGTATCAAATTCAATAGCTATTTGCTTTCTCCCTTCCTCTCCCCTGCAGTTCTAACAGTTTAGATAACCAGCATTTGGAAATAAATAGCTTCTGCATTGCCAGGCTGGCACTTTGAATCTTGTAGCATTCTTAATCAGAGGTTCACACTTCAGCCATTTAATTGTATCATATGGACTACTTAAATTATTAAAAGTACAGGTAAAATATCAGCAGGAATGTAATAACTCCATGCAAATAACTTTCATAATAATTGTATTTTTTAATACCTAAGTTCAATTCTGGAAGAGCCTTCCTTATCTTGTTTTAAATCACATTCTTAGTTCAATGTAAATGTAGGTGTGGAGTTTCTTCCCTCTCTCTTGTTTTTTCAAGTCTGCCCATTTATAGCATCCAGTCAGTAAGTAAACACCCCGCACTGGAGAAGAATCCTCCAAGGACATCTTATGAGAGCAGTTAGGTTTTATAACAAGGTTTCTAAATTTTATGCCCACTGATCTGCATCAACCAAACCACAAAACTGTGATCTCCTGAAGCAGCTTAGCTTTAAAAGTAGATTTTTCCAATTTAAACAAATATCCACAGCATATTTCTCAATGGAAATCCAGAAAGCTTTTCTTAGTGGTATCAAACAGGAATCCCATAAGTGCTAAGTGCAAAATCTAGCCTAGCTGCAAGCTGGATGGAGTTTGCTTTGCAGAGCTGTTTGAAGCAGTACTTTTTCATCCATGAGTTTCTTGTGTTTTTTTCCCTCAGATATCTGCCACCTCAGATAAGGCCCAGAGGATTAGTTTTTCTGCTCTTTATGACTAACATCAACCATCATAGTAAATAATGATAACAACTCCACTCCTAGCTGAGGGCACATACACAAACACAAGCTGCTATGCAAGTAAAAGGTACTGGATTGCAGCTGATGCATAGTACCTCTTCTTAGCAAGGCAAATCAGAGACGTAAAAGTAATTCAGTCTTGCCAGCCACACACTAAGTGCATGGACACAAAGTGTGACCAGCTGGCAGGTGAGCACCAATAGTTGTTTAAGTATTTCAGCCCATAGAAGTAGCTTCTTTCCTCTGCTCCATCCCATCACTGTAAGCACACTGACAAAACATCCATGTGGACAAAAAACTGAAGTCGCAGAAAGTATGTATTCCTCATTTATTTATAGCATTGAAGGTTTTATCCATAGCAGGATTAAAAACTGGGCAAGAATGCAATCTTCTATGCCACCTTAGTTGGTTTGCAATTTCAGCAGTTTTCTGGGTTTTTTCTGCTTTGCAATTTGACACCAACTTACTAAGACAGATTTTTGAAACTTATGCAAACCCCTAAAACACTTTTCCTTTTTGAAGAAATTTAGAATTGAGACATACAAGTCTCATTGGAGCAACAGAATAGTTAATGCTGTGAGATTTTCCAGTACTAATATCTCCAGAATAAATCCTGACACAAACATATATATATATATATATATATATATATATGCAAACGGAAGATTCGCTCAGTCAGGGTCTGTGTGGAAAATGTAGACCAGCACAGTAACAGCAGCTAGGCATATTTTCGTCAGACTTCTTTATATGCATATAATCTCCAATAGAGAAAATTGTGGTGGTATAAAAAACTTGGAGAACTATTTTGCTGGAAGGAGAATTACATGCTCTCCTTTCTCCACTCACATTTTAGCTTGCTTTGGTAAATGTATAGTTATACTAACAATTTCCCAGAGCTATAGACCATGTTTTAAAGCAAAACATAATTCCTATATGAGGTTTTTTTATGGCAGTGTCTTAAATGTAACTGGAATATGCAAGACACTACAGCTTTTCAAAAAGTAAATACAATATTTCATATAAACTAAAGCCCTCCACTAACCTCAAGCTGAACAAATAAAATTTATGTATATACAACTGAATTCTGAGTTCACACCATTTAAGTCTGAAATTTAAAAAAGCCATTTTAATTGCTTTTCTGCACACCGAAATCTAGGTAAACTAGATGCTTTGCTGTTCTGCTTTTGTGGTAAGGTTTCCTATTGTTTTCCAAGGAATGAGACAGCATTTCAGTGATCTCTGTTCCACTTTTTAATCACTTTTAAATACAGAGAAGAGCCAGTGGAGCACTGGCTCTGGATTTTCCAATTCCCAGAAAAACCCAGCTACAGATAGGGCCTAATTTATTATTTAAAAGAAAAACTATACAGCAGTATATCAGAAGCATGTATGTAGTAAACAGCAGAATACCTTCAGACATACTGAACACAAAAGTTGGCGTGTCAGAGGTCTGCTTCCAAGTTTAAATTAGGAGAAAAACAAACCTAACTATTTAATTGCTCAATTAGAGTAATTCTTGTCCCAAAAGAGCAGTTAATAGTATTTATGGAGGCCTGTGACAATGAATTTATACTCTCTGCTCTACACAATAGCACTCTGCCATTCTGTGCACACAAAGTAACAACTGTATGGATATTTTCAGTTTTCTTCGGTTTTTACTCCCTCCACCCCAGACCACGAAAAGGGAACTATGTCCAAAAAAAGCTCTAAGACTTTGCCATCTAAACCAACCTCTAGCATGTAGTCTAGCCTGTCAAAGAACATGTTTATTACAGAATTTACAGCTTATTACATTATACCCAAATGGAACAAAACTAGCTAATTTGAACCACCAAGAATTGGGAGGCAGTATTTTCAGCAACTCCAACAATATACATGTGAGAAATAAACACGAGAAGAACTATAAGCAATATCCTCTAGCCGTGGAAAAAAGGTTGAAGCTACAGTTCTGCTTCTTGTACTTCTCCCTCACTATCTTACCAACCTCTCAGTGTCGCGACACTGTTATACATACACACCAAAGGAGTGACAACACAAATGATTCGTTTAAGTTAAAAAATGTGTTGGTCACATACATACAGGCATATAGGATGTGCTGTACAAATCCATGCAGCAGATTTGTCTATAAGAGAGGAAACTAAAATCCGAATCATACGCATTTCACTATACAAAAACTGACTTGACTTGCACCATTTTCTCCATGCAAAGGCGAAAATAAAATAAGGAAATTATTAATATCTGCAACACTGCAGAGGGGGAAATCTTCCACAGAAGACCGGCAACAGCGTTAAGAACGTGTAACGCTAAATCACGAACAGGAATTGTATCGAGTCACACAGAGAAATTGCACTAGGCTACCTGTTTGCAAACAGGAGCAGACTTTACAGCGCAGCTTTAGACAAGTGCGCATTCACCAGCGCGAACACAGCACTGAACTACGTCTCATGGGCACCAGGGAGACACTTTCCATCAACAACGCCACGAGTCTGGCAGGCAGCCCCTTCCTGCAGGTGCCGGTGGCTATTCCGGCAGCGCAGGGGCAGCCGCGCCCCCCGCCCCGCCGGGCTCTGCGGGCAGCGCCGCGCCGCGCCACGCGGCCTCACGCGCACGGGCGGCCCGGCGNCGGCCCCCGGTACCGCGGGGTGCATCCGGCGGGCAGGGCGGGGAAGGGGCCTGTCTCTTTAAGAAGAGGCCCGGCTGCTGCGGCCGCCGGTCGGCGCGGGGGGTGAAGCCGCGGCCTGCCCGGCCGGCGCCCCCACTGCCGCCTCCAGTAGCCCCGGCCCGGGTGCCCTTGCGCAGTGGCCGCGGTGGCTCACCTAGGTAGCAGGCCCGGCG
>VWYO01012885.1:36890-117442 GCA_013400275.1 Rhadina sibilatrix
TCCCGGGCTCGCTCCCCCGCTTGCTCCACCCGGCCTCTCGCCCTGCGTTGCCGAGGCTGGCGTTGCCTGTCTCCTGCCGCGGGGCGCTCCCGGCTCCTGCCTCGCCAAGATGGCGCCCGCGCTGGTGCTGAGGAGGAGGCGGCGGCTGCGGGCGCTGGGACGGCGGCGGCGGCCACTTTCGCTCACTGAGAGGAGAGGAGCAGGGACACGGGGAGCCATGGCGGGGGGGAGGAGAGGCGCCATGCCCAGGCCTGATCAATCGAACTCCGCATGCCTCCCTACCGCCCCGGCCCCGCGCCTGGGCCCCGCCGCCCCGCCTGCGTCGCTGTGGCCGCCGCACGAACCCCACGACCGCACCGCGGGGCTCAACCCCGCAGGGACCCCGCGGGGGGCCCTTACTCATCGATGCGCTCCTGCGGCCGATTGGTAGGGTCTGGCGGTGACGGAAATTGCCGAAGGGATTCGGCCGGGCGGCCGGGTGAGCCAGCGAGTCTCGCGCGAGGCGGGGCGGAGTCTCGCGATGCTGGCGCGGGGAGGCGGGTGCGTCCCGGAAGTGACGCGCGCTCGCCCTTGAGGCGCCGCGGGGGGCGCGGGGTGGGCTCGGGGCCTCGGGGTCCGTTCGGTATCACGCCCGGGCCCGGGGCAGGCGGGGAGACGGTGCCTTGCGCTTGTGGGTGTCGTGGAGGCCGCCCACGGCAGCCAGGGAGCTTGTGTCGGCCTGCAGCCCCCTCAGCTGACGAGAGCGGTGAGGGGCTGGCGGCGCTGGAACCGGGGCCCCGCCAGGGTTAACACGTGGGGGCATTTGGTGAGGCTGCGGGCCTTCTACCGCTTTCGCTTTGTCATGCACTAAGAGTTGCAGCAGAGGAGCTTTGGACGAAATAGGCCTGAAGGTTAACTGCGAATGTGCTTTGCACTGTAAACACGGTGTGTCCATCAGCTGTTCAGCACCGCTGCCTCCCGAAAGCCATTAACTAGTACTCTTAAATCCTTAAATGGGTGATTAATACAGATCACCTACTGCATAGCGATCTGTATTTAATGACTAAGCTGTGTCACTCCAGCGCTCAGTAGGTACCAGTGTCCTGGTTTTGGCTGGGATGGAGTTAATTCCTCAGTAGCTGGGTCAGTGCTGACTTTTGCATTCAGAATAAAAAACTGATGTTCTAAGTTCTGCTAAATTTGGTTTATCCTGAGCATAAGGACTCCTGTTGTGTCTAATACTTTGCCACTGATGAGGAAAAAAAAAAAAGTCTTGGGAGGGTGCACAGCCAGGATGGCTGACCTGAACTGACCAGAGGGATATTCCATACCACAGGACATCATGCCCAGTATAACTGAGGGCAGCTACTTGGAAATGAGGCCAATCTGGATTCAGAAAAGGAATCTTGCCTTGGTCCGCCTGGGGTGACAAATGTATTGTGCATCACTTGTTCTTCTTTCCCTTTTTTCCATTCTTATTATTTACCCCATGACTGTATTTTACTTTGTTTTCAATGATTAAACTGTTCTTACCTTAAACTACAAGTTTTACTTTTGATTCTCTGCCCCGTTACACTAGGGCAGGGTGGGAGGGAGCAGCTTCATGGTGCTTAGTTGCCATCTGAGCTTAAACCACCACACACAGTTGCTAGCATATAAAAATAACACCATTGCTACTGCTCCAGTAAAACTTCACTAGAGTTGTCCTTAACTAGTGATGCTGATTGTATGCCTGAGTACAGCCGGGAATTGCGTTGTTCAGGAAGCGTGCATGATTTGGTTACAGGTCAGTACCACGCTCAGACAAAGAACTGGCACTGAGCAGCATCACTATGGCTGATGGATCATTAAAAAAAAAAAAAAAATTTTCTTCTTTAAGAAAACAGTAATTTTCTATCTTATGCATCAGTGCACAATGACTCCATTCAAATATATTTCTTGTCTTTATGCTGTTCCCAAAAGAGAACCAAAGAGAAAGTTTTGCTGCTTGCATCATTATAGTGGCACAGATGCAATTAGATTGTGAAGTCCCTCTCTGGAAATCCTTATTCCATGATAATGCCATTCCAGTCAGAGATTGAGTCCTTGGAAGAGGCTGAGAAAGCAGCTCAGTGGCCTACCAAGAAGCGTAGCCTCAGCAATTACTTTGTATCCTGTAGAGACATTCCATACCATTCCTCTATATCCCAGCCTTTATGCCCTCATCTCTCAGCTCATCTTCTCTCCCTCCTTCTCTTACCTGATGTATCACCATTTTCTGTCTAGTAATAGGACTGGATGGACTCAGATGATTTTGGTTGTGGAAGTAGAACCTAAGTGCTCTTGATCTCTCTAACAGAAGACCCTACATGTTCCATGTTGTACCAGATGACACTGATCTGTGATAACCCATGACTGATTGGAAAAATCTTCCTTCAGTTAAATGACAAAGAGAAAACCTTGGCAGTTTTTCTGTCACTCTGTGAAGTGAGCAAGTCTGACTTACAGTTTCAAATAAAGACCTATTTAAATACTGCTGATCTAGTACTTTGTGGGGAGAGGTAAAAAAACCCAACACACCAGAAAACCAACAAGTTTCCCCTAAAAATATTTTTTAAAATGTGCAGATCCATCATAAACACAGTCACACCAATTTACATCCAAAGAAAACCAACAGGTAGTGGCATGTACTCACATCCAGATGTCATATCCCTTCCAAGCTGGTGTCATTATTATTCCCACCTCTGCAGCCTGATGCCCGGATTGTTCTTGGACTGCAATTTGGTTGGCACAGTGACCTTTGAGCTTCTCCATTCTTCCCTATCTACATTCATCAGTGCTCACCGATATGCCAGAAAACTTGTTCCGAGACTGAGGCACGGCCGACATTAATTTTGTTCTGTGGTAGAGAAGTAGTTTTGCCTTAATACCTTATTTTGCTTGGGGAGGGACTGCTCTACACCTTTTAAACTGCTTTTTACACACAGCACAGTGGTGTTACAGCCTTACCCACATGAGTTGGACGTGGCAGCGCTGGCAAACAATGGTGGTGGTGGTCTGCAACTTCCAGCAGGAAGCTGCTCTAATGAGAATTTTTACATACCTGCAACAAGTAACAAAAGAACCAATACAGTTTAAGAAAGTGGACTGTTAACAATGCAAGAAAAATAAAAGTCACCCAGGACAGTCACTCTTTTAAAATCAAAAATAGCTCTTGGAATAAATGGAAATTGAAAATAGACCTAGAGAAGAACAGTCAGACACAGCAGGAATTTCCTCCAAAAGACAGACAGACCATCATTATTTCCATTCAACAATGGAATGTTGAATTACCTGTCATTGTAAAGTCAGGAACTTTTGTTTGACACCTCTGCAAGGCAAATAGCCCCTTTTTTTACTTCGATGTCTCCAAACACCTAATCTAAGCTCATCAAATCACCTGTGTCAGAAATAAAATTCATACAATCCGCCTGAGGTCAGGTACCTGTATCTGAAATCAGATACAGGTACATGCTATCATGACTAAGTTAAGGTCCTCCCACAGATTTTACCACATGAATTTGATTTTCAAGCTCTGCTTTGATAAAGTACATCCTTGATAGTTGAAGGATGTGGTTTGAGACCTTGCTTTTTTTTTTTTTTTTTTTTTTTTTTTTTTTGTGGGAAAGCAATCCCCATCATCTCTGTAGTTTCTATCCTTCTGTGGATTGGTTCTCTCTATTAAATTCCATGGCTGGTTTGATCAAAAGACCATCCTCATTCATTCAGTAGTCTTCTATTGCTTTCTCTCTTCTCAGTTTCTGCAGCTGTGTCTGCCAGCTGACATAGCTCCTCTGGCAGCTCCATGTAGTAAGTAAGTGGGCTAATAAGGAAAAAGAAAGAGAAATCAAATCAATACATATGAAAAAACATACTACAGTTTTGTTAGAACTAGGGACGAGCTCCATCTGTAATTAGCCAATGGAACAGAACAATCCTGCTACCACATACAGCAAGCACCTTATCTACTGCAGCTTTACCAGGAATGCACTGGGGATATCAACTGTGCTGCACATGGGTGTGGTACGTGGCTCTGTGGCACCAGAGCTCTGCATGTGAACTGGCGCCTCTTAAGCAAGAGGACTCTGCACTTCCAGGAAAATATTTGCTTCTGTACACCAATGGGCTCCCAGGCATCTGCTTCTTTGAATTAAAGTCCTAAACATGGGAACACATCTGCATTTCCAAGCACCTAACAACCATCAATATGAATCCACAAGGAGGGTTAAAAATGTAGCACATGTAGCTCCTTTACTAGCTCTTTTCTAGTGACAGAGCTCCAGAGAAACAAAACCACGTTTTCCTTGGTGTCTGCATCCACAAGAAGAGCAAATACTGCTTGCAGACAGTTACACTGAAAATGCAGGAACTGCCATGACATTCAGGATGGAAAGTTTGTGTTCACTCCTCCCCCTCAGCAGTGAGGAAGATTAACAGTTTCTGAAAGACACAGAAGAGGGAAGCTGAGAGTTTCAATAATGAAGCACTGAGGATCAGAGGTCACTGCTTTGCATCTGGTTTGTGGGTAAAAAGTCAGGGAGTGTCCTCCCCTTGCTTAGTAATCTTTCCAAAAACATCAAGATCAATGAGATGCCTTTCCTTTTATTTCCTTCCTTTATTATTTTTTTTCTCTATTTTCTTCATCCTCTTCTGCCAGTACTACATCAATAAGGTGTTGAATTATCTCTTCTGGTTGCTGAGAACCACTGGCAATACTTCACTGTTGCTAGTAAATCAGATACAGGTACATGCTATCATGACTAAGTCTGAAATCAAGCACTCCTGAATATGTTGAAGACCACAAGGATGATCTGACCCTACCAGGAGCTGTACATTTAGTCAGAAAGTGATTCTGGTTGTTTTGCCAATCCACATTTGGAGTGTATATATTGCAAGCAGATTTCAAATAAAGTAGAAGCAACTTTTATTTGTATGATCTACTCACACGATACAGAAACAACAGAAAATGATTAACAGTGAAATGACAGTGAAAATGGCTACTTTTACAACCCATACTAGATTTCTAAAGCAGTTGCTTCAGAAGGCAACTGCTTTAGAATGCAGGAAGTATGACAACCAGATGAGATATCAAATTGATCTTCAAAATAAAATTTGAAATGCTCAGGATCAAATTAATTCCTTAGCTAATCTTATGGAATAGATGGATTTACAAAAGGATTGTCTTCAGCAAGCTGAGCGCCACTTTAAAAATTCTACAAGTAGCCCAACACAAAGCAGAATTTGTACTCTCTTCCCTTTAACAAACTGTTCTTTTCTCTTGTGTCATGCCTACTTTCACATGCATTTCACATTGGAAATTCACATGTCAAGCTCAGGTTTTTTTCTGTGAACTAGGGACAACCTTCTTTTTTTGGCACCTTTCCTCTAAAGAGAAAAGATTTTCAAATATGACCTCCTCTCTTATATCTGTGAAGCAACTATGACCTCTTGTGGTTATCTAATCTACTCCTCAATCCTCAATAATGGGATTTACGGCTCTGAGCCCTTAAGTAATTCCCAAAGGATTCAAGTCTGTGCTTCAGTGCTTTGTTAAACTAGGGCAAAGAAAAGTACAATTTTTTTCATGAAGATAGAGCGGCATTCTCTTTTCCTAATAACTACTTCAAGACATTTACAACTGCAAAAATGAGGCACTAAAAGGATTTAATCATGTTAGTTCAGTCTCTTTCTGATGAATGAGGATGTTTGACCACACACTTTTCACCCAAATTTAATACCAACAATATCTTACACAGTTAGTGCAAGCCCTCACAAGATTATTTCATTGAGCAGACAGAAAAAGACCACACGAATACCACACTTATTTGGTTGGCATGTACCTGTTCTTTCCAGTAGTGGAATAAGCCAAGCTCTTTCACCAAAAATCTCATTTCCTCCACTTTCTGCTTTAAAAATTAACAAGCAATTACAGAAGCGTCCACCATCTGGCCAATCCAAGGCCTGAGCATACACTATTACTGGTTCTATGTAAACAAAGATGAAAAATGTTACTTTATTAGATTTTTCACTTTTGTTTCAAGATAACAATTGTGAGAATAAATGAGGATGACCAGATAACTCAGTCATAGAGCTTTTATAGAAATAAAAATATTTGGTCAACAAACATTACTCAGAAACAGTGTAGCAAACCAGCTCAGTGGCAAGGTTGACAGATAAGGAGAAAAATAGAACAAGATGTGGGGACCAAACACTCTTATCAAAGCAACTCTGCCAGCTCCAGGTACCAGCACTTTACACCTGCCTGTCGCTCTTCATATCCTCACACACCTACACAGCCCCTGTTGAGCCCAGTGGTTCTCAGTCTCTGAGGAGAGTGAACAGAAGGTGCAGGTGGCTGTGCTCATGCCTTAAGAGCTGCAAGTCACCATCCACTAGGTGAACATGGGGTGGGTTGTGCTACTGAACTAACAGGAAATGGAGTCGGGAAGACACAGACACCAGCACTTCTGCTGCTGCACACAGGAAACAAGGTAAGTATCATAAAGCAGGGTGTACAGCTGCAGAAAAGGAAGCTTCTGTAACTGGGTCCTCCAGAGTCTATCCATTAGTGTCTTAGATCCAATCACTAACCACAGGAATAATCAAAGACATACCTACTTTTGTGCTCACAAGGTGATCTCCAGACCCAGTCCAATAAACATTTAAATAAGCTGTTAGGTCAGACATAAAGTTATCCATCAGAGATGAGTGGAGCAGCAGAAGGTACATAGCTTTCAGAACAAATGCTTTAAGCAGAGAAGGTAGGAAGGGTCTCAAGAACCATGTATCAGGATTCTTCTGGGTGATCCCAGTGCAGATGAAAACAGCTACTGTTGTGGTTTAATCCCAGCCAAAAATTAAATACCATGCAGCTGTATGGTCACTCCCCTTAACCCCCATCATGGTAGGGAGAAGAACTAGAAAGAAAAGGTAAACCTTGTGGGTTGAGATAAGAATAGTTTCATAATTGAAAAAAAAAAAAACCAACCTAATAATATAGTAATAATAAGAGGAAGGAGAGAGAGAAATAAACTTGAAGAGAAAAAGTGATGCACAATGTGCCATCATTGAGCACCAATCAGTTCCCTTCCAGATAATTCCTCCAGTTTAAACACTAGACATGGCATTCTGTGGTATGGAATATCCCTTTGGCCAGTTTGGATCACCTGTCCTGGCCATACTCCCACCTTTTTGTGCAGCTCCTCATGGCAGAGCATGGAAAATCGAAATCCCTCAGTTTAGGGAAAGTACTACTGAGTAACAACTGAATCATCACTGTGTTGTCAACTCTATTCTCATACTGAATCCAAAAGCCACAGCATTGTACCAGTTACCAAGAAGAAAATGTACTCTGTCCCAAGACAGTTATTTAAGTTAAAAAAAAAAAATTAAGAAAGCTTTTCATCACAGACTTCTGCAGTTTACAACATATTTCCTGATGTTAATCTTTATTTTCAATGCAACTGAATGCTTTCAGTATCTAAGGCCATCTGTGTACAGGCCTGTGTTGGTTAGAGAAGTAGAAGTTTGGAAGGAGGGATTGCTTCCTAAAAAAAAACCAAAACCCCCTCTCCCCCCCAAAAAAAAAACCCACAAAAACAAACAACCAACCAACAAAAACACAAACCATAAACCAACACACACCCATTCCAGCATTTAATGTTAGATTCTCTCTTATCTGACTCTGAAACTAGGTTGGATTCCTAAGAGCTGAGATAAAAGACCTAAAGGCAAAAGGAGCACCTCCCATGAAGGGAGCTGGGGAAGTAGCTGGGGATAGTGACATCATTAGCAAACACAACTAAAACCAGAAGAACATGAAAATAAGCCCCAGTTAAACAGCATGACCATGACACCCTGGGCAAAACTGCACTACAGAGTGGTTTACACTGGTATACTTATTGCATGCACATTACATGGTCATTTTCCACTTTTAGTCTTCAGGGCAATAAGTCTTCATGCCTTCCTGCTACTAAGGAAGGCATGTTGTCATTTGGCTTAGGTTTGCCATACCAAAATCTCAAAACAGAAAATTTGAGAGACACTATTGGAATTCTAAAACTTACATAAAAATAAAGCTGTGTTCAAATTACAGGTTTCACTTAGTAGCTTTTATAGCAGTATCAAATAACATTTAATCCAGGCTTTTGAAAAAGATTTTAAGTCTATGAACAGGCAGCACAAACCCACTTGTATTTGCTGAGGAAGCTAAAAGACTAGAATGAAGGGAGAAAAAATGCTCTTCTAGGAAAGAGATTGTTCCTATTTGGTAAAAAATCTTGTCTATATAGTGGGGTCTCATTAAGTATCTAATATCCTTATGTAATAGCTTCTTCGGAAGTCTTCTCACCCCACCTTAACCCATCCCAGGCACAAAAATGCAAGGTCATGTGATTAAAAATCCCAGCAAAAGGATAGAATCATAGAATCATTTCGCTTGGAAAAAACCTCAGAGATCATCAAGTCCAACTGTTAAGCCATCACTGCCAAGTCCACAACTAATCCACATCCCTAAGTGCCACGTCCACACATCTTTACCTTCAGGGATGGAGACTACACCACTTTCCCAGACAGCCTGTTCCAATGCCTGACCACCCTGTCAGTGAAGCAGCTTTTCCTCATATCCAATCTAAACCTCCCTGGCACAACCTGAGGCCATTTCCTCTTGTCCTGTTGCTTGTTACCAGAGGAAAGAGACCAATCTCACTACAACTCACTACAACTTCCTTTCAGGTACTTATAGAGAGCAATAAAGTCCCCTCTGAGCTTACTTTTCTTCACACTAAACAACCCCAGCTCCCTCAGCCATTCCTCACAGGACTTGTGCTCCAGACCCTTCACCAACTTTGTTGCCTTTTTCTGGACATTCTGCAGCACCTCAATGTTTTTGTAGTGAGGGGCCCAAAACTGAATGCAGAGTTTGAGGCATGACATCACCAGTGCTGAGTACAAGGGGACAATCAATGCCCTGGTCCTGCTGGTCACATTCTTTCTGGATTTTAGTAAGGTTTTTGACACTGTCCCTCAGAACATCCTTCTGGAAGAGTTGCCCAACTGGGCGATAAGCAGGCTCAGGGTGCTCTGGGTGAAAAACTGGCTGAAGGACAGAGCTCAAAGGGTTCTAGTGAATGGAGCAACATCCATCTAGCTGGCAACTGGCACCAGTTAAGGGATATCATTGCTATTTCTTGTGGTTCAATTCCAGAGCCTATTCTGTTCAGGCATTAGACAGATGCTAATGTTCTGGTACCATTAGCAACTGGGAGGTTTTGCTGACTCTAGACGGACAAGAAGCTTTGGAGAGGGATCTACACAGATTGGAGCACTGGGCTACAACTAATGGGATGAAATTTTCCAAGTTGAAATGCCAGATTCTGCATCTAGGTTGGAATAACATTGGACACATATATATTGGGAGAGCCACTGGAAAGCAGCCCTGCAGACAGGGATCTGATTGCCAGCAGACTCAATGGGAGTCAGCAGTGTGCCCTGGCATCTTGGGATGCATCAAACACAGCATCACCAGCTGGTCAGTGGAGAAGAAGTTGCTGAGCTCTTCTCCCTGGTATCCAGTGACAGGATATGTGGGAATGGCTCAAAGCTGCACCAGGGAAAGTTTAGTCTGGATATTAGGAAGCATTTCTTGGCTGAGAGGGTGGTCAAACACTGGAACAAACTTCCTAGAGAGGTGGTCAATGCCTCGAGCCTGACAGTATTTAAGAGACATTTGGACAATGTCCTTAATACCAGGCTTTAACTTGGCTGGCCATGAACTGGTCAGGCAGCTGGATTACATGCTTGTTGTAGGCCCCTTCCATAGGAAATAGTCTATTTTATCAAGCCTTATGTTCCCCAAATCTTAGAAGCTCTTAACCCCTTGCTTGTTCCCATCTGAAAGATTAACAAAACCAAGGAAAATAGAGAATGATAACTTGGCTGCTGAACTTCACATTTCATTCTAATAGTGCTGTCAATAAAAGTTCCCCTTTTCCCCATCTGACTCAGGATTCATTTTAAGCAATTTGCTCTGTTGAAACTAGGTTTCAGAATTAGTCAAAAATATTAAGATATCCAGAACATTTTCCCACCCAAGTTATATATAGCCTGTATTGTACAATCTTCGTGGTTCTTCAAAACCTGAATTTCAAATGAGCTATTAGGAAATACCAGCATAAGCACTGATGCCAACTAATGCTTGCACCTGTCTCTCAAGGCAGTGTTACAAAATGTCCTTAACCACATCAATTTAATCACTGTTTAGTGCCTTGTTCTTAAAAAAGAACCTCACAGAAACTTCTCAAGATGGGCAAAGGACAGGTCACAACTGAGTCTTCAGAAGGTGCCTCATTGAATCACTCACTGAAGTCACCTGCTGTCTGCACTTCATGATGGCATCCCACTGGAAGGTATCCTCACCTGTAATCTGCAGACATGGTGCAGAAGGAAGCCACAAGCTGTCACTTAAAACTGCAGAACAGTTGCAGAGCATCAGCAGCCTGTGATGGAAGGGATCAATATGCCATGACCAATGTCCATTAATCCAAGGCAAAGAATGTGGAGGATTGACAGCGGGTTTGCATATTACAAGTAAAGTATGCTGCAAGCAAATTAATCACCATTCTGATTGCAGAGCTAGCAATCTGACTCCTTAAAGCTATTATGTAAAAGGGTAGATTAGGTTTTAAGAATTACTTATATAAGTTCTATGTTCTATTTGTCTGTGGCTCCTTCTAGCCCAGTACTCTTAGTATCAGAAGAGAGTAAACAGGCAGTGATATTTTTCCAGGATACTTACAGTTTTACCTTTTATCCAAAATCTGAAATAATGATGTAAGATAAGGAAAACAAGATGAAAAAATAGGTAAGTTGTCATAAATCTTTTGCCTATAAACTGATCTTGCCAGTATGACTCATCTTTTACAACACATGAGCCAGAAGGAAAGCAGGCAACAGTCTCCAGCAGCCAACTGCATGGCATGGTGTTTGCTTGTTTCTATTCCTGGTTTCATCCTTTTTACCTGTTTGCATTGATCTGTGGAGCCAGATAGCAGCAGTGAGGTCTTCACTTGTACATTTTATGGTTAAACCTTAACTCATAGACTCATGGACTTCTGTCTTATAGAAAGTCTCTCTCAAGCTGTCAAATTTTCTGTATTTTTTTCAGCACACACCTTTAGGAAGAATTGCAGTATTTATTTTGGTAGTACACAGATATGCAACCCACATTTTATAATAGGCAGACGTTTCAGAGTGTGAGGGATGCCCAGAAAGCAAGGTTAGGGATGTAAGCACTGACAACAGCCAGTTACCTGCTCACTATGCAGCTCTTTAGGCTGCTAGAGCCCAACAGGTACACAACTCCTGCCCCCAAGGAAGTCAAATGTAAAACAGCAGTATTAAACTTCCACAAACTTTATTAAAAGTTACTTCACCAGGTGATTTTTTAAGTATTATAAAAACATTACAGGGGATGACAGTGAACATCAGAACACCGCTACATTCTAAATGGTGTGTTAATTATATTAGTTTACTTATTGTAAGGAATAAACTGTTGCAGCCACTGGCCAAAACCAGGGATAATATTTTTCAAATTATGCAGGCAGGATTTCATGTAAACCAGATTTCTTAATTCCATTGCTGCATTTTTTATGTAGAGTTTTTCACTTTTCACCCAGCCTGTTCCCATTTTAACAACACTGAGAAGCTGTCTCCAGGAAGTTCTTCACAAAAAAGCATCTGTGAGAAGTTGCTCAGAAGTACCTGGCATGGCATTTTGCCAGCAGCACAGAGCAGAAGACAAGACAGCTTAATTCCACAATATCAGGTGCACTACAGGGTACCTGAAATCAGGCTACACCAGTCGCTTACTTCCATTAGAAGCAGGACTCAGGCCAAGGAATCAGCGTAATTGAATCTCCAAGCCTAGAGAACTACTGGTGCGAGGAAAGCAGGCACAGCAGCTCATACCAAGACAACAGAACAATGAGTGCAATTCTGTGTACCTTGGATCCTAGTGTGGGTAGTTCTGGTTAATTATTTCCACTGTTTCTGTTACATGTTCTAGCCAGTACCTTTGGGAGTGCTGGTGGGAATTTTCAGCTCTACCTTTTTCAGACAAGACTTAACACTGACTGATATTTGATCTGTAATGAAATAACATAATTTTTAAGGACAAAAAGCCAAAGATTAGATTAGAAAGTAAGTGAGAGCAACCTGTGCCATAAAAAGCTTACTACATAGTCCAGGTTAGGGTTCTGAGGAGCTACTACAGGCAGTCATACCTATGTCATGAAAAGTTACTATATATGCAAGCACAAGTCATACATAACTAGGTATAACATATCCGTGCCCATTATGAAGGATCATAGCCATTGTGATATTTTCTTCTCTTCAAAAGGCTCTTAATTCTCCTTTTAGTCACGTATTAACCACAACAACACCAGGGCCAGCAGCAGCAAAATCAGATTTTTGTGATAACTTGGCCTGTTCCCTCATTTTCACTTTTTACCAGCAGATGCTTCCCTGTGCTGGATGCCTGTATTTGAGTCTGTTTCTACACTTGCATGAGGGACAGAAAGAACAAAAAACATAATGCACAAGCTGACCTGGCTCCTGCTTAAGTCACAGTAGCCTCAGGTTGTTCCAAGTTAGATCAAGAACAGCTAATACATCTTCAAAAAAAAAAAAAGCACATTAAACTTGCTGCTATTATTGGGTAGCAACTACCTTTTAAAATAGGTCTACACAAGATTCTATCAACCTTGCCTGCAGTTTCTTTCTAGCTAGAACAAAGCCATGACATTTACATGGTTCAACAACTATCACATTTTAGTAACGTTGACCTTCTCTGAGAGAATGCCCTGAAGTTTCCCTTGGTTAAATTTTTGTTCCCAACCAGAATACCTTTGAAGGTTACCTGTGTATCCAAGACACTGAAGGACACTGTACTGGTGATGAGACAGTCTGAGACACAGAGCCAGCCATGCATGACTTGAAGCATGAACTGTCTGATTTAAATGCCTACAGTCTAGATCATGACCCCAGCTCTGCTATTTGACAAAAAACCTAGCTGTTTAAAAGTGAACTGCAGCACTACTTTTTGTCATTATGATGCACAATGAAACAAAAAGTTTTCAGCTTAAAATATTATGTGCACTAAAAACAGAGGGCACCCTAATTTCAAGTCTTGGCTAGGGAAGTGAAAAAAGATTGTTGCAAAGACAAAACTAACAGACAGATCGCATCAACCCTTCCTCATTTTTTTTTAATCCCATATTTGGTATTTGAATTGTTAAATATAGAAGTGAATGGACAGTGAAATAGCTGAGATGCTTTGCATCTCAAATGTGGAGAATACACAAACAGCAGACTATTGTAAAATTACCAAAGTATATTGACGCTGTTCAAGATTACAACGACACGGACTCTGAGGTCAGAAGGCTGAAAATTACTCCAATCTTTATTACCCAGGAATTTCTTCCCTTTATACTATTCTACAAAGAGCCACCCAAGGGGTGAAAGAAAGACAAACTTCTTCAATTACATTGGTCAAGTCAGAGGGACATCAAGAAGAAGTCCCTCCTAGGGAAATGAATGTAAACGTAGGTTATGGTTAAGTAAACATGTCTCTTGTTGACAGAACAGTGTCTGGGAAAGAGTTTCAGAGAACCCAAACATCACAGCACGAACCATGGCTACAGTATATATTTTGTATAAAAGGGGATGCGGATGTCCTATCCCTGGAATTGTTCAAAGCCAGGCTGGGTGGGGCTCTGAGAAACCTGGTCTAATGCAAGGTGTCTCTAGAACTGTGTGATCTATAAGGTCTCTTCCAATGCAAACCATTCTGTGATTCTATTTTCTCTCCCACTACCCAGCCAAATGTAACTAACTTTTCTTTAGCCTATACAGGCCTTGCACTCTTGTCACCATTCTCTGAGAACAGAACGAGCTGATTTTGGATCTGTGCCTGTGTAGGTATACACCTGTATATGCATCAGAGCAGGAACCACACAACCAGACCAGCACCTGACAGCCAGTACAAATCCAAAGGGCAACAGTCTTATTGAGCTATGAGTTACCTATCACACCATGTACATTTCAGGAACAAGTATAAGATCAAAACAGTCACCAAGAGGAATGCTCACTGGCTGAAGTGCTTTGATTTCTCCAAAAGATCAGTTGTGCTGCTCAGCCACTTCTACAGTTGGTAAGAGCTACAGGATAAACATTTTGGAAAGCGAGCCAGTTTCCTTCCAATGTCTGCAGATAACAAGCTCTGCACCTACCTTTCTGTTACCATTGTTCTCTCAGAATACATGCTGTTCTGATACAGACAAACCAAGAGATAATAATCTCTGGGAAAAATGTTGTCTGACAAAGACTAAGTACATTGCTTGGCTAATATCCACATTACCTCAGAGGGAATATTTTGAGCTGAGGCCCTGGGATGGCTCTCTAAGAAAACAAAAGGAGAACTCCATGGGCCACAGTCTGCTTGGTTCTGTCTGCTCGTTTGTTCACTTCAGCAGCTTAAAGTGCACCTGAGCACAGCAAGATGACCAAACCTAACACAGAAGTCAAAACATTACTAAAATGTCCACGCTGGTGAAATGTGAAAGAGAAATATTTCATGCAATACCCTCTGCCTCTGTTCAGAAAATGAACTGCTGTGTATGAATTAATTCAGTGTGCATGGTTCTTACAGAAGATCCTGAAGCTACCCAACAATAACCTTATCTTCCACAAAAAAGCCCTTATCTCAGATAAAATATCACATTTATCCTGAAAATATTAGGTAAAAGCAGGAACTGAACAAATAGTCACTGCAAAGATCAGCAACAGTCTTAAGGTAAACTGGAGTTCAAGGTACAAAGAATGAAGTACCTGACCGGAGCCCAAGAACCACTTAAATAGCTGTAAGTGTTTACCCTGAATCAATAATATTTGATCCATTAGTTAGGTACTGTAATAGGATGGTAATTATACAAGCTCATCAATAGGAAAAAATAGTTGCATCATTGAAACTTTACTGTTGTCAAATAGAAGTTATTAAAATCATAAAAAGTGGTAGCATCATGGGACCACAAGGAAGAATAGACTATTCAAATGTGGTCTTGTGAGAAGACTCAAAGCAAAGCCATCTAGGAGCATGGGTCTGCAGGAGTTTGAAATATTTTTACTAGCTTTCCAAAGGCACATTTATAAATGTTTTGAGAGCACCTATATAATTCTAACTTCTTTGTGCAGTTGTTCTGGAATAGTTACATCACAGGTGAAATGCTCATAGGAAATTCTCCCTCAAACCACAAACTGACAAGGGAACAAACAAGGAAGTTGTTCTACCTAGGAACACTACTGGGAAACAAGAAACAAGAAACAAAACCAACCAACCAGCCAAAAACCAACCAACCCACCAAACAAACAAAACAAAACAAAACAAACAAAAAAAAAAAAAAAAAAAAAAAAAAAAAAAAAAAAAAAAAAAAAAAAGAGAGAAAAATGTGAGAGAGAAGAATTGTAAAAAGTACTTTGGAGGAACCTTTTACCTTGGAAGAAGCCTTATACCCACCACCTTGTTTACCTCTTCAGAGCTGAGGAAAACAAACTCGGCACAACTGAGTCTGAAAATCAGAATTATACTCCATGTAAATTGTGGCTCCCTCAGCAAGTACATCCCATCCCTTCTTCTCCTGTGAAAGGAAGGAAGCATTTCAATATACTTAAAAAGCATTGCTATTCCCTTCCCTGAATCTGGTTAATTCAATTACAAAAACAATTTATATTCTAGTTCTGAAAAGCAATGTTTGGACACTTGTTAAAGACTAGTTAAGTGCAATGACTTAAGCATCCGATCAGAAACAAAGTCAGTATTGAACTACAACTAATTAATTTACAGACTATTACATATAGAATAAAGCAAGTACATAAAAAAAGGCAGAATGGAGTAAGTTAATCTCTTGGTAAGCCCAGTAGATGCCTTCTAGCTAGTTGGCCCTCAGCACTTGTTCCTATCCCCAAAGTAAAGCAGATGCCAATAGAAATGCACAGGACCAAGACCTGGGGGAAATGTTTTTCTTAAATAATCCCATATTTATGCCATTAGAGAAGGCGGCTCAGATAAACAGATCATTTAATAGAGATGCTTTTGCCTGTGTGAATAAAAGTAAGACCAAGTTAACGTGAACTTTAAGCATTTTAACTTCCCAGCACAGTCCATAAGGGAAAGTCTTGCACATGTACAACAACATATACAATGAACTTGCCTTCAGGATGTTAACAGGGGGCACTCTTATCTCAACTGATTATCTTTGGAGTAGTTACTTTCATTAGCAGCCTCTCTCACTGGACATTAAGCACTGTTATTTAACCAGTAAGCTTTAATTCAATGCAGTCCCAAGACTTCCCCTACACGAGGACTTGTTATTTCACTTATAGATAACGGAGGAACAAAAGCTGTGTGATTTGTACACCATTCTAATTCCTACTGATTTTAGGAGAAAAAATGAAACTGGATATTTCAGATATGACCCAAAAAAAGGATTTTAAATGGTGAACTATAGGTGGGCATGACACCCCTGCCCCAAATGCAATAAGCAAAACCTCACAATTGAACTACTCCATGACCAAAAATTATCCTGAATCCTGCGTGCTTCTGCCAGTTTCCAAGTTCTTCAGTGACATGAAGGAGGGGAAAAAATACAGACATACATCAGGTTCCACTCTTTGGGGTAAAAGCTTTTCATTACCACTGACCAGCTGGAGAGCAGCTCTGCAGAGAAAGACCTGGGGGTTCTGGCAGCTAATTTGCTTGGTTGATTTGGAACAAGCTGTCCATGAGCCAGAAGTGTCCCTGTGGCCAAGACGACCAATGGTGTCCTGGGGTGCACTAGGAAGAGCACTGCCAGCAGATTGAGGGGGTTGATTCTACTCCTCTACTCAGCCCTGGTGAGATTGCATCAGAAGAGTGGTGTGTTTAGTTCTTGATTCCTCAGTTCAAGAGAGATGTGGAGCTCCTGGAGCAACCAGTGGCAGACAATGAAGATGAATGGTCAACTGGAGTATCTCTCTTAAGAGGAAAGNGCGGTCGGGCCTGTGCCGGGAGCGGCTGTGGCACCGTCGTCGCTGCTGTTCGGCTGCGTAACTCTTCCCCCGGCCCCTCCTTTCCCTGTCCCTCGGGCCCAGCGGCGGCGATGGGTTCCCGGGCGTCCACTCTGCTGCGGGACGAGGAGATCGAAGAGATCAAGAAGGAGACGGGCTGTGAGTGCAGGGGCCTGAGTGCGGCGGGGCGGGGGGGGCNTTGTGTATAGACTTCTTTAATGTCTCAGTGTCTGAAGGGAAGATGTCAGAGGATGGAGCCAGGCTCTCCTCAGTGGTGCTGAGCAATAGGACAAGAGGCAATGGGCAGAAATGGATGCATGGGAAGTCGCAACTGAACATGAGGAAAAACTTCTTTATTGTGTGAGTGACCATGCACTGGAACACGTTGCCCAGAGAGGTTGTGGAATCGCTCTCACTGGAGATACTCAACAATCATCTGGATGGGATCCTGTGCCATGTGCTGTAGGATGACCCTGCTTGAGCAGGGAGGTTGGACCAGTTGACCCACTGCGGTCCCTTTCCAACGTTCTGTGATTCTGCGATTTGCAGAACAAAGCAAGTCCGCAGCACCGGGAGGAAAAAACAACAACGCAGTTACTTTACCCGGCCCCCTGCCGCGGCGCACAGGCGCTCTAGTTCCTCGGGCCGGGGGGCCCTGCCCGGCGCGGCCGCGGCGTTCGCGTCGGGGCAGTGCCCGGTTCCAGCCGCCCGTAGCCCCCGCGGCCGGATATGTCTGGCAGGCCCGCGGAAACCTGGGAAGCGCCTCTCGGTTCCCCCCCACCGCTGCCGGCAGCAGCGAGATCCCAGTGGGATAGAAGGGAAGCAGTGCTCTCGGTGTGTGCAGTATTGTATTCGGTCAGAAGTAACTCTTTGCGTTTTGAAGAGTTGTCTGTCTCGATGTCTGGTGCTGGAGTTTCTCTCAGTTTTTAATCCAAAGAAGCTGTGTTGGATAGTAATTTTTTTCCCGAAGTGTTTTTTGTTTCATGGGCTAGTGCTAAAGTTGCCGTAAGGGTATTCAGAATGAATGCTGAGTGGCATTTAAGCCATAAAGGAAGTAATACAACTTGTGAGAGGTAATTGTTACTAACTAAAAAGAAATGAAAAGTCCACTACTAGTCAGCAATTGGGAGAGCATTATTTAAGTTTGACTCTCATATTTAGATACTTTACCCTACAGTATTTCATCGTGTTGTTCTCCATAAACATAAAACACCTTAGTTGAGGTGAAACTCCAGTGTTATTAATTTGCCTGATAGAATGGTTGCCTGAGAGTTCTAGCAAATACTAAATGATAATAAATGGAGGATGCCCTCCTAACTAGCTGGGGAGCAGAGGTCATAACATCATCACTTTGCTGCTTGTTTCCCCAGGAAACTTCTCAGGTCAACATGCTGTGCCTAGCTGACAATTTTTCTTCTGAATATGCCTTCTGATTTGTTCTTGCTACTTGAAAATGCTTTCTTCAGTTTTCTTTCCAATATAAATGGTATCATATATTCTTCTTAAGTGATAGTTTATTTGTGTCAGGAAAATGAGTGGCTACAGAAAAGGAATGGAAGAAGACTAAGATGGCACTGGTGCTAGTGTAGTGGCAGGCTGAGTGAGTTAAGATAGTTTCCATGATCCTTTTTCCATCTGTCATGAAAACCTTCTACAGGAAAGCTGTGATAAACAAGTAGGAATGTCAAAGTCTGCTTATTCAGCAGTAAGTTTCTGTGCCTTTTTTCTTTTTAATCACACACAAGGAGTAAAGGTAGCCTCCTCTCATTTATAAAGATGCTTCAGAAACCAAACCCTAAATCTGAAATATTTTTCCAGAAAGTTTTACATTTTTCCTCATGCTGCTACTTGATTTATTCACTGTGGTGTTTTATTCCTAAAAATTTACTTACATGGTAGTAAAAATAAATGCTATTAAGATGGCTATATAGGCATCCTAAGCAATAAATCCACTTGACTCTAGTTAGCCTCTAAATGTGTTTCTTGTATCATCAGAGGGTGATCAAAGTTATGACTGGTAGCTTTCAGCTTTCTGACCTGAGGTCTGTTCATTTTCCCCTGTTTTATCTAGTCAGTTTTATAAGTAATACCACTTTGTTAATCAGCCATTGCTAATCTCTGACTCATGCTTGCTTGTAAGTCATCAGTGTGTCTTGTTGGCTTTATCGATCATTTTCTTCTTCTCCCCAGTCTGTAACTGCAGTTTAGGAATGTGATTTTTCTCTGCTTTTTATACTTCTCTACGTAGATGGAAAATTCCACCCAGCTGTTAGCACTGTTATACACTTCATATAGGTGAAAATATTTATACAAGGGGAAAAAACCCCAAATACTGGTTATCTGGATCAAAGTTCACAAGCAGAATGCTAAGGTAGTGTTACTGAATAGACTCCTGTGGTCTGTTGGAAACTTGATGCTGATGGTACTTTAGCTGCTGAAGAGTTTGAGAAAGGGACTTTGTAGACATGAAAAAATCTGGCAGCATTACAAGTCCGTCTTGAACTGGTGGTCTGATAAGTGCTCCCAAGGATTCTTTTTTGGCCTCTTTACTGTGAAATGTTTTCTACAGTTCATCTGGGGTAGGTGTGAAGCACTGAGTAGAATACTTAACCAATTTGATTGAGTTCAGCTGTGGAATTATGTAATGTCTGCTCAATTTCATGTAGCACAAAACTGAATAACTAATGATACTTATATGAGTGAGAAACTATGTTAATATTCTTTTATGCTTTAGCAGAACAGGTGAAGAACATGCTTTTTAGGGTACTTGAAGCATAGGTACTTTAGCATACTTGAAGCATCTTTCAAAAGCCATGCAATGACACAATCTCTTGAATGAAATTTGCTTGGATTAATTTTTTTTTTTTTTGTAAAAGTTCAGAGACATCTGCAAAGGTAATGCATCAGGTTCTCAGCAGCAGATACGAACCCTGAAGTTGACAGTCCTAAATCTCACATGATGTTGTCTGGAAATTGTTCATTTTGCATAGAAACATTATGAAATTTGAGCGTGAAAACACCTTGAAGTCATCCTAATTGCTTTGATATTTCAGTAACAACTATAAAAAAAAACATGAGAGGCACAAGATGTTGATTGTCTGCATTCTGTTGCAAGCTTTTGGAAAGCCTTTGGAATGTAAGACTATTCAAACTATTTAGTTCACACCCTTTGTTTCCATGCTTTGAAGCACTGTACCTAAGGATTAATAATAAACTAATGCTCATACCTTAATTTAGGAGAAAAAAATGTTTGCATGGTAGCTGATAATAATTTTTCTGATGGATATTTATATATTTTTCTAAGTATATAAATATATTTATATGAGTTTATGCTACTGTTGTAGACAAAAGTGTCTAATTGCTAAAATCTTTACAATTATTTAACATAAGTAAAATAGAGGGAGCAACTCCTAATTTAGAGGTCTTGACCCTAGAAGAATCTTAGAAGAATCTTAGTGAGGTAGCAGTATAGATAAGATGGTGTTTCAGCTAGTTTTAAGCCTTAACCTTGGGTTTTCAAGAAGCAGTCATAAATTGTAGATCTTAATTCCCCTATGGCATTCAGGAGAATCTTTATGTTTGCTTGCAAATGCACTGAAAAATGCCCAGTGACACAGCTTTTGTGAGGGATGAGAGCCAAAAGGAAATTACAGCAGAACACAGTGGTGAACCTGAATCATCCTCCTTTTTCACAGAACTACGATATGCTTTTTATCTAGTGTGACGTTAATGAAAATATCACTTCTCCTGTCAACAGCTACGTACTATTTCTCACATACTAGCGGTTACAGAGATGTTCCAAAAATGGAGATGCTGACATCAGTTTGGAAATGGTAGATGAGTAGAATTCTCATCACCTTCTTTGTTTACAGGGAGGAGTGGGAGTATGGGGCTTCTAATAGGAGATCTAATTCCAGCCTTCTTTTTTTCACCATCAGTTGTTGTTCTGTTATCTAAAACATTAAATCAGAAATGCAGAAGTTTGAAGTCTTTAGAGTACTGGTACTTGTTTTCTCTGTGTGTGTTGCTTAACTTGAAAGTGAGCAAGCTGCCCAGTCTTATTGTAGAGAAGTTACCTTGGGTGAAACTGAGCAAATTGCTCAATTCTATGCAAAGAATGGAAGTCGCTGAGGAGACAAGAAGGCTGGGAAGGGGTGTGTGTAAAAACCCAGTTGCTGGCAGGTCATGCTAAAGGAGGGAACTGTTGAACCTAAACAAATAGCCTCGAGAAATAAAGAACAAACCTGAAAAAAGAAATTTGCCTCACTTGTCACAGATCAAACAACTACTGTGCAACCTCTTCCCAAGTAAGTTTGAGCAAGAGAAGCATTGTGCATATCCTGGTGAAGGCTTTTTAAACTGCTAAATCTGAAAATTACATTAAGTCCTAGTTTAGCATTGTGGACAATCACACCTTTACTGAGTAAACATTAACATTCAATTCACTCTTATTTCATGTATTTATTAACTTCATCAGAAGAGACTGAAAAGCCAAGGTCTCCTGTGGGGCCTTGTTGTGCTTTAACCTCAGCTGACAACTCAGTACCACACAGATGCTTGCTTACTCCCTGTCATGGTGCGGGGGGAAGCTGGGGGAGAGGGGAGGTAAAACCCATGGGTTGAGATAAGAACAGTTTAATAATTAAAATATAGTAAAATATAATTACAATAGAAAATGCTATTGATAGCGATAATACTAATTGTAATGTAATTGTAATGAAAAAGGGGATAGACAGAGTAATAAAACCCAAGAAAGACAAGTGAAGTACAACTGACAAGAACATTACAACTGCTCACCCCCTGTTGACCAGTGCCCAGCCCGTCCCCAAACAGTGATTGGCCCTTCCTGGCCAATTCCCACAGTATACACCAGATATGATGTTCTGTAGTACAGAAGATCCCTTTGACCAGTTTAGATCAGCTGTTCTGGCTGTGCTCCCTCTCAGCTTTTTATGCACCTCCTCACTGGCAGGGCCTAGGAAGCTGAGAAGCCCTTGGCTTAGGGTAAGCACTACTTAGCAACAGCCAAAACAAGAGTGTGTTGTCATCGTTATTCTCCTATGAAATCCCCAAACCACATCACCATACCAGTTACTAAGAAGAAAATGAACTCTGTCCCAGCTGAAACCAGGACAAGCATTCTTTCAGTGTTAAAAGAATTGCTTTTCTATATGGGTTTATCCCACTCACATCACAGACTAAAAATCTAGTTGTCTAATATCTTGGGTTGTCTAGTACCTTGGTAATATTGACACAGTTATGCTGAACTTAATATTGCCTTTGTAATTTGTGTTTCAAACTGCAGATTTAAAGTCTGCAATAACTTTCTGCTTGCTTTGTATCCCAACTCCTTCTCAAATTTCTTTAGAAATAGGCTATTTAATTTTTAAGTTCCTGTCCTAGAAGCCTGGAAATTAATTTTGTGAGCAATTGTCTCCCAGGTTGGGTGCAAAGGCTCACAGTGAATGGGGTAACATCAGGCTGGTGACCAGTCAGTAAGTAATAGAGTTCTGCACGGCTCCATTTCAGGGCTGGTTCTCCTTAACATCTTTGTAAACAACTTGGAAGCAGGACTCAAAGGCATACCAAGTAAGTTTGCCAGTGGCACTAAATTGGGAGGAGCTGTTGACTCCCCCGAAGGCAGAGGGATTTTAACAGAGGGCTGGGCACCAGAGTATTCCTGGTTTAATGCAGGATCTAAAAATACTATTAAATTTAAGAATATATCTATCTTTGGCTCCAAGTTCTGCAACAAAGCCTTCCTCATCTCTGCTTTCTGGTGACTAGTGATAGGACCTGAGGGAAAAGCATGAAGCTGTGACAGGGGAGGTTTAGGTTGTATATTAGGACAAGGTTCTTCACCCAGAGAGTGAATGGGCACTGGAACAGGCTCTCCAGGGAAGTGGTCACGGCACCAGCCTGACACTGTTCATGAAATGTTTGGACAATGCTCTCAGGCACATGGTGTGATTCTTGGGGATGGTGCTGTGCTGGGGCCAGGAGCTGAACTCTAATGATTCTCCTGGGTTCCTTCCAAGTCAGGTTATTCTCTTACTCTATGAACCCCAAAATGTTCAGATTTCAGCAGTCTTGTAAAGGAAGAAAAGTAAAATAAAAATTAAAGCCTCTTTGACCACTTTCCAGATGCGGAGAAACTGAGTTCACTTTCCATCTTTAGCTGGAAAAAAGACAATGGGAGTAGAGATAAGCAAAAGAGAAGGAAGGATACTATAGCAGGAGTCTTTAGTGTCATGAGTGATATAGAGGTCATCAGTGTAAGCTGTGTCCAGATTATTTCTAGCCATAAAGGAATTAAAGGAAATAAAGTGGAACTGTGAATCAAATATTTTTTCTTTTTAATTGACATTTACTGACTCAGATAACTAAAAATTGTTAAAGATCAAAAGCTGAAATGGGTGGAAGACAGAATTAGACAGATTTTTGAAGAATGAGCTGATTTGTAGATTCCTGACTATTGAGCTGTGATTTATAGCTCACAGAGTCCCTAAATGCTCATTGTCGTGTGCTTTCAATGTAACTGGTTCTGTGTGGACTCTTTTTTGAACACAGCTTCTGGCAACAGCGCAGTTCAGTGTAATGAGGTCTGCTCCTGTGAGGAATCATTGACATGCTAATTTGTCATCTTCTTTCTTTTTTTCTTCAGTCTCCCACAGTCAAATCACCCGCCTGTACAGTCGCTTCACCAGCCTGGACAAAGGAGAAAATGGCACTCTTAGGTGGGTAATTCAGCTGTACTTGCATTGGTACATCCGTATTGGTGGCTTGCTGTTGCAGGATGTCTGTGTTTTTCACATTGGTAAATCATTGAGGCTGTTGTAAGAAGTTCTTTCATACCTATTGTCTACATCAAAGGTTTAATTGTTGAACTGAGGTGCTTTAAGTACCAACTGTCTTTACTGTAGTGTTGAAGGTTTGTAGTAGCTAATAGGTTGAAGTTCAGATTTGGTATTCAAAGTCTTATGTTCCGAATTGTGAAACAACACTTTTATATTGTTATTTCTTACTTTTCTTTATATGTTGCTTCTGCTGTTTATTAGGAGAATGGTTCTGCTGTGTCATCTTCATCCTGGCTTCCATAAGAAAAAAGATCTATACTTACTTTGTTCTGATATCCAGTGTCTTTAAACATTACTTGGATCTGCACTCCATTTACCATACTTAACTTTGCACCTCTTGTTGAACACCCATGTGTATTAGTATGCTCAAAAATAAAAGAAGAGCTGGAACCAAGTCACTGTGACTAAACAAACATTCTATTCTTTAAAGTTGTAGTGCAGGACATTCTGAGATCTTTAGTGTTTGTTTTCTATCTACAATTTGAAAACTACAGAAGTAAACTGGTTTCTTACAGCTTAGTCAATTAAATAAAGATGAGTCTTTATCTGCAAATTATTTTTCATTTTGATGGACCAAGTCTGCTGGAAAGAGTATTCTTAACCAAAAGGTAAACTCTGGTGAGATGATGATGGCCTGTTAAAATATATCTGTGCCTGCCGTCATTCTGTAGCCTTCCCTTCTCTCAAGGATTTTGTTTCCCATTCACCATATAGCCACAGTGCACAGGAAAGCTAGAGAATAATGCAAGACAGAGTAGGAAAGAGAAAGGGACATTGCTGTAGCATAACAAGAGATGTGGCTCTTATGGAGTTAATTCTTGCATAGCAGCTCTATATCCCAGTCAAATTCAGTGATTCAGGCATCACCCAAGGTTTTGTATGTAATCCTGTAAAATATGACTGTAGGATGCACTATAAACCCAGAAAAACTATAGGCCCTACCTATAAGCCAATCTAACTGTAATGCTGCAATCACCTCTTAAAAGATCAAAGTGGCAAGTTGTAAGATATATGGTCTTTGGCAGTACTTTGGCCTTACTGCAGTTTCCTTTGCTGAAGGAAATGCGCAGTTCCTTCTGGTGCCACAAATTGTTGACTTTGCAGCATTTAGGTAATTGGATGTGGAATTGTATGGTAAGCAGGACTACAGAATGATTATTTGGGGTTAAAAATACTCTCCCTCCCCTTATGCCTTGTGCAGGTTTTGAAGCTGATTGACTCCAGTGATTTGGACTGTGGCTGTACTGTAAATTTCTAGAGTTGCGTAGCTGAAGGGTTGACTAAATGGATTGTGCGTGTAAAAAACTGGCTTGGGATGGGATATGCAGGAACTTCCAAAAGCCCCCTCTGACACTAAAACCAATGCATTATATAAATTGTAGCATTGGCAATTCTGATGTAGAGATCAACTGATGAGATTATGAATAAGGTTAATGTTTAAAATTATTTGGAAAAGGACATTATTTAGCAGCCTTTTTAAACTTTCTATATGGGGTTAATATTCATTGATGAATAAAGGTGGTGGCTACTGGATTAGTCTAGCACAATTTGAACCTAGGACATGTTCTTCCTCAACTCTTCCATGTTCTCCTCCAACACTAAATTCACTTACTAAATCCATAAGGTTTGTATAAATGTCAAAGTGATTGTAGTCGGTTTATGTAAGAGGAGTAATTGATTAAATATGCTATGAATGTCTGTTGCACAATGCTCAATTTCACAGTATTATGCATCAGGAGGAGGCAGACTTCCATTGTTGATAATCATGTGGTACTTAGGAAAGGAAGTGGAGGTTGTTTGGAAAATCCCAGCAACTGTGTGTATTATGATCCCTTAGCTTGCAGTCTTGGCCCCTAAGCACGGCCCACTCTCAAACATGTCTGACTTAACAGTGGCATTCAATTTTTTTAACTTGTACCGGTACCCACAAAATGCAGACTCTATTAGTTTTAAGTAATGGAAAATTACTTCCAGAAAAATAAAGATTGAGTACAGAGCAAGAACTACAGCTTGGAAGGTCATAGATGTTGGTTTCTGAGAAGCAAACGAGAGACAGCTTACTGCTTTAAGACAAGTAAGAAGTTGTTGCTTATTACCACCAAACAGTTTAGAGGGTATTATGTCTTCTGTTTGCTTCCTGTGAGCAAGATTCATTGTTTCCGTAAGGATGACTTACACCTTTGGCTTACAAATCAAACATGACAAAATTACTCATGTGACCCTGATTAGGAAAATAAATGTTAAACAGTTCTTTATGACGTGAAATAAATCTTTAAATGTGTACCACCCTTCTGAAGAAGGGCACAGTAAAGAGCACTTTGTACAGAAGATCTGGTAGATGATGATTAATCCTGGTAGTTCTGGAACTATAATTAAAAGCAGAAATCTTTCATAGCCAGATGTTTCTATCCAGTGTACTTATGTGCAATTTCAAGGCACTTTGTTTTTAAAGACTTATATAAATGAAATATTAGAGATGGTTATTGATAAAGACAAAACTTAGTCTTCAAAAAGTTTTTGGTTTTTGCTTCTTTTTTTTCCTCTCACATATTTATTCTCTAAGTGACTACAGCTATTTTTATCTGTAAAGGTAAAAATGTTAGGTTTACCTTCACCTTCCTTTAAAAGTGTAGAAAAATTTTATATTTTTCCTTAGCTTCACTTTTTCTAAACAAAATGAGTACGTTCCCTCGGAATTCCACCATCTGAACAAAGCCATGTTGGAAAAGGCAGGACAAAACTGTTCTTGAAAAATCTTTTGTCACCTTTGATTTCAATATTGTGACATGCTGAGCTGCTAAAACAAAAGATTGATACCCTTGGTTGTCCATAGCTACATCTAAATTGTGAAATCTGGAACATACTGGTTCTGTCTACATCCTAACTATAGCTCAGGAGGAAAACAGTGTGCATGTTTCCTTAAACGCTGATTTCCAATATGAGGAAATAGTATAGCATGAACAGGAAAAGTATGTGATTGCTTAATGAGTCTCTCTGTTGGGCTGGTACTGTAGTGTACACCACACAAGAATACCTTTGTTCCAAAATTTTATCTACTAGTAAGTAGCTGCAGACAGACATGTACAGAGCTATAAAAGGAGGTACTTATCTAAACTGCTATCTTTGCATGTAACTTTTGTATGGAACCTCCCACTTAAAAGTAGTTTCTTGGGCACTGGAGAAAAGACATGTTAAGCACTTGAGAAGTAGTTTTTACTGTACAGCCTGGTAAGCATGGAAGAAGCAAGGAAGGAAAGGAAAATATTCTGAAAGCTGGTAGCTACTGAGAATAGAGACACTGAGCTGTTCATGCCTGTCTCATGTTTATGAAAGCTGTTCACACATGTCTGCTGCAGAACTTCAGAAAGCCTCTGATCCTGAGAGAAGGGTAACGTGAGCCAGCCAGACCATCTGTCAGTCTTTGTCAGCTGACTGAACCATCTGGGTCTGGAAATATGTCGGGCCTGTTCTTATTAGTTCAAACGGATACTGCAAGATTGCAAAACGTAAAAGCTTGCTCTCTGAATGTGGAATTCTTTACTTTTTCTCAAGAAAATGCAAAGTATTTTTAGCTTTATCTAAAATAGAAAAGACAGGAAGGATATGGGTTTGGATTGGAAAAGACAGGGTACAAGAATAGTCTATACTTGCATCTTCAACCACACTTTATGCATGCTGCCTTTTTTCTTTCCTTCCTTATTGCTCATCTAATTATCACCTTTTTGCACACTTCTTGGCCTTATGTTTATGAACCAATTAGGGCTGTGGTAGTTAAGCAACTTTTAACATTTGTGTAGAGCATGTGTAAGGATGGAGTTAGATGAGATGGATGACACAATCTGGAAAGGGGGGGAATATTGGTATTCTTTCCCCATAACTTCACCAGGCTTCCAGCACCTCATTGTCAGCTGTGGTGTTCTTAGGTTTTTTGAAGTTTTTGAACTGCCTCAAGTTGTGAATTCAACAGAAAGTTAATTGGAGAGGAGGAAGGTAGAGAGTTTTTTATAGGGGATACATTAGACCACCAAAAGGTTAGATGAATGACAAAGCTGATGTTAGCAAGGGAGGGGAGCAATGGAACCTCTTCAGAAGTAACCTCTTAAATATTTTTGACCAACTTGCATGATACACCTTACTGATTTTAATTATTTCCCTTCTTCAAGTAGTTTCTTGTTACCTGTATCTTCTGGGCATCTTTACTTTCCTCTACTACTTCTGATGCACATGTATGTGGGGTTTTTTTCCCCCTTTCCATTATTTTACTTTTCCTCAGCTCTAGATACCCCTCCTCATCCCTGGTGAGGGAATAGTGTTTTGCTACCATCTAGAAGTAACAGAAGAGTGAACAACCAGAAATGGAGGGGGGAAAAGGGTCTTGTAGGCTTCTTGCAGCCTTTGGGATAAGGAGAACCAGTAGGTATCTGTTCTGTGCCTTGGAGGAAATACTCATGCTTAGGAATACTTGTCTTGCTTAGAATCTAGAAATTCTTTGCTGCAAATTACATCTAATTGTGAATACACTGGCATATGTATTAAATGCTTGGCCTGCATAATGTTCACATGCAGTTAAAGGTTGCTTTGCCTGTTGTATTTAAGCAAAGATTTCATAAGAACCAGGTTCATGGGAAGATACCTTAGAAGAGCCTTGTTGCCCATGAACACATAAGAAGCAGAGGGTATTAAATTTCATGTAAGCGCCAGCTTCAACCAGGTGGAGTTGGTCCGTAATGACTGCAGGAAAGCTTAGCAGAAAAGTAGAGTAACTTACCTCACATTCATTTGCTTTTATGGCTGTTGCAGCTATTTCAGTTATAACACTTACTCAGTAATGTGCTCTTAATAAGCAAAAGTGCTCAACTGCAGTTCTGATAATGACAGGACAAATAGATTTGAAACCAGGGAGTTATTTGTGGTTAATTGTTAATCTCCTGTTAGAAAACAGAATCACTGGAGGCTGAAATGCCAAGTGTCTACTGAGGCCGAATACTAAAAAGTTGTGATATGCAAGTAAAAAATTCTGAAGCATTAGGATTTTGCTCTACATGGAAGAGAGGGCAGCTGCTGCTTTTAGGTTATAAAGTTAGCATTGACACTGAAGTTCTGCTGTTAAAATATTGTTATTAGGACATAGTCTTTCCACATCACTGCATCTCCTGCTTAAATCACTAATGCATACTTTGCCCTTCAGCAATAGCTTAAAATGCAGCAGTCCTGAAGGGTCTGGTAACAAGCTGATCATGCTGAACAAATGTTAACTTTGCCTATTTAAAATACACAGACCTGGCCAGAGCAGAAGTTTGCTAGGATAACTTAAAAATATGGTCAGGTCACTCTATCAGAAGGTCAGACAGTTTAACCATGTTGTAACAGATGCACTGTAATTAGAAGTCTTAACAGTGCTGTGGTGCTGACTGGGTGCAAAAAGTGCTTTAGAATACATTTAAAACTAGAGCATCTTGCTTCTCTGCCTTTCTCAAGCTAGACTGGTGATAAAATCAGCCAATTTCTTTTTTACCCTGTCTTTAATATCACAGTATTATGAAAGGCTTTTATATTTAAATAATCTCAAATTTTGTTGTATTTACTTTCATAAGCCAGTTTTTTGGTTTAATGATGTCATGATTCAGACCTTGTTGCCAGTTTAGTTAGTTAGCATAGTTTTGAAAAGCAGCAAACATTCAGTAACCAAGTTTGAGACTTTGACCCCAACTTCAAAACCAGCAGGACTGCATTTGACTTAAAGGGAACTGTCAGTATTTCTGGGGATTGGACAGGAAATGTCAAGTTATGTATCCAGACAAAATAGGGTGGGGATTTTTTTACAGCTTAGCCCCTTTGCAATTTAAAATCTAGATGATTATGAAGTACATCTTGTACTAACTGATAAGTTGCTGTGTTCTGTTGTAAGGAAAAACAAACCAACCAAACCTGCTCAATAAGACACATCTGGTGTGTCTACCTTGGTCACACCAAGATTACCTACTTTCCTGTCACTGACAGTCTGTTAGGTTGAAAGAAAAGAGAAAACACTAGTGCAATTGTAATAGGAGAATGAAGCCTGTGTTCATGTCATACTGTTCTAAAATGTGTGTGCAGTACAACTCAGGATATCTTTCAGATCAGAAGAATAACAATGTAAGCATAGCTGTGTTTATATTGTACTTTGTACATATAATCATGACCAGAAAAGAGAATGGCTGGCAAGAGCAGTGAATATTTGCCTGTACTGGTGAAATTATATTTGGTGTACAGGTGCCTGTAAAAGTGTAAATTTGACAGTTTAAAACAACTGCTTGGTTGAAGCAAAAATAATCGGGAATTTGGCATTTATTATAAGATATGGATTTGTTGCATAAACAAACAAAATCTATTAGAACATGCTAATGACTTAAGGTATGCATGGAGAAGTATGGTATTCTTCCAGAATCTGAAATGAGGCAGTCTGGAAAAGTCATGACAATTCATATGATTAAGTACCAAAATAATTATTTAAAAAACCCAATCAATATTTTCATCTTGGAGCCATAATTTCTTTCAAAGCAACATCAGAAGCTCTCCTTTTCTTACACTGCAAACTAGTTGGCATTATTACATTAAGGTTTCTAGCACAAATTAAGTTTGTGTCTGAGAAGTGTTGTTGACATGATAAATGAGCACTGCTAGTTTGTAATGCAATATAACTTTGGCATTGCCTTTTGCTTTATTTTGTGCCATTAGTCATAAAGAAAACATGATTTAAAAAGTTTCATTTTCAAAATCACCAAGTGTCTTGCTGCAGAAATAGAATTCCATGGATGTTTAACTGTTAATTCTTTTTAAGCAGCTGCTTCTCTGACTTCATCTTTATGCTGAATTGTTGTGTTCTTGCTTTACTTAGCCGTGAAGACTTCCAGCGGATTCCAGAGCTTGCCATCAATCCACTTGGAGACAGAATTATCAACGCCTTCTTTCCAGAAGGGTGAGTTTCAACTTTGTGAGCAGGCATAAAATATGTAGTTTGTCAGAAGTTTTCGTAGGAGTGAAATGCTGATAATTAAAGCACAGAATTTGAATTTACTAATAACTGACCACTTCAAATTTGCCCTGCAGTGTGTGGGTACGTAGTTTTGTGAGCATATTTTAATTCTCTAATGAGAAATACTTTGACTTTATAAGTTTTTTTTTAGTGCTTTATTTATTGACAAAGTCGGGCTTCTGTCACAGTTTTCCACTCTTCCTCCTAAACTACACTTTTGAAGAAGTTTCAGGCCATGTATGGACTTTGGTTCTTAAAGCAAACTTGTATCAGCACTATTCTGTGTAAAGGAGCATTACAATTAACTAATTTGGTCTTATTGTAGCTGATACAGTAAGTGTACCACTGTTAGTAGATTGGCTTTTTTGGTTGGTTGATTTTAGATTTTTATTTCATTTACGACATAGATTATGACACTTCTAACACAAATCCAAAGAGATGATCAAATTTTCAATGTTGTCTCTCTTCATTGTTCCTCTCTGGATTGTTCTATGGAATCTGCTTCTGCTCTTGGTGTTGTCATTACTGATTGATGGAGATCAAATTGTCTAATCAAGTCATATTATCAGCTAAAACCAGGCAGGGCTTACTGAATAGAAAGCAGGCATCCTGGGAAGAATTTACATGGCTGGTTCCTGCAGAAACTAGAGAAGAGAACCCTGTCAGAGAGCAGTGAGCAATGACAGCCCCACAGGCAGGAGCCAAGTAATTTAGCAAAGCTGGAAGGGACCATGTACGTGCTGAAAAGGGGCTGACACCTGAACACAAAAAACAGAGCATGTCCAGTGACTGTTGTCAGGTCAACCAACAGTCCAGTGCTTGACAGTGCTGAAACTAGTATCAAGTCAATCCAGGGAATCAGGGTCCAGATCAGCAAGACACATTGCTACATTCGGGCAGAGCAGCAGCACAGCTCAGGCATGGCTTAAGGGTGAGGGCTTCGCTTAAGCAGACTTTGCAGGTAAGGAAAGGGGAGCCCTTAATAAGACTTCGCTCAGCTTCTTTTTTTTACACATCTACTTCATAACAGCACAATCCGAGCTTGCAACAGCATAGGCAGCCAAACCCTGGGGAGGTGGGAATGGAAGAGTTCATATGGTCTTGATGCTTCAGATATTAGTAGTCTTCTTTAATGAAATGAAGAGCCTGTATAAGGTATGCCCAGCACTGACCCACTGAAATGCTTACGCAGAGAGGACCAGGTGAATTTCCGTGGATTCATGAGGACATTAGCCCACTTCCGGCCCATAGAAGATAATGAAAAGAGCAAAGACCAGAATGGACCAGAACCACTGAACAGCAGAAGTAACAAGCTCCACTGTAAGAACTGTGAACCTTCCTATAGAATCAATTCTTTTTCTGTCTCCTTTTGGGTTGGGTTGGGGTTTTTTTCCTCCTTAGGAATGAAGGAAAGGGGCTTGGGATCTTCTGCACAGTTATTTCCTGCAGAATAATCTCTTCTAATGCTTGATTTTTTTTTTTTTTTAATTTACTTGTAAGCTTATCTGTTCAGAATGTCAACAACTGAGCCATTGGTATTTTAGGATTTGGTGGAATTGGTTGACTCTTGAGTAATATATATACTTCGCAAAATGTCTTCTAACAGAAGTGTTTCAAAATGGTTTGTATTCAAAATTTTTTCAGATTTAGAAGCCACATCCCATACATGAATGAGCTTTTCTGCTTATTTCTCTAGTTGTTCCACATAATATGGTATTTTTCCCCCACCTTCAGCTGAGTACTTTCTTAAGTATTTGGATGTCTGCCTACAGTATATGAGCTCTTTTTTGCTAATCAAAGTTGGCAACAGTTCTGAGTACTTAAAATTTCTGTCATATCTCATCCAGAATTGTAGTCGAAGAGAATGAATGGTAATGTAAAAATGGTTGGCTCTGAAATTAAAGGATTGTATGTATCTTAGTGATAATTATTCTTCCATGACATGGGATTTTGAGGAAATATCCTGCAAGCAGAGTGGTTGTAGACATAAAATTTTTCCACTATTGGCAATAATGCTGTTCCTGTGTGTGGTAATAACACTTTATGGAACTGAGCATGAGTTTGATGGTGAATTAAAATTCTAAGCTAATTCTCTTTAAATAATTTACAAGTACTTAGTTTTGTTGTTTTTCTTTTAGATAAATCTATTGTTATGAAGAAAGATAATGGCACTTGAATTCAACTTTCTTTCTTTCTTCCCTGTAGTTGCTTTTCGATTATATGATCTAGATAAAGATGACAAGATTTCCAGGGATGAGCTTCTCCAGGTAAATAGCTCAGGGCTGCTTTGAATGACTCAATCATGATGTTCTCTGTGATTCATACCCACTTAGAAGAGGGGAGTTTTAACAGTTTTCTCAGAAGAACTGCTGGAGTAATGTGGTGTCTTTGCTTACCTCTGTCTTAAAGCTTTATATGTTATGGGACTTTATTCTTATTTGATAAGCTAGGAAGATCCTGTTCTTTTGGAAGTGACACCTAAATATTCAACAGATACACTAAGCCCCTTAAGAACTACCTTCTACAGCCTTCAAAGGTGCTTCTAAAAGGGTTTCAAAATGGCAGTTTACTGAGGTGAATTAGGTCGTTTGCCTGATCCTCTGTGCATCCTTTCTATAGAATAACACTTCTTGAAATTGCAGCAAAGGTAATCAAAGTTCATCAGTGCTGCATATGTATGAAACTAGGCTTGTGCTAGGAGTAATTACATGCTGCTAATCCTGGGAAGTACACATGGCAATTTGTGGTTCCTGATGTAAGAAAAAGGTTTGCTTTTGACTGGAGCTGCCCTCTTGCATCTGCTCAGAAAATGCTTTACTGAATATGGAGGGTAATGGCAGTTGTTGCTGGACCATGTACTTCCAAGATTCCTGTAGGCAAATACCTCAAACAACAGATATTCAATCAAATGCTAGTATATTTTCTGGGGGAAAAAGTAGAAGCATTGGACAAAATTATTTATTCCTAGTTCCAAAAGTTTTTTCTTGCTTCTGCCTTTTCCTGCTGCCTAGTGAAAAAGCAGGATTCTTTGTCAATTGTGGCTGCAAAAGATACCTGTATTTCGTGAAAGACTTAATGTACAAAGGACAGCAGAAGTCTGGGTAGAAATCACTTCAATGAAAATCTTGTGTGGTGTTATTTTGACAGTACGCACAAAAAGAAAGCACTAAGAGTACTTGTGTTCCTATGTCAGTGATGGTTATTTTGTATGCTACAGGTATTACGGATGATGGTTGGTGTAAATATTTCTGATGAACAGCTGGGCAGCATTGCTGATAGGACAATCCAGGAAGCTGATCAAGATGGAGATAGTGCCATCTCCTTTGCAGAATTTGTAAAGGTTTGTAAACTGTTTTTAATGACTAAATGGATCTGCTCAGTAATGAGCAAGTCATTCAGACAAATGCAAATGGCAACAGAGAGGAAGTCATTAAAATAGTTGTGCCTGCATTTGGGCAAAGCCTTCTGCTAGCTTTTTCATCCATTTATTAGTCATGTTTTGGGTTTTTTTTTTTAATACTCTCAGAGTGCTAATAATTAGTCCACATATTTCTTTATACTCTTACATAAAACTACAGTCTTGAATATACTGAAGAATTTTCACTTTTTGTTTTGCAACTGCTTCTTTCTACACAAGTAGCCTGAGTAGCACAGTTAGAACAGATGAATTCTTCTGCTGTAATAGCACTGATCAGCCTTCACTTGTAGATTTCATCTGTTAGCAACACAACTAATACTGGTATTCAAGTTCCTAGCACTGTACTTTGAATTACATGTTTTGATAGTCCAAAATAGGTAATAGTGGGGAGCCATTAGATAGTCAGTGGAGAAAGTTGTCCTGTAGCAGAACAATTTCAGCTACCTAATGGGATGCTATTGACAAGATGCTATTGACTAGCCTTATCTTGGAAATGACAAAAAGGCAGCAGAAAGAAGTTGCAACATAGGAAATTGTGGTTTGGTTTAAGGAAAACTTTTTTACGAAGAGGATGGTCATAGCTTCTGAAAGATGTGGAAATTCCTTCCTTGGAGATATTTAAAGCTTAACCAGGACAAGGCCCTGAGCAACCTGATTTAGCAGGTCCTGCTTTAAGTAGGAATTGAGGGATTGGACTAAAAGACTTTCAGAGGTCTCTTCAAACAAATTACTCTCATCTTGGAGTACTGAAGTCTACTGCGTGAAACAGCCTGGAGCAATGTCTTTGTGTTAATAAGAATTTAGTGAATGAAAGTGCCACTCCAGTTTTACAAAAATCTACATTAGTGGTGCTCTGCTCTGGATTTTTGCTCTTCAGTGATTGCTCATATCCATTTCTCTACTCTGTTCTCCCTTGTGTTTCCTGGCTGGGCATTACCGCACAATCTAGTTTTGGAAACCCAGGCCTTTCTGTGCTGTTGGCAGACTGAAACCACATTAGTTACATTTTGATCTACAGCCTTCTTGGGGCTTTGATGGCTAAAGTTCCTTCCCTTGGACAGACCTTAGCCCACAATGAGAAACAGCAGTCTCTATGTAGATGGACTGGCATGCTGAATTGAAGATATCCCGTGTTCCTGCCCATTTCCTCAATACTAGAATAAGAAACCTTCTAGGAGAGATGTACAGTAACTTAAGTAGCTGTTTCTCAATTTTATTGCAGGTTTTGGAGAAGGTGGATGTAGAGCAGAAAATGAGCATTCGATTCCTTCACTGATGGATGGAGAGCTTATTCCTTTCTACTCCAACTATGTAATGAATAGAACTTCATTTTCTCCTTAGCACCACCCCCCAGAGCATTGCTACTGGTGCATATACATCTCCAGCCCCTCCCTGATTTGTTCTACCAATGTGAACATTCCCTGTGCAACTGGAACAAAGGGAAATGGCTGCCATGCAACTTGGAAAAGGAGCTTTTTTTAATGTTGTCCGTCCTGGGTTTTTTGCCCTTTCTCTTGTCTCCTTCTACACTACTGTTTCAGTAAAAATGTCTCTCCTTATACACTACTGTTTAATCTACAAACTGATTCTTCTGAGCTCTGAATCTGAGAATGGAAAAACGGGAACATGCCACAGAAGTGCCCTCTGAAACATTTTGGAGACAAGCATCTACTCAAATACTAGGTGTATTGATAATATTCACTTTTGCCACATTACAGCTGCCTTTTTTTTTTTTAATATTTTTGCCCCTTTCCTATTTGGCTCTTTACATGCAGATATGTTTTTTGAGTGCTTCTAAATCTGCCTTTTACTTGAGAACTTCTCAATTTCTATGGCTTCATTGTACAACTAGAACAAATGCGTGATGATAGCTAAGTACTTTAAAGTACTGTGAGTAGATTTTGTTCTTTGTGGAATGAATTCACAGGGACAATAGTAGAATCTATGGTGGGGACAGGCTGTGGTGTTCTTGAATAGGAAATCTGCACTATGTCACTTGAACGGGTCTAGTAGCAGAGGCAGAAACATGTTTCTTTCCTTTTCATAGCTTGCAGGCTTGACAGCCAGTGGACTGTGAAGTGTCCTCCAGATTGTTCTCATCTAGGATCATGCAAAACCACCTCATCCAGGGTGGTTTTGCTTTTGAAAGTGTAAATTTGTTTACCAGTGTACAAAATGCAAGAAAACCACTCATGCCAAAACCTGGATTTGTAGTCCTGTAACTGCTGCCTGGTAATAGTGTCATGAAACATGAAATCACGAAACTGATTTCATAGGGGTTTTCTCCCCAATTATAGTGGCCTGCATAATGAGTAATTATTTATATTTTCCAGTGTGAAACTCCCTGTTATATTTGTGTTGAGGGTGGTAGCTGTATTTAAGAAAGCTCTGGCATAAGAATACAATTTAGGAAAGATTGTATTATCTCAGATACTTCAGAATGTATTTCTATACAAATTTCTTTGCAAGTGTAAGATGATTAATACTATTAATGTAATGCTGATTAATTCAAGAGATCAGAATCCTTGAAGGTTCAATAGTAACAATTTTCTGTGGCTAGACTGACAAATGATCTTGTGTAGTTCAGCTGGAGCATTCCACAATCTGGGAGATCTTCCAATAAAACCAAAAAACCCTGGGAACTTCTTTATTGAAGAATTGGTGTTATAACTGCTTCTCTGTCATGTGTTAACATTTCTATAAATACTTACCAGTCTCAAAACTACTGTCAAATGTGCATTTCCTTTTTTCTCAGTTCATTTAATCATCACTTTTGTTGAAGGATAACATGCAAGCCTCTAAAGGATTTTTGATTTGTTTTAAATAAAGGAATTCAAAAGTAAAATGTTGAACTTTATAGTTTTGCAGAGTGCAGCACAATTCCAGAAAGAAATGTAAATTAAAGATCTCTACTCTGTATGAGAAAGAAATACTATACTTTTATAACTGCCTCATATAAAATAGGAATGTAACAGTACTAATGAGAAGTAAAAAGTGCTTGTAGGGCTTTGTGATTTGCTTAGAAGTAGGCATTGCTGTCTTCTGACACTACAGTTGTAACCTACAGTTGTGCCTTATTGTTCCAGTGAGACTGGATATTGTATTTATCAATCCATAAATAAACCTTCCACTGTATAAACAATAACCCAAACCAAACAATCCCCTAGCTCTTCCTGTATGGCAACCAACTATCCTTTAATTACTGGAAAAGCTAAATACCAGTAAGAATGGTGCTAGCAGGCCTTACAGATCAGTTTCTTATAACTGAGCTCATTTTCAGAGTATTGATAATTCTTTATTCTGCTGGCAGAAACCAGTGCAAAACATGAACTCCAGAAGAGGACATGCAGGGCTCGTTTGTGACATTTGTTCCTACAGGCTCCCACCTCAGATGTCAGATTTTTTTGCTAATGTGCTTGAAGCTGAATACAAACAAATCTACTGCACAAAAAAACTCCAAAACACAATCAAAGAACAACCAACCTTCCTACAATTAAAAAAAAAAAAAAAAAGACTCTCTGCTATCAGAATCTAACTTTTCCGTTAGCAGAATAACTCACATGTAAATAACTGTCTTACTCAATGTTCTGGAAACTATATATGTAACATCTAGTTTTTAAGGTGGTAAACAGTAAGAGGAGTTTGAGAGACCCGAGGTCTTAAATTTGTTAAATTTAAAACTACAGATAAAAGCGGATTTCCACAAAAGTAGTGTTTTTAGCATACCTTATAGAAGTATTTTGTCTTGAGAACAGGTCATCTTGAAGGTGAAAGTTCGCAGCTCAGAGGCAGAGCTACTTATTATTTCATCTTTGTGTAAGGGATAGGATCTTAAATGCTGGTGAACCATTCTTCTGTCTACTGAGGGATAGTCTGTTTTCAAATCTGCAGCCATGAGTTTATGTTGAGACTGGCTGGAGGCGTGGCTGCAGAAGTGGTTGCAACTGGTTACGAGAGTATTGTAAAGACTAGAAAGTAGAAATAGGTTTGATATTTAATCAGTACTGAAACCTGTAGGCCCCTTAACTTGGCAACAGCTCTGGGAAAAGAAAATAAAAGAATCCAAATACAGGATTTGACTCATGAAGAGCTAACTTAATAAGTTAGTTTTGGTAACTTTACAATGGAACACAAAAACGTGCTTTTGGTTCTTTGAAACTGTAGGTTTGGTTGCAAATAGAATGTGGGTATAATATTGAAGTTAGGAAAAGTGTTTCATTCCAGTCTGCTGTAAAACGTGGTGCGGCAGAAAAGCGTTGTATTAAATGTTTCAACACACGTGTTAAGATTTCGAGCGAAATCTTGTAGTAATCTGGGATGAATCACGGTGAGACGGGGGTGTTTCATGAGAGTTTTCTGAATGGGTACGTACTCCTCTTCACACTCTTCAATGCATCCACCCGTCAGCTTGAAGTACAAAATTACCACTGCTAAAAAGAATAAAAAATATCTTTGCCGATGACACAGACCCGTCGGAATGACTGAAGGCAGAACGACTGAAGGCCGCCTTTCGTGGCCACCACGATGCTCGGTGAGTTCAGCAGATGCTGTAGGGCCGCCGGCCCGGGACCCCACGTCCCCGCACCCCTTCCCTCCCCGCCGGGTGGGCGCAGGGCGGGGGTTCCAGCCGGGCCGCCCTTGCGGAGCGGCCCCTTTAAATCCCCGTGGAGGTCACCGGAGGACTCGCCCCGGGCCAGTCCCGCTCGCGCTGCCCGAGCCAATCCCTTCCCTGTGCCCTCCCCGGCGCCAATCAGAGAGAGCCGCCTTGGAGGCGGGAGGCCAGCCCTGTGATGGACAGCGCCGCTGGCCAATCACCGCCAAAACCGGAGGGCTGATGCGCGGGCGCTGTATCCAATAGGCTCGCGGCTGAGTGGGCGGGCCCGGGCGCCGAGAACCCCCGCCGGGAGGCCGGGGGAAGGAGGGGAAGATGGCGGAGTGAGGGGCGGAGGAGGCGGAGGGGCCGGGCCGGCCGCGGCCCCGCGGCCTCGGCCGCGCTCAGGTGAGTGCGACGGGAGCAGCTGCCGCGTCCAGCCCAGAGCCTGGTGCCGGATCCCTGATTGGGCTGGGACCGAGCGCCCGCGCACCCGCCTCAACGTCCCGCCCTGTGATTGGGCTGGGCCCGGACTCGGGCTCGTTCCCGCGGCGCCGGGCCGGAGCCGTGGGAGCGGCTGGCTGCCCTTGTCGCGCCGGCCCCGAGCGACGAGCGGGCCGGTGTCCGTGTGGGGACGGACCGGAGCCGGGCCGGTCCGACCCCCCCGCCGCCCTGAAAAGTCCGAGCAACTTCGGCGCTGAGGACGAGGGCGTCCTGCAGCTCCGGCGCCGGGCTGCAGCAGATGGCCGAGCGGGAGAGCCTGTTCCGTGCACAGCGATACCCCGCAGCCGACCGGGGACAGCTGCGGCTGGCAGCGACGTGAGGAAGGGAAACCAAAATGTATCCTCTGAAATGAGGCTTCGCATGTCTGGCTGCAAGCATAGCGCTGAACACAGCTACGCTGTTGTTATCGTTCTTATTCATGCGATGTGTGCGCTGGATGAATTCTGCTAATCTGAGTGATTATATCCTTTTATGATGTCTATAGTGCTGGCACAGGAATGCGCAAAGGGGGTGGCTTCCTAGTTGTTCGACAGAACCAGAAGGTACAAAAATCCACCTTGCAAAACAAGTTTTATGGAAGGTGGGGAGATTATAGTGGGATTTGGTTTAGCCCTATAAATTCATGTGGTCGTTGATAGTAAGGTAAAAAGAGTTTAACACACTATGAAACACCTGAAACTATTGCTAAACCCACTGTCTCTTCTTTCCAATTTAGTACCATGCAGACCAGATGTGCCCTAAATTCTTCAAAATTGTCTGTTGTGTTTTGTGCTAGGGATTGGTACTTAGTTTAAATTTGAAGAAGAAAAAAAATGAGGGGATCAGCATTTCTTAGTGAAAGCAAAAGAATTAGTGTCACTAGCATGAGATTCCTTGTGTTCTATATTTGATAGTAGTTAATAAAATCTCAAGTTCATCATAGAATTGTGACTGCATTTTCAATCTGTATGTCAGGTAAAAAAGTTGAAGTGGTTAAATGAGAAACACAGCTTTAGGTTGTGTGGAGACATGGTGTGTTAGCACCCATGACCTAATAATGAAGTAGCTGTTTATAACTAGTGAAATAACTCAAAAGAAATAATAAGCATGACTGTTACAGTTAGATCTGAAAGCAGTAGCTACTTAGGAGAAAAATTTCCTAAGGAACATTTTACTGATTTTTGTGTGCAACATCCCTCATGTAGTAACATTAGCAGCAGCTTAGGAGCAACATAACATTAAGACACAGTATGATACTGATGAATATTCCGACTTATACGTGTCTGTGGATGAACTTTTAAAATATGCCAGGGGATTTGTCTTTGGCATATTACATATGAAGATAATTCTGTTTTATCATTAGAAGAATAATAAGCATAAGAAATTCATATGGATTAATATTTATTCTTAATTGCTTTCAATGCACAAGGGCTGTGAGAAGTAGTATCTTAAATAATATCAGAATTTTCTGTTGCTCTGGTATATGTCAAATCAATATGCATTGCTTGTGGGCAATCTTGCCCACAGTGCTATGAGTCTGCAGCGTGAAAATTTACATGAACAGGCTATGCATCTCATGGTGGTCACCTCTTATTCAGAGATGTCAAAAGTCATTGGCTAAAAAGTCCTGACCAAGTTTGTGAAGAGTCTGGAGTATCACTTGAATAGTGATGAACTCTTCCCACGTTCATTCTTAAAAACTAAAAAAGGAGCAGTGTTTGCAACCAGTCCTGATGTGCCAGAGGTTACATGAGTGCAAGATGCAAAACCTGCACAGTCTTCAGGGGATTAAAAAAAGGAAGAGGATTTTTCTAAACTAGAATGTGGAAGAAGGGTTGTGTCTTTGCCTGAACAGTATTATCCCTAGATCACATTCCTATGATGTGTGTATCACAGAATTGAAAGCTCATCTTTAAGCAGTTTTCCCTGTTTTCTCTGCTGTAGTAGGAAGTACTGTTACAATATTGTACCAACAATGAAGTAGATGTGCACTGAAACCTGGTAAAAGAGGAAAGGGGTTTTATATAAAAATATAGAATGAAACAAAAAATTCAGGTGTAGTGCATGTGGTGCTTGAGGTTTCTCTACAGCAGCCAAGCACCATAGCAGCATGCTAGGGATCCAACAGTCAGGCATTCTGTGTTGATGGGGACCTGAGCTGACAGGTCCTTAATGTCTTCTGGCTTCTTTGTAGGCTGGCAACCATTCTAGGCTTCAGATGTGCCCTTGTGTACTCTTTTGGAGGGGACATTGGCCTGTGTCTCTACATTGTCCTGACTCTGTGGCTATCAGTGTTGTCTCCAGATCTGGGTGTCTTCTGAAGTGTCAGGGGGATGTGACCTGCTAACCTGGGTGCTACTAACATAAGCCCCTTAGAGCCCAGTTCCTGCTCAGTGTTACATTTGGTGCCTCCACATTCAGGCACTCCCATTCTTTCTCAAGTCACACCAGTCTTAGACTTTCTTTTACAAGTTCTCATCTTTGCCTTGTAGCTTGGATTTAGATGCAGTTTCAAAGTTGCTTAGAAAGTGAAAAGAGCATGAAGGCAGCTAATTGTTTTGCAGGACTGTAAGCTACTTTCCATTGTATTTGTGTTTATAATTAAGACATTTGTCATTGTCCACTTTTCAGGTTAAATTTGGCAGTCTTTAAGCCGTAGGAAAAACCTTAGTGGACTTGTGATGCATAGGGCTAATTTTGCTTGCTGTAGCTCCATAGGTCTCCACTATACTTCCAATTTTTTGTGTTTTAGTGTTTTTATATAAACACTAAGTTTCTAGATCTTTTCTTTCTCACTTCCTCGTGCTTCTCAGACTTTAGGCAAGAGAAGAGAAATCATCTTCTGAGTCCATATAGTTCTGCTCATCTCCTGGAGTATTTGTGTCTTTGTAAGAGGCAAAGATAGTATTTTGGAAAATCAGATCTGAGATCTGATCTGATCTCAGTTTTTGAGTGGTACCTTAAAACAGAGCATGGGGTGTGGAGTGAAAGTTGGCTGTATAGCTGTATACTATTATATCAGTGTAGTCTCCAATTCCAGCATGTTGATTATGTCAAAACACCGACTTTTGTGGGTGTTTTTTTGCCCTACTGATGGATTAGTAATAGAGTGTGTTAATATATATGAGAAAAGAAATATAGCAGTTTTGCTGGTAAATGTGAGATATTTCTTCATCTCTTTTTGGCTTTGGAATTCCTGAAGTTAGTGAACTTCTTGGATACAGGCACCTATCTCAATATCAGATTTAAAGTTCATGGAAACTAATCTTTAGTTATGGTAGAGCAAAGAAAAATGAATGGGCAATAGGTCAAGACTTAATGAAAATAATACTTTCTGAATTTTTAATGAAGAAGGAGTCATGTAGGCAGCGTTGAGCTTTCACAGTTATTTCTTGCTCCATATCAGTTGATTATATGTTCAGTAAAGTATGAAACAAGAACAAAAACATTTTTTTCTTTGTAATGTCCACTAGTTTTTATCTGAAGTGTTGATAGTGTCACCATCAGTCTCAGTGCCTGCTCATTTTCAGTAACCTTGATGTATATCCAGTTGCATTTGCAAATTCTGCTGGGCTGTTGTGAACTCTGTGCTCATGTAATTGATGAAAGTCAGCTAGAGAGTGTATCAAACAGAGTAGTTAGAAACTGGGGCATTCAAAGTCAGTGAACTTGTTAAAATTTAAAGAAGTAGGTTAAAGCTAACTGAATTTCAGTGTTAGATTAACTATTTCTTTGCTTGAGTTGCATTAAATGTCACCAGCTGCTTTCCTTTTTGATAAGACTTAGTTTAGTTAATTCACAGTCTTAGCGAAAGAAGACCTAGCTTTTCAAAGATTGGATTGGTTTCTATTATGTGGCTTCTATTATGACAAGGCAATTTGGGATTATTACCAATTATTACCAATCCTGGTTACTGTTCCTTTTCAAGTTAATTCTTTTGTGAAGCATTTGCTGTTGGTTCCCCAGTGTCTCAAACTCACATAGTGCTTGCCTGGTTCTTCAGGGAAAATTTGAGTAGGCAGGGTCAGAACTGACAACATGGGAACAGAGTAACTACCCTGAAATGGGGGTTGTCTGGTGACTGGGGGTTTTCTGAAGTCCCAGGTGCATGGTGCTTGTAGAAATGCTGTGTTTTGCAGGAGTGTGGAAGCTAATAATACTTTGCTGAGGAATTGTGAATAATTTAGGTTCTGTGTGATGAGATGATTCTGCTTATAGCAATCCATTATTCTTCCAGTTAGGTTGTCAACTCAGCCTCCTCACTACAGTAGTTTGTTATTAATGTGAAAGAGTTGTGTGCCTTACTGGAGACTGAATATGTGTCCATCTCAGTTCCCCTGAAACTGAAATGTGTGCCTGCTCTTATTTAAAGTTTGTGTGTCCTGACTCTTCCACATTTGGGTCCAATTTTCTTGATTTAAACTGACGGAGGAGGTATATCTGATAATTTGGAAAGTAACATCAGCCTGTTTATGTAGAAAGGCTAAAAATGTTACCTGGTTCATGGAAGGTACAGCTAATCTTTTGTGTCTTGTGCAGGTAGTCATGTATGATCTGAGTTGCTTCCTAGATGCAAATTTAATTTTGTTTATTCATCTCTTTCTTTCTTAGGTCACTGAAGAGGATGTGGAATGATCAAAAACAATGGTGAGTACAATTGTAAGGTTATTTAGGTATTAAATATAAGGTGCTAAACTTACCAAGTTTGTCGGCCGATTTAGTTCCCTTCTCCCTGACCAAAGAAATCTGTCATTGAGATTTTAAATTTTTGTAGTGTGTTTTTAGAAGACTGGAATGTTGCCACAATGCCCGCTTTCAGCTTGGGCTTCACCTCAAAGAAGGTGATTGATTTGACTATTATATATTCTAGCAAGAATAAATGCTTTTAAAGTTGTAAAATCCCTGTCCTGTGACGTCATTTGCACTGTTAAGACAAATTGTGTCATTGTATTAACTTGGAATAGTTGTCTTAGAGGTGTTACTTGTTAAATGATAGGATTGGAAGAACGATAAAATAACCAAATGTAAATTATCGAATAGAAAAAAGGTACATTCAGGACTTCTAAGATTACAGTAAACTTCTGTAGTTTTGATTTATTTTTTCCCTGTGAATGAAGTAAGGATATACTTGTAGTTAAGGTGTGCAGCAAAGAGCTATATTCTGTTCTCAGCTCTGTCACAAACCTTTGACATGTTCTGTTGCAGCTCTCCAGGTCTGTTTTTCCACATCTTCATAAGAATGGGACTTTCCCAACAGTCTGAGTGTTGATGGTCAACCCAATGATCAGCTGAAATATTTGAGTGACTCAAGAGAGATATCGATAGTGACATGTACTGTATTTCCATTTTCATGGTCTACTCACTGCTTCTAACATAGGAGCTGGAAATTGTCACTGGAAGACTGTTTCTGGACTTGATCAACGGAATGGTTAAGGTAATTAAAATAAGAAATACAGACAGGGAAAAGAGAGGAAGAGGTTAGTTATACTCATGTTCTCATATGTGAGAAAGATTTTTTTTTTCCTTTCTCTATTTTGCAACTATTATTTTAGCACAAGAGAATGGTAATAAACATTTCTGACAAAGCTATGCAGGAGTGCACCCATGTTAGCTTCCAGCTTAATGGAAAAATATCTTGTCTTAACAGCTGCTGTGACTAGGTAATACCACGTGAGTATCACTGATGGAAGGCCAGGAGATCTGTGAAAAGCTGAATCACTGAAATTTATCTATGCTGTGGATAAGTGGGGAGAAATGAGTAAAAGTAAGAACCTAATGTATGTGATCTTAAAACTGTCGTAAGTGCTGTTTTCCTCTCCTGCACTGAGAGTTACATAATTAGTTGGGTGATAGTTTATGATGTCTCTTTGAGCTGTGACCTGCTAGAGCAGAGTACATACACTCCCTGCCTGTGCACTCTGCTGTTAGCTCGTCGTTGTCACGCTCTATGGTGGAGACACGGTTGAAGCCCCACAGCTAATTAACAGCGGTCTATTTTTAGCTGCATCACTTCTGAGTAAATGTATAGTTCAGCATTTCTGAGGTGTTTCCTTAGCCAGCTTATGGACATCTAAAGTTAGATATAAAATCTTACAGACCAAGGGATTATTACAGTTTGTGAAACCAGATAATTTTATCCATTAGAGTCAGGCTTTTAAAGTAGTGAACTGGTGAGCATTTTAATGTTGAATATATTTTATTCTGATTCCTAAACTACCTTCCCTGTTTTTTAAATTTGGAATTCTAGATCCTCTCCTGACATTTAAGAAGGTGGTCTTCTTACTTGCTCAAAAGCTCTAAAATGTGGATATTTCTCTTCTAGCAAGCAAAACCTGTCCTTCATTTCCATGGAGCTGAATGAACAAAGATCTGTCCACTTCTGTTTGAATCGTCTCACCAAACATTTGATTCACCAGATGACTTCTCCCACAGAAGTAGCCCACTGTTTTATGAAAACTCAAAACAAAGTAACAGAAATCAGCATTTGTTTTCCTGAAAAAATGTCTTCTGTGCCAGCTCTTCATTCAGCTTTCTGCATTCTGTTTTAAAATGAAAAATACTTTGTAATCAGATGCAAAGTGGAAACTGGTGTTTTTCACTGATATTTCCTTCTTAATTTTAGGAAGGTTAAGGACTTTGCTGTGTCAAATTGGAATTCCTAGCAGATAAAGTGTCTGCATGCATTGCTGTGTCAGACTGACCTGATATCTATGAAAAGTTGCAGCAGGAAAACCAGAACATTTTTTGCTCTGACATGAGGAAGAAACTTACCAAACAACTAGGGGCATCTCATACAGGTATTTTCTAGTCCAGGTCCCAGGCTTGACTTTGTAGATAGGTGTCAACTCACATAAAGCAGCCAATGCACAAGAACAAATACAGAATCACTTTGTCTGTACTGTGTATCCCAGTCTGTGATCAAAATGTATATTTGCATGTATGAACCTCTGTAAGTGCAGGATATGAAGAGTTTTCACCTGAAGAAGAAATTACTCTGCATAATTTCATTTTTAGCAAAGAGAAAGGAAGCTTTGAAGGCCACTGGGGTAACAGGATAATGACTAGGTTTGCATTAAATCATTCCCTTCCTCAGGCTTTTTATGAATCCGTAGCATCAAAAGGAACAAGACCATTCTACAGTAAAAGAGATGGGCGGAACATCTTTATTATAGAAATTAACTTCTGATGGGGTGGAAGAGACCAGAGGTGTAAATCTGGTTGCCGTTTATCCACCTGGCTTCCTTGACACAATTTCAGCTTTTCCTGCTGCTGTTGGAATCTTGCTTTTTGATTCTTTCATGACTGAGAACTGAGAGGACCTGTATGTTTCCATCATCTAGGTAGAAATAGAGAAAGGAATGTTAGCCACGTAAGAGGGGTGAGTTGAGAGCAGAAATACTTAGTACAGTCCTTTTTCTGGCTCTTCTTATTCCTTCCCAAACTAAGGCACAATCTGGTTGTTCTTATGTTTACACAAGATTCTTTGTCTATGTAATTCATGATTATATAGGATGTTTTCTGTCATTTTGAGATGGGAGCATATATTGTTTACGTGCTCCCTGCTATGGGATTATCTATAACAAGCAAGATTTTTGGCAAAAAAATAACCAGAACTGGTATATGTATTATATTCCATCTCAAATCTGAAACTCTTCTTAGTGCACCTTATTCCAAGCTTGTGATTTAGAAAATGTGACTTAGCTTAAAATATGGGAGATACTAAAATGGTTGGGGAGGTGTTCCAGATTCCTTGGTTTTTTTGTGTTTTCCTTTTAGAAAACTGCTGGAGAGAGCCAGACAGCCTGAAAATGGTTGAAAAAGTGAACAATTTAAATCCTTCTTAAATCTTTGTGACAGATTGCCAGGGCAGCATTCTAGTATCAAAAATGTGGTGACATTTTATAGGACCAAGTTCCATAGCAGGGTGAGGACAAGCATTGATGTTGATCCTAATCCTCCAAGTAATGTCTGTGTTTAGACTTTGTTTTGTAACAATAGGATTTAATGACAGCTTTACCCATTTTTTGTTTCCATGAAGCAAAGAGCAGACACGTAAGCTTAAGAATGGTGGGCAGGACACTGCATATAGAGGTAACAGCAACTTTAATGAGTGGAGGGGTGCTCTAAAATGTGTGTGTAACATTGTGGTGAGCTGTGTGGTAAGAGTTAACATTGAGCTTGATGACACAACTGCCAGCTTGGCCTGATTTAGAATTTCTTTGCTGAATATGAACCTGGCATTGGAGGGAACTAGAAAAGCACACTTCCTTTTAGGGCCTCCTTACATTGAAGTCAATAGGATTTAGTAGAGATGTGTGTAGAAGCAGGATCCATCTCTAAGTGATGGAAAATACTGTCAATATCATAGGGTTACAGTGGTTGGGAAGTATGTGGTGTAAGAAATGTCTGATTCTAGATCTGGGAATTTTCTTTTCTTCCTTCTGCCCATACTAAACCCCTCTGATGTTAGAGATAGCAGTTGTTTCTTGCATAGCTTGATGACAAAATACTTGGGGGACAGGAAGGTACTTTTGTTTTCTGTGGACATGTACAAAAATTGCCAATTTGTCTGACTAGAGAGCTGATAATCTAAGCTCCTTAACCTCAATATTTTGTAGCTCAGAATTGTAAAAAAAAAAAAAAAAAAGTACACTACCTGATTGACTCCTATTCATAACAGTGTATCAGCATTAGTTTTCAAGTTTAATTTTAGAACATCAGGATTTTATTAGGTTAAGGATCTGTGGCTTTCACAGAAATAATCCTTCAGTAGTGCATGCCCAGAAGACATGCAGTGTTGTACCTTCCTGGCAAGCACCTTTAAAGAGCTGCTGTGTTTGGAAATGCTGCTTCATCTGACTCACTTTTTCTTGCTCCACTTTTTCTTTATGTTGGTTGGAAATCTTCTCATGTAAAAGATTACAAAAAAAGGGGCATGTGCAATAGCTCATATATATATATACATATATATATTTTAATACTTGTGGACAAAATGATGTTACAAGTTGTTTGAAAACAACAAAATCACCAATGTCTTCCATTTTGAGATGTGTATAGTTCCATAAGCATTAGTGCTTTGTAGCAAACTGTAGTGCCATGTTAGGATCAGTGCATGAGCCTAGTAGTATTTTTACAATTTCCGAGTGACAAATTTATTAGTAAACAGTGATGATAATGTAATTAACACTAGAAGGGATACAATAGAAATGTGACAAACATGGTCTAAACATGCAGTATCCTCCCTTTGACAGTGGCAATGCTATCCTTAGAAATGGAACTCATTCACTTAATGGGCTTCATAGAATCATAGTTGACTTTTTGATATTTGTCTGTCTGTCCAACTGCAGTAGTAAGGTAGAGTATGCAAGCATCCATAATTCTCATCTCTTTCAGTGCAATTCTTTTCTTTTTAATCTTTGTTGGTGTTTTCTTCCATTTTTGATTTTATTGAACCATTTATTACCCATCCTGTGATATACTCAGAAAAGTATGGATATGCTAAGAAGTTTGTGTGCGTTCTGTACGCATCTCTTATCTTCAGATCATTTACAGAGTCTGTTAAGTAATCTTTCCTTTTTTCAGATCTGACTATATGATTATTATAGCTAGCAAAACATTATATCCTCCTTGTGTGATAATAGTTGCAAAATGTGACATGCTAATTATGCATAGAAGACTTTTATCCATTATTGCAGGAATGGGGAACCTTTTTTGGCTGAAGTCCTATTGAATCTTAAAATAACTTTGGTGGATCCTGCATTTACATACATCTTATTAAGAGAGAATATGAAAAGGTCAGAGGCTGTTGGAAAGTGATGTTGCAGGCTGTCTCAGTGCAGCAGACTGTCTCTAGCCAATGGATCAGAGATTCCCCACCCCTGTATTATTGAGAATTCAATATCTTGTATTTTAGGTAACTTCCAGTTTTGCTTTCTGGCTCTAAGCTCAATTTTAATGATTTCTGTCTCTCCCTCTGCTTTTTTTGAGAAGAAAAGTTTAGATGGAGGAAGTCAAATTGATTTAGCACTCAATGGGCAGCTTGGACTGGTCAAATAGGAGACTGGTATGATTCTTGAGATGTGCATTGCTCTGTGGATGGCATCCTCTGTTTTCCTAGGAATTAGTCTTTTATTTGATGCCAGTGCTGCTCTTCACGCATTTCTCTCTTTCAGCTTAGAGAGGATACTGCATTTTTTTTTCCTGAGACCTGCCTGTAAATGGCCATTAGGGGGAGGGAGGGAATGGGTAGCTTGGTTTTGTAATTTTGGTATGATATATCTTTAAAGTAATTAGTCAAGAAGCATGAATGAACTTCCGTGCAATGACGGTAATCCAGGCAGAGTTAATGTATGTAACAGGGAAAAAAACCCAACAAAACCAAACAAACAACCCTCTGCATTTAATAAATTTCTGAGAAAATTGGACAGGTGGGCCATTTACAGCAGAGCTCTGGGGGACCTGTGCTAAAAGTCAGGTTCAGTTCTAAATGGACGTAGCTGTACCATTGAATAAAGTAGTTTAGTGCTTGGGAGAATCAATTGAAAAATACCTCTGAAACTGGAATGCAAAATAGCACAGTATGTAGGGGGACGAATCCCTGATGCAAACAAAGCCATAAGATGATTTAATAAGAAAATAGAACTTTAGTAGCAATAACTGTTTTGCATGTGATAGTAAATAACTTGCATTAGCAAGACTGTACAGTAGAGTAAGTGGGTAATAACCAAATAAGTTTGTGGCGCTCTGTGCTGCAGGGAGTTGTGTGAAGAGTCTTCCTGAGAAGAAGGGTGAATTCTTCTTATGTTCCTCTCATTGGAGGGAATTTGGCACTTGAATACTAAGTTAAGGAACTTGATATATATATTTAAAAAAGAAAAACTAGTTTTGCCACATGTCTGAAGCACTGTCAGTGAGTGCTGGGGGAAGGGCAGACAGTTCTCTTTGAAAGGATAGCTGAAGTTTCCCTGTAATTTTTTTCTTCTTTTGTAGCCTAGCACTTGCTCTGTTTTTCTGAGAAACTAAACTTTTCCAAATACTGTACTGTGAAGAGAACCTGACTCTAAAGTTAGAAGCTTTTGTGGTGGGAAGTACTTACTTTGTTTATAAAGACCAATCTGAGATAGTCTTTAAATTTAAAAAAATAAATTAAAACATTGGAAAGCACTTGACACTCAAAACATTTGTACATGCCAAGCACAACTGTAGAATTCTAAAGATGTTACAGCAGAAAATAATTTCAGCTTTGCTAAATACTGTTTCAGACCATAATTGATTTCAGTTAATGCCTGAAGTTTTGCAGAGGAAAGTACTGTGAAGCCTCTGGTAACACAAAGTGTTATTGATCTACACCTGTAGACCTGCATCCAGCAAATTATTTGCTCTCTTTTATTTGCATAAAAGAGCCACAGGAATTCTGAACTGTTCTAGTTGACACTTTTCAGTGTAGATACCTTATCTATAGACACAGTATGGCCCAACAGATAGTAATGTATGCTGAACAGAATTACTTGATCAGAGGTTTAGTTCAATCTGGCTGCATTTCTTCTGGAAAGCTGAAGTAATTTAGACTGTGACTTCCAGCTTAATGGAAGCTTCTTGTGTTTTTAAAGCATGGGGGTGAAGCATTTAAGCTCTTCATAAATTGATAATGGAACTGTGAGGGCTGTGAGCATTTTTACGGTATAAAGTAACAGGATAAGCATAATAATGTCTAAATTAAGTGTTGGCTAATATGTAATATGCTTATGAAAAGCTAATTGATCTGAAAGATTGTAATCAGCTTAAATTCCAACTATTGAATTTTTGATAAAATTGGAAGCTGTCCATAGGGGACCTTCATTTGATTACTCTCTGATTACATTAGAGAAATTATGAATTTACCATGGTCTGTGGTCAGCAAGTACATTTACATAATAATGAAATAATGATGAAAACAAAGTCATGTTCATGCTTCAGAAGTATGAACTTTGTGGCTGAGCAGAATTCTTCATGGGCATATCCACTCAGAAGACGGGGGAGGAAATAAAGACTGATGTTGCCAGGCAAGCTATCTACATATACTTTCCAGTTCAGGCTTTTAAAAATGATCTGAAATCTGTGGGCTGCTAGACTAGCAATTACTGTTCACAGCAACAAAAGGAATCCCTTTGTCTTTCAGCTGTTGTACTGTGGCATGGCTTCTGCTTCAACTTCCTTGATTTAACAGCTTCTAAACCTAAGTGAAGTGTTAGGTGCTACCATACTTATGTGTGGTATATCAAAGGTATAATGAATGACCAATATGGACATGGCTCCTTTAGCAGTACTAAACCCAGATGATACAAATTTATCTGTTTGTATATCCAGTAATGCTGCTGCAGAAAGTCTAGCCAGTACTTTTGTTGGGAATTGTACCTTCTGGAACTGAGGGTAATTGTCAAATTTAGGAGAAAAAAGAAAGTCTTTGTAAGACTTCTTGAACTTGATAAATATATTAAAGTAAGTGAGAAGAAATTGTACTGAGCTTGAGAATACTGACACTTTACATGAGGATTACACTGCCAAGAGCTGGCAGTGTGGTTTTTTGGGGCAGAAAAGGAAAACAATATTGAAGATAAAATAATTTTTGATGTATAATGAGTCTTAGAAGTTACTGCTCCATGCATCCTTTGGAGACTGGCTGGTCTTCCTCCAAAACTAATAGTCCTGCTCGCTGGTCAGGTACAGAGCTGCAGAATGACAGTTCAAGTTAGATTCCACTGGATTTCTTTCGTGGAATGACCCAGGATTTTGCCCCTGTGGCACTTTGACTGGCACACAAAAGCCAGCAGTTGAATCAGGATGTCTTGTTCAACAGTGCAGAACGATTCTGATGTCTGTTCCCTTTCAGTCTCTACATTCCTCCTGCATTTTAGAGAAAGTGTCAGTGTTCATGATGTCAGCAGAGTGTGTTTCTGTCTCTGAGCCTTTGTACCGGGTTATAATACAGACAGATTCCCAAGACTTTACCCCATCTAATGTTAAAGATAGAAGGCAACTTTCTGTTCAGTGTGTCCTATGTAAATCCTGTCTGCTTCTCTCCACTTCCCCTCCAAATGAGTGTGTTTGCAGGTCAAATAAAGTGCAGGTAGTCTGTAATGCCTTAGGCATGAAGAACTGCATGGAGAAACTGAAGGAAAGCAGCACAGGCCCACAAACCAAATCTTAGAGCTAGTATTCTAATTATGCATGATTGAAAATGTCTAGTGTAATGTAGTTATTACCAGTAAATTGAGATATGCATTTATACATAATGAAGCAATAGGAATTAATATACCAATAGCTTGAACTTCCTGCTTTGATTCTCAAATTTTGGGGTTTTTTTAGAGAATGTGCTGCCTCTGTAGAGAAGGGGGCAGAATGTATAGATAGGGACAGAAGCATGGCACCAAAACTAAATCAGGAACCAGGATCAGCAGAACTCGCCTTTATAACCTCTTGTCTGGTTCATATCACTGTCCTGAGCATGTAAAAAGCAGGGCATGAACTAAGCATGTTTAGAGGCGAGATGAGGTTTCTCACCTGCTGCAGCTGTAGCAAGGAAAAGGGTGCAGAGTTTCTTACATGGTGCAGGGGGAGAGACTGGTGGGAAAGAAAAAAAACCAAACCCACAAAAAAAATCACTCCAAAACCCAAGCCAACAAACAACGGAAACCACAGACTCAAATTGAGTGTAGTATTTGCCAGACAGTAGGTAATAAGCTTGAATGTGAGAGAAATTATTTGGAGAAGACTGAAATTAATAAGCACAGTACATATTTTTCAGGTGAATAGCTTTTTAATAGACAGTATTTTCAGGTAACTAGCCACATAGGCAGCTGTACTGAAGCAACTGGTACCAGCCAGCAATAATGGCATCCGCAGGAATGAACCTGAAAATACTGATAATATTGTATATTTTTTAAGTTCTTTAAAGAGATTTTAAAAACAGAAAATGAGATTTGATTACTGAGGGACTTTATCTTCTGCAACAGAGGTTGCAATTGTCTTTTTTCTTTATTTCACTTATTAAATAAAAGGGAATTTGGGTGCCATCTTTCTGTAAACTCTAGTGTGTTCTCTGTAATTCAAGTCTCTTAGTGGATAATGCAGTCAATTTCTGCTGGCAGTTTGAAAAAAAGAGAATGTGTGGCATAGCCTACTTCACTAATACTTTTCCAAGTTTAAACTTGTAATTAAACATGTTGAATACTGGCTTGTTACTGCAGAATTTCATACTTGTAGCTTAGCTTAGTTTTGTAAGTGGGCTTAACTTGTGCAGAACACTTCTCCATGCACAGAGGCCCAGTCCTCTCTCTTAAGTAGAAAGTGTCTTGGAGGAAGAAAAGGTGTGTCAAGTTAATTCTTGTTTGTACTTCATAGCCAACCATTCATAAAGCACTGTGTTTTGAGTTTAGAATGGGAATTGTGGTTTTACCCATGAATGTTCTTTTTAGGTATGTAAGGATTGCCAAATAAAAAGAGGGATATTAGAAGAGAAGGTAACTATTCCATGGTATCACAAGTTAGACTGAATGGAAGTTTGAGCCAACTTCTTCAAGAAACAAGAAAATTTCCAAGATGAATTGAGCCCAGTGATTAACCACGGTCATTTTTAATTCTTTAGAACACTATGCATGGTTTTAAAGTCTGTTAAATATTTTTTTTCTTGTAATGAGTAAGCCATTGTATCCTTTGTATTTCCCTTCAGTATAACCTGAGGAATAAGATACTTCAGGATGTGAAGTTATTTTCCTTTTGAAAAATATAACAGCAAAGGAGAAGTATTAGGTATAAATTTTTAAAAATTACCTTAGTACTTAATAGGCTAAAGAGTACTTATACTGAACTTCTGATAGCATTCTTGCATGGATTAGTGGAGGAAATTATTGGTGTGACTATAAACTATGTACTCCCATTGCACATGTTTTACATGGTAACAGTGAAAGAATGTCTCCCTGCAAATTCTGATTTTTTTCCAAAAGGCAGCTTGCTTTTATATCTATGCATCTTTGAGGATTTCAAGATAAGATTTTATTCTTTTGACACTGTAAAGAGGAACTGTTTAAAAATGAACCTGGAAACTCTGCACCTGTATACAAATTTTTTTAGCAATAAAGCAGCACAGGCTGAGAATGCACTAAAACTGGATGTGTCATCTGTTCAGAAGACAAATTAACCAAATTACTGTATATTCCACTCCACTTCTGAGGTGCACTTGCTGTCATTTTGTCAAAACTTAGTAATTCAAGCTGAATTCATATATGGTGGGTATCTGCTTTGGAGCCAGCTGTCCCAGCAGTCTTCAGGCACAAGAGCTTCTGACTTAGCAGCTAAACAAAAATTGTTATTCCACTCATTCTAAGATGCATAACTTAACAGTTAAGAACTTCAAGGGTTGTTTTAGAGGGTTGCAAAACCCCTCTGTTTCTTGTATTGATTGCCTAAAAGTAAAAAGGCCCCTCAGAAAATGGTTTTATATATGTATTCTTTATTGTTTTGGTGACTACACTTCTGAAAAATTCCTTCTGTGGTTGGCAGAGGTCCTCCCAGTTTCAATGATTACAGAAAGCAGTTTAAAAATTTACCAGCTATTCTTTAGCACATACTTATTATTTATTTAAATTCATGCTAAGTAATGTGATTTGAGGAACCATTACTTTAATGCTTCAACAAATAACAAATAAGGACCCAAGCAAGATAATGTTTTTCATTCTGCAGAATTAATCAAAGGAAAAGAAGTAGGCCTAGGACTCACATATTGGCAATGATTTGCACAATATGAATTTCTGAATTTCAGCTTTTAAGAAGTTCCTTCTTCACAACTTTAAATGTAATACAAAAATGCAACTGACAGCTTTCTTTTTGTTTTAGGGATCAACACTAATGAAGCAAAACAATTTAGCATTATTCATAGTATAGATGTAAAACAGCAAGAAACAGTCTTCCTGTAGCAAGAAACTGTCTTAATGCAGAAATTGGAATGAAAGGGCAAAAGCAAGTAGTCCCATTATAAATCACATTTCTTAGACTGATTCAATAAGAGAAGCACTAAGGAAGTACTACAAAGGTGGTATTAGAAGTTGTGAGTCCCTCGTCTCCTTGCAGAATGACTTTTGATATTATGTGGTTTTGCTTACCACAAGGAAATGAGGCCATACAGAACCGCAAACAGAAAGCAGCATAGTGAGTATTAGTAGTAGCCTAAGTATCAGCTGCTCACCTAAAACTTCTGAGGTGCCTTACAGCGAGTTCTGTCCCCTCTGCTCCAAGACCATTATGAGTTATTTTATAAATAAGAGAAAAGACAGATCTGGCAGCAGCAGCAATGAGGTCTGCGACCTGCTGGTCATATATATGGAAGAAGAAGGCAATTTGCATCTCTGGAATTAAGCTGATAAAGTAAACAGAATTCTCTCTAGACTACTACAGACAACTACTAAACTTTCCATTAAGTTCATTGTCCTTTTAGGGAAAAACATTAGCCCTTTAGGCAGCAAAAGGGAGAGGAAAAGGGCCCTAAACCTTCCAACAGACAAGAATTAGGGGTATTCTGTCCCAGCAACAAAGGGTAAGTGCTTTCTTTTCTGTAAAATTATTTTCTGAATTTTTGGAAATAACTAGAACCAATTTTCAACATAGAAAAATGCCAATGAGCCATGAGTAGTTATTTTTATGAAACAACTGGCCAATTGAAGGCAACAGGCAAATCATAACTTCAGGAAAGCAGTGCTTCCACAATTGTGCAGAAGACTGTTCCTTGGTTTCAGCTGATGTCCCAAAAGGAAATGGTCAAATCTGTTCAAGGCAGTTGCTCACAGCCTTAGCTGGCAGAATTTGACTCAGTCCTGGTTCCTGGGGCTGCACTTCAGCAGACTTGGCAGGCATGTGGGTTGTCCTGCACCTGAAATCCAAAACCTTGTGTTTGGCCTCCATGGTGCCATCCAGATACATGCACTAAGAACACTGCAGCATCTGTGACGTGCTCATCTGCTGCTTTTGCAGGCAACACACACAAGTAAATCTCAAAACTATTCAGGAGTCCAATTAGCAGTGGCTTACATATCAGATAATAGCTAATAAGCCACTTGACCAAAAACTAGCTGCCATTAAAACCAAGGCTGTCATTAACACTGTGTCTTTATTAAAAGGTAGGACAAGAGCTTTACGTCTCTAAGAATGTTCTGTTTGTAATGGTGGCTCTTGAATATCATCACCTTGTTAAATGTGTTTTGCATAGCTCCAAAAACCTGACTTCAGTATTTCAAAGGCTGGTTTCCCCCCTGAAGTCATTAGAGAAGCCAAAGCCACAGTTACACAGCCTCAGAGAGTGATATGCTGCATGGGTGAGCTATTCAGTCTTCCAAGCATAACTTCAATGTCAGATTTTCAGGTGTTCCCCTGAAGAGATGCATTTCATCATCAGTTCTTTCCACAGACAGATAAAGTGACAGATCAACACTCAGACCTGGTCTGGTGCATTATTTTTTCATAATGACCAAACTCAGCAGAGATGCAAAAACAGCTCCAGCAGTGCTTGAAAATGGGTATTAGTTGGCATTAACTCTTGCATATCCTGATAGTAGGTCATCTGGATCTGTTGAAGAGTTTTGCCATTCTGTTACATAATTATTTTGTTCCAGTTTCTCCAGCTTCCTTATCACTAATTCTATGCGACCATTAAAGTCTACAAGTTTTTCTTTCACCTAGAAAGAAAGAGAAATTGAGTGTCAAAATTAGCAAGAAAAGTCCTTAACACTTGATCTTTGAATGACCTATGCCCCACTTTAAGTGGTTAAAGAGCAGCTCACTTTCAAGATGAGAAAGGAGAAACAATTCTGTGATTCTGTGTAAATACAGAGGGCTTGATCTCCATACTGCCTGTTTAGTACTGACAAAACCAGCACACAGATCACAGGGCTGCACTGCAAACTGGAGATGGGTGAATGTGTGCCAGTATCAGCCCTTCCAGGGACATAATGGAAATAACTACTTAAGGAGATGAAGTTACTGCAGTTTAACTATGATTAATCTGATCTTTCCTACTTAATTCAAGTTTTCACACAGCCAGAGACTTTCTTTGACAATATGTGGACAAACTGCTTCATCATTAGCTTAGGAGTACTTGTGGACATTATGTATCAAAAAGTAAAGGCCAGATGTTTGAGCTTGTTCTAGTCAACAAGCAAACTCTCTACAGTCACATTATTTGTGTTTGCAATGAAGTGCTATCATATTTTACATGTATTTTTACTAAATCATGTCTTGACTTCAGAAAGTTTTACCTGGATAGGATTTTTGCATTTTAGCCTCACATGACCTGTAAAAAACACTCCAATCTTAGAGAAACTGGAAGATGCCTTGGAAGTGGACAAAACTAGGAAGTGTCAAAGGCCCATTACAAGAGAAACTAAAACTAAACTCAAACCCCCCAAAAATGTAAGAAGCAAATAATCACATAAATACTGTATATACTGGCTGTCTCCTACACACAATAACTTTATTTGAGCTAAGGCACAGGCAATTAACTAACATAACTAGTCAAGTTACAGATAAGAATGTCCAATTTGAAGACCAAAAGAGGAGGGAGGTCCTAGAGTTGTCTCTGAAACTACAAATACTGCCATGCTGTTTTGCACTTACACACATAAAAATATAACTCTTTAAAAATCCCTTTCAAATCCAAAAAATCTATTTTTAAATTCTTCAACAATGACAACACAAGTCATAATACTCAGGCCGAGTCTGTATAAATTATTTTGGGGATTTTTTTTTTTCTTTGCAAGGTATAGAGATAAAAGGGTAACAAACTTTTGCCAAAATTTAGCTAGAACTGGGTATATTCTGCAGTTTAGGGGTCTTAGAAAATGTTCCATGTCTCATGCATTGAGTCAGTTACTGTCATATAAGGCAGCATTTTCTCAATCTTAGGCACTTAAAAACTGAAAATTGTATCAATGTTTTTGAATTAATGTCCAAAATTATCAGCATTTTAAAAGTTTTTTCCATTATTGTGGAAATCTTACTTTATGCAGGTGTTCCTTTAAGGTCACAGCTGGAAAATTCACCTTAGAAGCTTCTATAATCATTTGGTTTTTTAAGATGTAACTGGAAAACAAAAGGGGAAAGGGAAGAAAAAACCCGCAAGAAAAATAGTTAAAAAACCTATAGTTGCATTATTTAGACAGATGATTTAAGATGATTTTAAAGCAGATACAAGGTTATTGCCAAAAGTAATAATTATGAAAATATTCAAAACATAACAATGGTTTTACTTTGGAATCAAGATCCACTCATCACCAGCTATAAGTAATTTGCAGCTTCTATAATCAAGCCTATCATGGAATCACTTTGACACCTTACATTAGCTAAATGAATCTGGAACTGAAGAGATTTCAGTATTGCACATGACTAAATTCAAATTCATTCTTATATGAAGACACTCAGAAGGTGCAAGGCAAATTAAAGGGATTCACATCAATACAATTAAGACATAAAGGATATTAAAATCCCACATCAATGTGCTCAACAAAAGTCAGACCACTTTTGCTAGCTGTAGGCTGGTTGTACAGTAACTTAACCTACCTGTGAAGTCAGTGACCATAAAGAATACAGCGTACTCACCAGATGATGCTGTCCTTGAAGAAACAGAACAAGCCTCGGAGATACGCCAGGTCACTGCCAGAAGAATAAAGAATGAAGCCCACGGCCAAGCCACACAACCGACAGGATAATAAATAATAAGCACTAAAAGGAGAAAGGGAAAAGTGTTCTTAAACAGAAGCTTTTGAAACCACAGATGCTGCATTTTGTCAGAGGGCATCAAACCTTCAGTTCTACTGGGGCAAAATTCAAGGCATAATAATGCCTCCTCCTCAAAAAAACAACATCTACAGAAACAACATGACCATAAAAAATTTGGTATGTTGTGAAAGAAGTAATCTCTCTAATAAAGTGAAGTTGCTATTAAGGAAGAAAATGCACACCTTATTATCACAGAGTGGTTTAGACTATTCTACTCAAACATGATTTCAATGATAAAACAATGCACGTACCAGGTGAAAATTCTTTCTAATAAATTATTTCCCCATGCAGAGAGGGGCAAGGAAAAAAGTCAAAAAAAGAGCAAGTCCTATATTGAAAAAGTTCCCAGTCCTGACAGTTTATAAAACAGCCTTTAAACATCATTTAAACAAGCTACTGGTTCTGTAAGCCCCTAGATGACATTTTACATTCTTCCCATTAGACTTGGATACCCAACCTTGTTAACTCTTGAGTTCATGAATAGCGCAGCACAAGTTTTTTATTTTCAATATTAAGAAAAATCAACCAGCCAAAAGCCACCTCTCCGCAAAAAACTAAACCAAACCGACCAAAAACCCACCAAACCAAACAAAACCCAGACGTACTTTAAGTAAGAAACCTTTCAGGGGAGGGAAGAAAGGGACCTACAAGTGAAGCTGTCTTCTACTGCATTGCTCGAATGTTTCCACCTACGGAGGTTAGAACAGCCAAACTTTTGATTTCAAGAGAAAATTACATCCCTACAAAAGGTTTCTCCATCCGAAGTGTGAAACAGGTACATTAGTCACTTGGGAATTTGCCAATCCCCTCAGAACCTCTCGCGCACAAGCCAGAGGATCTCCCGGCCTTGCCCGGCTTTGCCCGCGCGATTTCCCGCCCGATGCCAGGAACTACGGGAGCTACGCACCATCCCAGGAGGGCTCCCTCGAGGCCGACCAACAGCGAGTCCTCCCAGGTCACATCGCTGGTGACTTCTATGGAGAAAGAGAGAGAGAGGCGCTGCAGCCGAGCGCCTCCAGACCAGCCACTACCCAGCCGCCGCCGCCTGCCCTGAGGCCCGCACGGGGCAGCGGCGCCTCCTCAGCACCCGCCGGCCCTACGAGGCACTGACTGAAGCAGACGAGGATGCTAAGCCCTGGCGGCTCCTGCCCGCACAACTGCAGCGAGTCCCCCAGCACCGTCCAGCAGCCGCGGCAGTGGAACACGGCGCACTCCTCCGGCAGCGGACCCTGCCGCCGCGGCGGCGACGCCGGCACCGCGGCCGGCTGCANCGGTGAGCTGCGTGTTCTGCAACAGCTGCCGCAGCTGCCGCCGCACCGCCATCTCCTCCCGCCGAGCGCTCGGAAGCGGGGCCCACCCTCCGAGCCTCACGATTGGAGCGTAGTTTGCAGATCTCTGTTGCCATTGGACACTGCGCTAGTCAATCCTCGCCGCCCACTGCTATTGGGTAGCGGGCCTCACTGCGCGCGCTTTTTTCTGCCGGGAACGCCTCATCGCGCTTGAAAATAAGCACGCGCGGCAGGCCGCGCCACCATTGGCGGCTCCCGCGCCCCGCCCCCTGGGGTACGCCCCCTTCTCTGGCCCAGCCAATGGGCTGGCGCGGCGGGCCAGTTCGAACGGCGGGGGCGGTGCGAGCGGTGTCGGTTGGTCGGTCGGAGCTGCTGTCATGGCGCTCGCTCCGCTGCAGCCCCTGGAGGTGCTGAAATACTCCGAGCTCCAGCGCATCGCCAAGACCGCCGGGCTGAGGGCTAACCTTCGGGTAAGGTGGGGGCGGCTGTGAGGGAGCGCTGCCCACGAAACTCCGGGTTCTGGGGTGCCCCGGTGTCCGGCCGTGAGCCGAGGGAACGTGTCCCAGCCTCCCGGGGCTCCCCGTCCCCGGTCTGGAGCGGTGCTGGCAGCGGCAGCGCCCGCGGTGCGGCGGTGGCTTCGTGCTAGGGTGCCCCGGGGGTTGTGCTGCCGTCCGGGATGTGGGCGATCACTCACGGGGGAGGGGGGAGAGCGGGGCTTCGGTGTCACTCCTCCCCGCGCCCTGGTGGCTCGATTGTTCCCCCATGCCGCTGTCCCCGCGCTGCTTGCCTCCAGTGGGAGTAGCTGTGGTTGTTTGTTTGGCTTGGGGGTTTTATTTGTTTTGGTTTTGGATTTTTTTTTTTTTATTTTTATTTTTTACGACTCGGTGTGGGAGGAACAGTGACAGCACAGTAGAGGGAGGAGAGGGCGCTTTTGGCGGTCGCGGTGAAGGGCGAGAAGTTTAAGGAGCCCCAGGCGCCTGCCTGGAGCTGCAGGTGCATGAGAGGGACACGGCCTGGCCCTCCTGGCAGGCGCCGCCAGCAGCGGCAGAAGTCATAAAGCCTTAAAGAAAGATCCGCAGCTTGGGTGGACAAGGACGCTGCCTGTCCTCACAGGACTAAGAGTTGTTCTGGAAATGTTAGTTTTGGAGTATTTTGATTGCTTTTATGCAGACCTTTCCACTTAGGTGTTTAAGGGTCTTTCATAGCCTGAATTATCAATGGCGTGTTTTCATTGTTATTTTATTACTATTACTACTGAATGTATGTGAGGGATGAAAAGAGTGCTTTGCATGTAGCATGGGCAGACAGAAGCAGCTGCAGAAGTAAAACAGTTTGTCTCATTCCTTGAAAAATTAACCTCCTGGAAAATAAAGAGAAACCTACTTAATAAAATTTGCCTTTGTGCTTCTATGGAGAATATGCTCCGTATTTATCTGTGGCCTTAGGCACTTTCTCTAATTGAGTGGAATGACTCCTAGATATCCTGTTGGATTCAGAAAATGTTCTGCTTGTTTGTTGGATCAGTTTATAGGATGCAGGTTGGGCTTATGCAGTTCCTCAATGACCTAATGGACTGTTTGGTTCATGTGTTGTCTTGATTTCTCTTCAGGCAGACAAATTGTTGGAATCATTGAAGCAATACTTTGAAAGGACAAAAGAAGAAAGTGAAAATACGGTAACAGATAAGAAATCAGCTGTTGCTTATAGGAAATGTAAACCTTAGTTTGTAACCCAGAGAGCAGGGCTGAACAGTGTTTTTGACCACAATGGAAACTGTAATAGAAATAACTTTTTCTTCTTAGTGCCCTTAATTTAAAGTACTTATGTACTGACAGAAATAGATATGCTAATGTTAGTTTTGAAGCAGCCTCTATGACTGAAAGCTGATTTCCTTTCAGCTGCCAAAATTAACAATGTATTTTTCAGCATCAGTACAAAATTATTCACTGTGAACAATAACATTTAATTTCCACTGAACAAATCTTAGTTCTTGCTTATTTGGCTCCAGACACTATTCAGTACCAAGTATAAAAATATTTTATTCATTTTGCATGCCTGAATGAAGGGGACTCGATACTAGTTGGAAAGTGTTTTGCATCTACTACAATTTACTTCCACTATAATGAAAGCTTTGTGCTACTTCCTTGATTTGCCTTTTAGTATATTGTTTCCTTAAATTTTGTAAGTTATCTGTGAGCTGAATTATTTTGTTGAGTGTGGCAATGCTTTTTAAGTTTTTGATTAAAGTAATTTTTTCTCTGCTTTTTCTAAAGTATATTTCCCTTTAAGTGCATCCCTTAAAAATCTTCAAAGGTTTGAGGAACTGGTGTAAACCTTGTCAGCTTTTTAAAAATTTTCACGAGCAGGAAAGCTCTGTTTTTATTGGTGAAGAGTATTCCACAAATGTGGGAGGGTCATGGCATCATGCAAGTTAGGTTTCAAATATAAAATATTAGGCTTTATAATCTTAATAAAATGAAATATGATAAACCAACCATAGGAATAGTATTTAAAGTCTCCAAACGATGAGCTTTGATGCTTAGGGGATAGCTCTAAATAGTGCCAGTTTCTTGATTACTACTTACTTACTTATACATGGCATGCTACTGTTTATCCTCTCTGTAAAATACATTTTTCAGTAATGAAATTGAAACTGTCTCTGGAGTATTTAATTTATATTTGTGTCAGATATGTTCCAGTTGTAGTATTTTTCTGCCACAGGGTCCTGGAAAGAGTGCATCTGCTTCCATTAAATCGGATGAAAAGAGCAATCAGGAGGAAATTATGTCTGATTCAGTGTGTTTTGTTACAAAACGACGTAGTAAAGATAAGAAAATAACTAGACAAAAGAGGAACTCCCATGAGGAAACTAATACTGGTGAAGAAAACCCAGTGCTTTCCAATGAGAATCAGGTGATTTGCATTGCATGCTTTTGTGTGCTGATTGTCCTTCCTTCCTCTGGGCATAATTTAAGCACACTTGATTTCTTTTTGATCACCATTTGTAGATGGTATATATTTATATATGTGTGTTTGTGTGTGTATAGACATGTATAAAAATTCATATGCAAGCATTCTGGTCCTGGTCTTTCCTAGCACTGAGTTTTATTTATTATGGCACTCTGCCATAATAAACAGACATTACTACTCATTGCTTCAAGAAAATAAATTCCTCTAAGAAATACACAATTCCAAACAGTTTATCTGAATGTAAGACTGCTTTCGCTAGTTCACTGTAGTATTCTGAATCATAGGTTGGTTTCAGAATTTATCTAAAATAAGGCTGTTCTCACTTTTTTGATACAGAAAAAAATTATCAGAAATTGCACAGTTGCCTAAACCTCATATTTTTTTTTTTTATTGTGATGGTTGTGTGACTGAGGGAGAGAAAGTTTCAAAGTGAGATGGCAGTAGATTTTTTTTTTTCTTGAGTTAAAAGGAGTAGGTAAACTACTGTCTGAAAGGCTTTTACTGAGGTAGAGCAGGGAAATGATAAAATGAGGAAGTGTTAGTCTTTTAGAGAATTGTGCAGCATACAAAAAATACAACAGTAAAAAGTAACATCCGCAGTGAATTTATTTTTACTTTCAAATAATTAACTTTTATCAATAAAGGTAATTTTATACTAAAATGTGAGCACTATGCAGATCAAAGCTTTCTAATATATCTAAGTTTGTGAAGTAATGGGTAAGTATTTCACAGGTTAATTCAGTTTAGACTTCAGAAAATCTCTTGCTTGATCTCCCAATGAAAGCAGACTCAGCTGTGAGGTTAGAGCACCGTGCTTTAGGCTTTGTCCAATCTGATATTGAAAACCCTTGAGGATGAAGGCTCTGCATCTCTCTGGGCAAATATGTTCCACTGACTCACTGTTCTCAGAACAACAGCCTTTCTTTCTATCCAGTTGTTGTTCCAACTGGTTAAACGAAGTATATTGGAATTGCAGGTGTATTCTGAAATGAAAGAAAATGAAGTGCCTCAGGGTGAGCACAAAAAGGGACAGAAGGTATTACAAAACAAAAACCAAATAACTGAAGAGAGAGCTGTTGAGAATCCTGGGATGGGTACTGGACAGAAGAAACAAACAGAGAAGACTTCTACTAAAGGCAGGGGAAAACAGTGTAAGTAGAAAATTGGATAAAAGTAACTTTAATTTGTGCTACTTAGAATAACCAAAAGATAATTTTGTGTCTTCAAAGATTTTTGTGGCACGTAGTACCTTCTTTTGTGCATACCAGAAGAAAATTGGTGTGGTTTGGGTTTGTGTTACTTGTTTATCGTATTGTAACACAAATCCACAAATTCTGCAGTGTAGGAATTTTGCTGGCTTTGACTTCAGAAGTCTTTTTTTAGTGAAGGAGTTCTGAGAGATCTGAGTGTATTTGAGTTTCACATTTCCAAAAGGTTCAGTGTCTTTAGGAATACCCTTGAGGTGTTATTTGGCCTCTAAGAGGGGGCAAGAAAGGGAGAACTTGTTTCCTCATGTTTCATTTATCTTTTTCTGGTGAATAGTTTTCTTTTGCTTTCCAGGAGTAAAATTAGCAGAAAAGAACTCAGAACAAAGGAACTTTCTCATTTGTTTGAACTACCTAAGAATATCTGAATGTATTCCACTGTGGATCGCTTTTTCATCTGGTGGCATTTTTAGTCCTTCAAACACGATGCCACTGAGAATATGAATTACTTTATCCCCCACTGCTTTGTGTATGTAGCTGTCAAGAAGAAATGAGTTTGTCTACACAATCTGATAATTTCTTGATATTGGGAGTCTGTCAAGTGTGATACACACCTGCATTTGCTCTGTTAGGCTCAGTGTATGAAGTCTGTAAGTTTATTACAGATCTTCTTGTTGTTCCATGAAATTTACAAGGACAATCTTATGGGAGACCACCAATAATTTTGAACAAACTCGAAAATGTGGGGTTTTTGTTTTTAAAAACAAAAGCAATAGGGTATGTGGAGGATGCTTGGGTTGAGGCAGCACTGACCCCTTACTGTTGGTACAGTGCTCATCTCTTGCTATAGCTGTAGTAACAAGTGTCTGCATTTAATATTGACAAATTGATATTTCAACAATTGTTTTTAACTGCATGCCATTATTTGTTTCCAATAAGGATTTCTTTCAATATATTGAGGTCATCTAAGTTTACTTATGAGGGGATGTGAATGACCAGAAATGCAAATGTTTACTATTGATATGCAAATACTGGACTTGATGTAAAGTCTTTTACCTGATTTTTTTCTTAAGAAAATTAATCATTAAAATGTGAACATGAGCTTATTACTATACCTGAGGGCAGAGATGACAACAATAACTTGGACTCTGTATGTAAATAAGGCAGTGGCAAAAAGGTTGGTCAAAAGGTATTTTTTCTTTATCAACTTTTAAAAAAACGCAGATCAAGGCCTGTGAATTTGAAGTTTTTGTTTACCACAAGAACAGTTCTTTTGTAAACTTTCCCTGAAAAATATTTTACTATCATAAAATACTAACCTAATAGGACTTTAGGATTCATGCTGGGCTTGTGGTTTGTCAAGATATATTATTACTGACAAACCAATTAAAACACTTCTGAGAGGCTTAGAACATACCTATTACAGCTGGTTTTATTTCTCAAAACCTAAACCCACTTTGAGGCAATAAAGTGTGTTGTGAAACAAACACTGGAACAATATTTAAAACTACTGTGATTATTTTAAATCATCTTCCAGGAGCTGTAATGATTTTGTCTAATCTTATTGTAACAGGTAATGCTCATCCTGCAGGAGGGAAGATCACTTTACCTGTAGGCCGTGCATCTAGATCTGCAAGAACAGGAATGACAGCTACCACACCAAGTAGGATAACCTACTATCTTTAGAAAGAAATGTGTTTTCTCTGTGTAAAGGGAGACCTGACTTAGTTTTTTACAATTCAGATTTCTCTTCCTGCTCAAATAAAAAAAAAAAATCTTCTCTTTAAAAAGCAAGCAAAAAAAAAAAAAATCCCAAGCCTTTCATTTCAAGGTACATTTTCCAGCTTGTAAATTCATAGTAGTAAATGACTGGCATGTATGTTAAAAAACTGGTTTATTGAACATTTTGGTGATTTTTCGATAGAATACTTGCATTAATGATTTTCAAAGAACAGGAACACATAGATGCTTTTACTCCTGCTTGTTTAGTTTTCATTCTATAAATACTATGGTTGTGCTGTACTACAATTCATTAGCTCATGTTTATCACTTCTTAAAATGTGTTAAATCATCTCAAATGAAGTATTTGTTTTCTTTAACTGCAGAATTTGGGGGTTGGGTTAGATGATTTTTATGACTTCTTCTAACCCAAACCATGCTTCTATGATTCTCCAGACTATCATCAGGCAGTGGGCCATGTAGCTCGTGAAATTGATTCTTTTGGTCCTGTTTGGTCAGCTGTGTCTACAGCCTTTAGTTAGAGGGATGCGTTGATTTCTTTGGGGCCGTAACAATAGGTGTCACAAAATCCTCCTATTAACTACTAAACATCCTTAGAACCATATCAGATCTGTGAATCTTCTTATTTTTGGAACGTCTTAGACTTCAAAAAGTTGCATGAGGCTCAGTTCAAGAAAATGGAATCTATTGATGACTACATCGAGAGGAAAAAAAAACTGAATGAAAATTGCAGCGCAGTCAAGGTAAGAGATAAGACATTGTTTGCATATTCATTTACTTCTGGGGCCTTTCTGTAAAAGTCTTACCAAGTCTCTTTAGATCAGTAAGTAGCTGGTCATGTGAACGTGCAGTGGAATGTTATAACCAATGAAATTTAACTGTAGTCCTGCATAATTAGTTATATATAGTTATTTGTATATAACTATGCAAGTTTCTACAGCTGTACACTGTTAACATGTAAAAACCAACAACTAACTTGTTGTTTTTCAGTAAAAATAATTGTCAGAATTACTTTTGTGAAATATTTCCTGGACCTTTTGTTCACAACTGTTTGAATTGCTGCAAAATTGAACCAAGGGGATAGGGTATTTTTCAAAGAGCAGGAATTAAATATTAAGTTTCTCTTTTGTGCCTGAACTATCATCCCATGGCTGCATATGATTCTCCTTAAAAATACATGCAATATGTGTTTTCAGTTCTTGTATTTCACTCTCACATGGGTGAAAGCTGCTAACAGGCCTCTCACAAAGTGCAGTAGTGCCTAAAAAGTGACAGTAATGTATCGAGGAATGTATGAATGAATATGTCCATGGCCATAGAATCATTCAGGTCAGTTATTCTAACACTGCCAGGTCCATATCAAACAGTAACAATGAATTAAAACTCCTGAACACTACATTTATTTTTTTAGTGACATATATTGTATCAATATATACTTTAGACAAATTACTATTGGCAGGTGCTGACCAGAAAATCAAATTTCTTGAGAGCATCAGAAAAAGACACTCCATATTCTAAGGTATGTGTTGTCAGGTCAATTTAATAATAATAAAAATACTTACATTTAAAATATGCTTTTAAAGAGGAAAAAAAGGGAGAAAACTGAAGAGGCCATATGCTTCTGATTCACTGTGTATTTTTCCTTCCTCTTGGCTGCTTCGTAGACAGATTTTCAGCAGTCTGGTAACACAGAATTTGGTTTTCCTTAGAAACAAGCCAGTGGCAAAAGATTTTTATTCAGCCCAAATCCAGAAAGAGGCAGATTCTCCAACACCTGCACTCCTATTAACCTCCGGCGCTCACCACGCAATTCTCTGAATGCTGCTAATCGGAGTATTTTATCCCAGAAGTCTTCGTTTCATCCTTCTGTACTTTCAACATCCAAAATGAATGTCAGGTAAAAAGAACAAACCAAAGCTACCAGCCAGCCATTTGATGAGATACATGTGAAATAATCAACACTGACTGTGATTTTACATTATTTCTCTTCCAAACACGAACTGTGCAAGACTAATTCTGATTACTAACTTTCAGCCTGGCTTTGTAGGTGGTTAAGGCCTCACTGTGCTTGTTACTGTCTTCATTCTTCATTTTTATGTCTGTTAGAAGAATCTCAAACCCTGACTTTCATTTTGCTAAAGCCAAATGATGCAAAATACAGCAAATTATTTTTTTTTCTGTTACTCTGTTAGGTTTTCTATTTTTCCAGGCAGCCTAATAGTTTATCTGAATTAATTTGTATGTAATTTTTTTTAATCTCTTCAGTATTCCAGGTGAGTCTTGCAATGGTTTTTAGGTACTTTCTTCCTTTTGTGCTCTACTTCCCCTTCCCTTTATTGTCACAGTAGGGGTCCTCTTGTGATTGACCACTATAAACAGACCATTTCTAACAGCTGGGAACCAAGCTGACACCAGAAGTCATGAGGAATTACTAAATGAATGAACTCGTACTCAGTGCTATTATACCTCATTTTATTTCCTTTTGGAACACCATGTCTGTGTCATCATTCCTCCACAGTAATCTAATTCTCTATTAGTGTTAATACTTAATGAACTTCTGTTATCAGTATGTTTCTTTCACTTCTTAATAATTTTCCTAAAGTCTTGATCAAGAAATGTTTTAAAAGAAAGAATTGAAAGGACAGTCCTTATGGTATCCTACTGGTAAATGTCCTTTCACTTGGATTTCTAGTGAAAGCCTTTATTTCTACTATTTCTTTGTTGATTTCTAACTATTATACTAATGCTGACTTTAATCAGTTTCCTAACCTTTCTACAGTGACTGAAGTTCTGATTAGACATTCTCCCTTTGCTAACAATACACGGTTGTTCGCAGGCCTTGGTTGTGTTACTTTCTCTGATGACCTTCACGTTTCAACTTTTGCATACCAAGATCATGGCTGCTGGGGCTTTTTTTTGTCCCTGACTAAAGTATGTGTGTGATTGTTGTTTTTAAGTCAGATAATGCATCTTATATTGGTGTCTGATAATATTATGTGGCTTTGGAATGCAGGTCTTCTGCTATTCAAAGGCCAAAATCAAGTTTACAAACTTATTGGCTTTGTTTTTATTTTAAATGTCTTCTTTTTGATTTCAATAGGAAACAAATGTAAAAAATACCTCTAGTATTTACAAATGTAAAAAACGCTTCTAGTGTCCTCTTGGATGAGCTTGGATGTCTTCACTGCAGCCCTAATTGATTCCTAGCAATACATCAACCAAAACATTACTCTCAGAATTTGCTTCTGAAATTCCATTCATCCAAAGTTGCACTGTAGTGGACCTTGCAACCTGTACTTTATGATAAAACTTGCTTGTCCACAAAAACAGCTTTCTTCAACGTTTACTCCGCTTCTAAATCTTGCAAACTTATAGCTTATTCTCAGTACCTTTTTGCAAGATTTTGAATTTTATGCATGTACACATATATAAGTAATCATTAAAAATGTGTATATACATAGAGAATGTGCGTGTCTTGCTATGCAGGTAACTTGTACGTTTCAAAGATCTCAGCTTCTTCCTCCTGTAGGTCTTCGAGGTCTAGCAATTCTGTTAGTTGTCTTTCAGTTTTTCTTAATTTGAATTTTGAAATTAACAAAATATGAAATGCTTTACCTCAGAATCCAGATCTAAAGTAAATCATTGGTGCTGGTGAATAAATCTCTAGCTTATTACACCCAAATATATTTGCTTTTCAAAATAACAAGAAAGTCAGTTTTTTGTAATTTCTAATATTACTGCTAGTGACACTGGCTTGAAACTTGAAGTGTTATACCAGCAAGGTATTTTAGTACAGTTTTCGTATGAGTTGTGAACATCTTTCACACAGTAAATCTTTCTACCTATAATAAAAGTAGAATGCAGAACCTTCTATATTGTGGCACATTGCTTATGTTCCTTGTAGGTAACTAAATTTGTCTTCTTATTTTTAAAACCTTTCAGGTTCTCAGAAGCCACAAAAGATAATGAGCACAAACGCTCTCTTACCAAGACTCCATCTAGAATGTCTCCCTACATGGAGGAGATCTGCACACCTGACACTCAAAAGAGCTGCAAACTAATAAGTCAGAAGAACAGTAAGGGAAATGCAAGAAATAATGATTTGACTGCATCAAAGGGTAAAGTGGATGGTGAATATTTAGCTCTTTCGGATAAAGACTTTTGTCTTACTGAATTTCTATGCAAGTTTTTAACAATCGAATGTCACTCAGACCCAGGTTTTAATTTAATTCTCTAATTTATGACTGGTTCTTCAGAAACTGCTGTAGTTTATTTATTTCCTTTGTTTTCCAGGGGTTTGACTAAAATGTTTATGTGGCATGACTTAAACATATAGTGCCCAGCTACCTACAGAAAAGAGGATAGAAAATCTTCTATAACTTTAGGGACTATGTAGCAAAAGATTCATATAGCAGATACAAGGACACCCTATCTGCACAGAGAGGAATTCCTAACACCTTCTCAGAGGTCTCACTCTCCTTGTGGGGTCAGCATGCATCAGATGTCTAGCTGTGCTTTAGGACAACCTGTTATCAGCCTCAGCACGCTGACCAACTCAGGAACTAAAATTAAGAAAAATCAGAAGTCTTCTGGTTACTAACAATCTCTGCAGCAGCACAGCTCTGCTATCCAGCCATTGACACCCTTAGCATCACAGGGATAATTGCACAGGTCAAGAACAGAGTTTCCTGGTTTCCTGTATAATAATGCCGATGTTTTTAAGAAGCAAGCAAAGTTACACGCTGATTTGAAGCTGGCCTGTTCCAAAAGAATGTTTCTTTGTTTAACGTGAAAAACTACTTGGTTCCAAATAGGCGTTGAATAAACACAATTTGCCTTGAAGGACTAGAAAAACACATGGAATTGTGTGCGCTCTTCCATAGTATAACCATAGCTAAAGGGCCAAGTACTCTACAACTCTTGCCCTACCTATTTCAAGTGACCTGTGTTTGTGCAATTCTATCTTTAGATAGAATCTTCCTACTCTAATTATGGTGTCTTGATGCCTTTTGTAGTTCTTACCCCCTTCAAGTTTGGAGCTCAATCTGCAGAACCCACAAGTGGAAAGAAGACATTTGATCTCAAAGCAAGTCTCTCTCGGCCACTTCGGTATCAGCCACACAAAGGTACCGTGACCCTGTGCAGTCTGTGTTGGCCACACCCCTTACACTCAGCTGCTCCTACAGGGGTGCATTGATACCAAACAGTGAGGGCAAAGTTCACAGTCTCTTCTCCTGTCCCTTTTCCTTGCTCTCTGGGTTCCCACACAGTCTCATGTTTAATTTCTTGATAATATATGCTTTAAGAGCCCCCAGCTGAAGATTAAGATTTTATTCCACTGAATAGATGTATGTTCAGGAAATATGAAATATTCCTTACACAATGGGTTTTTTTATCTCATGTGAGAAGCTGAACTTTGGATGGTGAGTGTTACTTCTAAGTACAGTCACCGCTTACTACTTACAGAAGAACTACTTGTAGGGAATGGGCTGGTGAAACTGATAGTACAGCTTAAAGAGGCATTTCATCTTCAAGACAACCAGCAAGAAACAGGCTAGCTAGGATAAATTCATGATAAGAAGTTAAGCATACAATTACTAAACTATTGAACTAGTCTCTCTTTTTTCCCCTAATTTGTAGGACGACTAAAACCGTGGGGAGAACTTAAAGAAAATGCTGTTCTCAGTAAGTCCGGTGGTAGCAATATCTGTTCACATAAGAAAGATTACAAACAGCCACGTCTCCAGACAAGGTTAGTACACCACTCATCTTTTTATGAATAGTGTTACTTAAAATAATATGATTCATTCTTCTTCTTAGGATTTAAATGTAGTTTGGGAAAGAATACTTTTGTATTAATGCCATTTTTCCTTCCAATGACTGTTCAGTTTCAGGAAGGCCAACAAAAAAGGCTCATCTGAATTTGTTAAGACTTTTTTTCTGTGAAAGGTAACAGTTCAGAAAGGTAACAGAGTTTGGAGATTTACCTTCATCTTGGAAGAAATTGTCAAGATTGTCAATATTGACAGGTCTAACCTTGATTGTTAGACCTGTATGTCTGAGAGAAGTATTTGCCTGAAATGTTTGGGTTAAGTCCATAATGGTACTGTTTACCACTGCCTATGGCAGAGGCAGCACACTGATTAAACTTGTGTTAAGCTGTGGTCAGCTTCAAGTCCCTTTGGTTGCTCGTGTCTCTATTTCTAATAAAACTTGACGTGGTCTCTTTTTTTTCCTCTCCAGGGAAGAAAGGCGTGAGACACTTGAGCAAGACAGAAAAAAGAAAAAGGCTCACACTCTTGGAAAACGTAGAGGCCTATCTGCATGTTAGGATGAATAAGAACCATCCAAGACATCACTGTAAATACTATTCCTCTCATGTAAAGGCTTATGCTGTTTGTGTATGGTTCAGGTTCCTATTAGCTAGTGGAATCCAGAGAGCAATTAATGAGACCTTGTAATATGCCCTGAGCATAATGTTTCTCTGATCAATTTCTCCACTGAAATGAGATTTCTAAACTTTCAGGGGCTTAGAACTCTCTTGTTGCTTCATAATATTTTCATTTAACTAACTTGACTAAAAGATGTTAAAGAAGAAAATATAAGTGGAAGAAAGATGCTCAAGAAACCTCCTTGCAACTTAGGACTTGTGCATCAGAATGCACTTGTTGCATGCTAGAATGCAGGCTTTGGATAGCAAGCTTCAAAATGTTCCAGTGTTCAAAATGACCAGAGTTGGAAGTACCTGCTTGCCCTGTTCTCCATCCAGATCAATCCTTAAATTCTCTAAGTTACAGCAATTATGCAGCCTTTCCAATTGCATCTTTAGGAAATAGAATTACAAAGAGAAGAAAAAATATGCAAGCTCTCTGGAAAGCTAATGCAGACCATAATTGTAAACTTAACTTTCTAAAAAAACTCTCCTGCTTTTCATCTCTTAATAAAACTCTCTTGCTTTTCATCTCCAAGATGCTTAAAAGAAGTTATAGTAGTGTTGAGGAACATTCAATACCTTGGTTTTAAAAGCAGTTGTTATTTTTACATTAAAAAAAATACATAGAAAAGTTGTCTGGATTTGTTAGGGATAGAACTAGAAAGGTAATGTAGCAGTTGTAATCGCAGCTGTAAAAGCAATTTTTTAAATAAATTTAATGGGGAAAATATGTTTATCACTGGTCTTATCATTTAATACACTACATATAACTGCTTTCTCACTGTAGCACTTGTTTTGTGCACACTTGTGTTTACGGCTGTGTTTTCCTGTGCCAAGTCTTCCTCACCAACTCAGCTGCCTCCCACCCCATGTGCTCTGCATCTCTGCTCTGGTATCTTTAGAAATAATAACCCTCATCCTTCTTCTACAATTAAGCTGTTGAAGTCTGTGCAGAAGGAAAATGATAGTAAAAGATCCTGTTTCAGCTTCATTATGGTCTCTTTCATATAAAATACAGGTACATTTAATATTTCTAAAGTATACTTAAACAAGGTCACTGTGGAGGAGGTCAGTGCTTTGATTACTTAAATTTATTAAACTGGATTTCTCTGAAAACGGGAGTTATTAAGGTTCTGGGCCACCAGTTGAGGCTGTGAATTCTTGTAACACAGCAGAGTTAGGCTAACTGCACACAGCTAAAGTGGGATCTGCTCTGCCCTGTAAAGGTGCTAAGTAAGCCAAGTTGTGCCTCCTCAGGCAGCAGACAGAGCTGGGGCTTTCTTCCCACCCCTCCTTTGGAGCATTACTTCTTTCCAACAACCTTGGCTCTGTAACATTGTAGGATTATCCTCAACAGCTCTAAAGGAAAAGTCAAGCCTGCTGCATAGCTCCTGTTTCCATTTTGGAAGTGGCAGCTTTTTCTTTTTTTAGCTATCTAGAGGAGCCAAAGCTAAAGGCTGAAATACTTCTCCCTTTTCCACTTCTGGTGCTGCTCTTTGTATATTTCAGTAGCTGAGTCACACTTAAGCACCAGTCCTCAAGAGTATTAATTATCATACCTTTTTCAGTTTAAAACTAGCAGATGCAAATCTTTTACAATTGTCAACAAACTACATAGTGTAGAAAATGAAAGTGTTGGACAAAAAAAGAACAACAAACTCATTAAATACTTTTATTTCAGTAAAGGTCAGGACAGAAGCCAAAACTTATCCAGGGGAAGAGCAACTACTTTGTAAGAACATCACAACTGCTCTCAGGCTACACTGCAGTCCATCTAAATACAGTCTCTCCAGGTCTCTGTATTTGGGAGTTTAAAGATTCCAGTGGTGTCACACTTCATGCACTTATCTCTTTAATGTTTACATAGGCTCTTCAAATTGTTAAAAACCACATGTTAAGAAGTATTTTATAAAAATAAACCAAGTATCTGAAGAATTTTCCAAAGGACTCTAGTCCAACTTAGACTGGAGTATTCTTGCCATATGTTTCATAGGCAAACTCTTCTCTATGAGCTCTGTCATTTAGCAGACCAATGAAATCGATCTCCAGTTGGAATGGACCATCTACTTTATCTCCAATGGTGAATCCAAGGGTTCTAACCTAATTAAAAGACACAGAGGGTAGAACAGTATTTATAACATTACAATCTAACTCAGTGGTATTGTTCCATGAGCCTGTGGCTTGTGGGAATGCTCTACATGAGTCACCAATGCAGGTCACCTCATGAACTCAAGCTGCCCCAAAGTCCTGCTGGAAGGGCAGGTCTGAGCAGTGCCCATGATTTTAACAACTGCTCTACATTCAGGAATATAATGCCTAGGATGTGTCAGGTGAATCAATGTGGACTGAGTCTAAACATATATTGCAAATATATGCTAAATCTGTAACAGAACAAAGCTAGATGAATGCACTGGCACTCCTCTGGATCATTCTAATGCTTTCAATGCTATTCCTTCCCCAGCAGCAAGCTCTACAAGCAGCCCCTTTTTTCCAAAGCACATTGTTACAGATAAGCTATGGGAGTCACCTAAACTCTCTGCTCTGAAGAATCCATTCCTTTGCAAGCCCTAGATACATTGACTGTTTCCTGCCTTTTTTATTCCTATTTAACAATTATTTTCTGCCTTTCCAGATTCCTAGGAAAACATACATTAGTACCATGAGGGCCATTCATTTAAGAGTTGGACTTTATGGTCCCTTTGGGTCCCTTCCAACTCCAAATATTCTGTGTGTGACCAAGACATTTTATTAAGATGTCTTAAACTACCTTTATGCTGCTTCCCTGATTTTTGGGTTTCTTTAAGATATGTTTGTAAAATTACACTGCAAGTGCATAATTTTAACTGTCAAATGCTACACATAAAATAACCATCAACAAAACTTCAGTGGAAGATGCTTAGATCAAGTACTGTTTTGTCCTTTTAACTCCTACTAAATGTTTTTAAATACCCCATATACAACTTTATGTTTTCATTTACCACACATGAGAATAAGTACCTTATATGAATTATAAGAGGCCCTTCCATTTCAAATTCACAAACATTAGAGAACATTGTAAGTTATTTATATCAGGCCAATATCATCTTGAAGGAAATTCTGAATTTCTTACAGAGCAGTTGTGGGTTCCTTATACTGCCTTTTCAAATGAAATTTCAAACAAAGCCTACAGAAAACTTGCCTTGTCTAACCCAACAGGATGCTGGTTATCCTGGATTCTTCCCCGACTGGAGAAAAAGAATTTTGAGAATGGAATCTGACATAAACAAAACAAAATCAGATTTTAGTGTCAGCAGTATATAAAACAGAAACTTAGGGAAAAGAAAATAACGTGTCAGTAAAGTAACACTCTGCTGTATCTGGTACTAGCATTAGTTGGGTACATAAAACTGGCACAAAGAAATGGGCCACATGGATCCTTTCAGCTGGCCACTCACAGCCAGCTGCAGGCCCACCCTGTCCTGTGGTGGCCGGAGCCATCACACAGGAGCATCACCCTGTCAGGACACAATGCAGCAGCACAGAAGGTGGCTGTTTACATTGAGATTATCTCCTCCCAATAACATGAAAATATAAACCAGAAATGACTGCAAAGTCTAGCACGGGTGCATACTGACAGTTTGTCTGTGGATTTCACAGTGCACACTTTGTACTCAGACATCAGTACCTCTAGCAAAGCACTTCAGGATAATGTAAAAATTTCTTTGAAAGTAGTGGGAGCAAGAAAGCAGGGCTGGCTGGCACCTGGTGAGGGTGAGAGGAAAACATCCAAGCCAGCAAGGATGCTCCAACTTCTATCCTCCTGGCTCCTCATCTGTGAAACAGCAGGCAGTTCCCACATGATTGGACAATGTTATCATGGAGCACTCAACACCAATGCATAAGGATGTGCAAACTTCCCTATTGCTGTCATCAGACAATTACAAAAGTTGCACCAGAAAAGGGCTGTAATTCACGCTTCTTAAAAATTTTATTGTCTCACAGGGTCAAGGGTCACAAATGAGAAATTCCCAACCCTTGAGTCTGACTGACTCCTGAGAGGCTGCAAATTAAGCAAATCCTGTTGCATGGAACAAATCCTACATTAGCTTACACCCATTTGTATTACAGATAAAATGGTTATCACAGATAATATTCCAGGCAACACCTGTTAAGTTTCAATTGCTGTATCTATGCTATTACTCCAGTAAGAGCCAACAGTAGGCATTCAGAGAACATTTGGTGGATAATTCTTTAACACAATTGACACAGTGGGCCCTCCCCCAGTACAGTTTTGGGAACTCCCAAGCCAAAGGCACATGTCTATTGTATAATGAAAATACGGAGTGGACAGCAACAGAAACAAACTGTGGATGTTGAAAGCATTCCCCTTCTCATGTTTTGGCCAGAACTTCAAGACAGTCTCATTAGTTTGAAAGATTCATTAGCTCACCTTTATTTCTTCCCAGTACGGGCCTCCTCGGGTGAACATGAAGTAGCTGTAGAGGTCATCCTTTTGATGAGAGAAGTAAGGGTCTGTATAAATGTTTACCATCCAAGGTCTGCCATCACCACGAACACGTAAATACAGACTGTTGAAGTTTGACCAGTCATAATACTTCTTCCTGTTAAAAGATCCCTACAAATTATTGATAAATAGAATTATTCCTCCTTAATAGAGGGACACTTTCATTATGAGAAACAAAACAGTGTTGCTTTGATCACTGCCCTTGTTATTATGTCAGATAGTATTTACTGTAACACAGTGAACACAGCTACTCTGTCATCACCCTAGATGCTGAGCTCACCCAATTTCCTTCAGCACTGTATTAGAGATTGCAAATTGCAATATTGCCACTCTGAGGACTCACACTTTCATTATAAGCCAATCTTGTAACTATCAGAAATGAAACCTCCTTCCTAGGACTGAATTCCTTACCAGGCAAGTACACAAATGCTACAGTGATAGACCAGCACTTACGTAGTTCACTAAGTTTAATATTCTGTGGTCAGTTCTAGATAATTCAGAAGTGATGACAGGAAATTGAAGCAGTGAAATAATTTATCCCCTTTGATGACTTCCCGACTGAAAATGAATGAACACTGGGAGCATTTAATGTTTTCCAACTTTTTTTTTTCATTAACTGTGTAAAATACTAAGATCGCAAGCATGTCTAATTCTTTATTGCATTTTCTCAAAAGATCTGAAAAATCCTGATGTTGTCATTTACATAATGGCATATCCAAGATTCTTCAGAGTGCTGCACTGAAGTCACTTGGAGCAATGAGGGGCAGGGTTATTCTTGGCCAGAATTGCCAACAAGTCAAAATAAGCACCAAAAATTCAGACGTTTCCCCTTTATTTTACAGCACCACTATGGTTACCTATCAGCTATTGTTCTACCAACTCACAGAATAAGTAGATTATGAATATATAAATATAAGGCCTGTAGCTTCTTGATTTTACGGTTTTAAAAGTTTTGAACCTTTCTACTTAAATAAAGATGGACTGATGCACTCCACTACTTTAGAATTAGGAAGTGAAAGTGTGAGTCACATTTGCACAAGTCAGTCCTGAGAATTGAACTCAGAGAAGACTCTACTTGTTGTTCCACTCATCTGATCCAATGTCATCATTTTAATCAGAGTTCATATGTCTCTCATTTACCCATTGATTTTGCTCACTCATATTCTCTGCTCCACAAGATTCTGGCCCAGAAATGATTTTGCCTGAGTACTTGTGCTTTTAAAGGTGCTTAGAAATAAGGGATGAAACAAGCAGTATCCATAATAAGTACATCTGTTTCTGGTTCTATTTTGCTCAATTCTGAGCTATGAAAGATTTGTGTCTTGCTTTTTCTGATGTATAGTAGGAGGCAGACCTTTAAAAAGTACATTTCAAAGTATTGTTTTCTGTTCCCATGAGAAAATGAGTTCATTCACCCTAACCAAGTCTGATGAATAGACCAAGTTAAAGCCCAGAAAATTCTTACTTATGACACATTCAATTAACTTCAAATTTAGAAAGGTGTCTATTTTAATCATATCAATTTTGGATATAAAGATTCATTCCAGATCCTTCGTTTGTAATGTTGCTGCAAATAGGTCTGTCTGTTGTACATAAGTAAATGATCAAATATGTATTATTCCTTTTCTAAGAAAGGAAAACAAAATCCAAGAAAAAACTGAAGTTCTTTCCAGGTCAAAGCAGGCACAGCAGCAATTACATCTCAAAAAAAAAATGTAGTTCTCCTGAAAGTGATCAGCAGTGAAGAGCAGGCCACTTGCTGTCACTGGGATTCCACAAACACCCTCAGATTCAGTAGCAGAAGCTGGGCAAACACAGAGCTGTACTTACCACTGCTGGTTTGGATCTCATACTACAATATCCACTGTATTTTGTCTCCCCATCACGAGGTACTTCTGTATTGAGGGTTCCATACAGCAATGCGGCCTGGTTATTCCTACCCAATTTGATGTGAACTTTACTTTTCCCTCCAACCTCCATATCAGAGGAAATAACCCATTTATTTAAATCTTCTTGGCTCCTAAACTGCCACAACACCCTTGTCTGTTCCAACAAGTGCTGACTTAATGGATGGCCTCCAGGTCCTCGTAAGTAATCTTGGGTTTCCTTCTTCAGCAAGCTTAGCTGAGTCTTTAGGTGATCAATGCCCTTCTTAAAGCTGAAATCAGCATTCTGCCAAGACAGTTTTTTCTTAGGCTCTGCCCCTGGCCTCCTGTAGCTGCTGTACAATTTTGAGTTGCTGAGGAGAGGTCCGAGTAAGGAGAGCAAAACTTTGTGCCTGCAGCATCCACCACAGAAGGAAGCACCATTCGGCAGCATCACAGCCAGAGCCATACTGGAAACTTGGAGAAGTCACGTCCAGTAAGGCAATTAATGGATTGAAAGTTAATTTAACAACAAATCTAGTATTCAGAGCTATCTTGCTGTAGTTACTGTAGTTGATCTGCACCTTTAATGAAAAGAGAAAAGGTTAACAAAAAATTATATATCAAATGCTTGTGAAACTAACTTTTGTAACTGGTATTAGCTAGAAATCCAAGTCATTGGAAAACAGAATGAAAAAACCCATCAGGAATGACACTTCCTCAGAGCTCGAATTCACTTACTGACTTCCACTCCATGCTTTCCCCTCTCCCCATGGTGTGAAATCCCCATGCAAATAAGAAAATCCAAGTAAACTACTTCAAATAAAAATGAAAATAGAAAAGAGAAACTATTTATCTTCTTCCCTTCCACTGTAAATAAGTTTAGGTGTTGTGAATAACACCAGCAAAAACAACCCATGCAGCTTTCTAAAAGATGACACATATATAACTAAAAAGTTTTATTCCCTGCATGAAAATCATAAATTCACAACATGTAGATGCTGCTGCCTGCAGACAAAAGACAGACAAAAATGGCAATCTCATCTCACAGAGACTGACCAGACTTTTCAAATATGAAGTCCTGTAGCAGCCATACCACATTCTTCTTCCAAGCCATCCTCAATATGCCTGTTTTAGGATTACAGAGACGTTTGCAAAGACCAAAAAGTTAAACATGAAAGACTACAAATCAATAGGGTTTTTCCTTTAATAAGACTTCAGGAAAACTCTGCTCAATGCTCTGTACAGAGGCTATTTTCTCTTACTTGTAAAATTAAACGGGGGG
>VWYO01012885.1:117895-204400 GCA_013400275.1 Rhadina sibilatrix
GGCCGTGCGAGCGCCGCCGCCGCCGCCGCCGGGGCGGGGAGGGGGCACCGCCGGCTCCGCCATGGTGAAGAAGCGGAAAGGCCGTGTCCTTATCGACTCCGACACCGAGGACAGCGGCAGCGAGGAGAACCTGGACCAGGTGCGCGGGCAGGCCCGGCCCGAACGCGGGGCCTGGGATCGCCGGCCCGCGCGAGGCTCGGCGCCGCCATCCCTCCCTCGCCCCCGCCCCGCGGTCCCGCCCCGCTCNCCGGTGGTCCCGCGCCGCTCTCGCCCTCCTCAGCCCGATGGGGCCCCGCGGCCGCCGTGGGCAGAGCCCGCGCCCCCCGCAGGTCCCCGCCCGCCCCTGGCAGGAGGCCCGCGTTGGCGGGGGCTCTTTGCAGCGGCCCGGTGCTCGGCGCCGGCGGGACTGAGGGGCGGTGGATGCTCCGGGGCGATGCTCCGGGGCGGTCTGGCCCTGAGGAGGGGTTAGCGGGGCCCGGCTGCCAGCGGTCTCCTCACCCCGAGTAGCGGGGAAAGAGGCCCAAAGGGCTGGGCAACTTTTCCATGCTACTTTGGCACGCCGGGAGAGTAGCGAGTCAGATCCTTGCCTCCCGTCGGGGCAGGCGGGCTCCCGGAGTGTTAATGTGTGTTTAATGCGATCCCCTCAATCTTGGTGACTGCGCTGGGGGAGCTCTGTTGATGGGAAACCAGCCTGTAGATGTAAGAAGGGGTAGAATTTGTTTATTTGTCAACAGAGCATGTCCCGGAGCTTTAAGTACGATGTCTGTTGTGAGTTCAGCCGTGTCAGGGTTGCAAAAGGGCTGTCTCCCTCTTTGGAGCGGGCTGCTTTCAGAGTCACCTTTTGGTGTAGCAGGTATTGGTGGTGTGATTCCAATGGTAAATAAAGTCATTATAGGTGAATAGTGTTACGGCTTGTATTGGCAGTGCTCGCCCCGGGGAGAAATTTGGTGGATCGAATATGTTGAAGCCCACATGTCTGATGTAATTTATGTGTTGGACCTTCAGAGTTTTTAATACAGAAGCTGTTGCTATGTTGCAATAAAAATCTTTCCCAAACATAACACTCAGAAATACACTGGAGCTGATGTGGTTGATCTTGCATACCTCCAGAGTCCTTAGGGCTGCCAGCGTCTTGCTGCTAGTGTATCAGTTAGGTAGTTTTAGAACTTGAAAATAAGAGTTGGACTAGCTGTAGCATCAGTCAGAACATCGGAGTGACGGTGGTAGAAATAACCGCGTGGTTCTGCATCTGTTCCATCCCTCACTGGCAGCAGACATCTGCAGCTATACCTGAGTAATAGGTGCTTCCCCCTCCCCTGAGTTGTTTGTAGCAACTGTAATAGCGGGGAGATGTATGTGCAAATGTGAAGATCATGTAGCAAGGAAGCAATGTTTTTGAGATGAAAGAATACTGACTTAAATGTTAAATACCGAGTTCACCCCTGTAGATTAAATGTTTGTCAGCTTCCCGTGGCAATCTAGGCTTGTTGAATCAAATGGCTAACAACCTTTTAAATATAGTGTCTTGGAAAACAGAGAACCAGTGTAGAAAGAAAGAATAAAGGAATATTTCTTGGCTTAAAAGTGGTGCTCCTCTTCAGGAGCTTCCAGAGATCTATTAATTGTACAAATGTGTTATGTTGATGTTGCAGGGCTTCTTTAGAGAATGGTTGGTAAAATGTCATTACTAATGAAAAGTTTCTTTGTTGATAAGTAGGCAGACCACCAGTTTCTTCAGTGTTTATGTTCTCATTTGAGATACTAAATTGTAATCAATTTGTTGAGATGCTCTTCCAGCTGTGAAACTAATGGAAACCAATCCAGCATCAACTTCCCAAGACTGAAGTTAGTGTGGCTGTATTTCTACACATAGCTAATCTTCATCAGCCCCAAAGCAATGTTTCTGAGAATAGATTCTGTGTTTTGGACTGCAAAGACAGTAGCACAGCTTCAAAAACATTTGTTTTGTATACTGCTTTTGTCACCTGAGCAAGCAATGGACAGCAGATGAGGGGAGCCATGTAGGAGCCATGTAGTTCTTTGTGTGGATGCATGTTGCCTGTGAAAGTGCTTCCTTTTGAGCAGAACAGCTCTACTAAGTTTCACAGATTTTGATCTTGATACTTGTGTGTCTATCCAAAGCTTTAAGTGCATTCTAGGGTGTGTACCAACAGTGAAAAGGAATTGAACAGGCTGACTAAATATTACCGACCATGATGTAAAGGTGATGCCTAAAGCATTTCCCCTTTAAAGTGTATAATTGTAAGCATCTCTGTCGTTTAGGAAAAGAAGCTGCTATCTGCTGGTATTTGACTTCTGCTTCATGGTGTGGTTAGGGTGATTTTGAATTATTACCCAATCCAAATAAGACATATCTGGACGTGACTCTGAAAGTAATTTGTCTTATGTTGTCTTTTGTAATTTGTCTTATCCCAAGAAAGTAATGGTACTAATAGTTACTTTTTATAGCTTGTTATCTTTAAAATAGTGGCATACAATATTAAAATTGTGTGTACAAATGTATATTTATGAAACATAAGTAGACTTATTCCTTAGTAGGTGGCAATAATCATGATACTGAGATGTGCTCAGATACTGCAAAGAACCTGTATGTGCACTGACCTGGATTGTTAAAACTAATTACGACACTCTGAAATAAATGTGTGTGTCTTTACACCAGGAGCTCCTGTCATTGGCCAAGCGGAAACGCAGTGACTCTGAAGAAAAGGAACCACCTGTGAGCAAACCTACAGCATCCTCAGACTCTGAGACGTCAGACAGCGATGATGAGGTGAGTTTATCATTGTCAGTGAGATTGCTATGGGTTATTTGTCTGATTGTACCTCAGCAGTGAAAGTGTATTTATCATACACATATTTAGCCTGCTGACTTCATAAAGCGGGATTGATGGTCAACGATGGAGACTGATGGAGACCCATTAGGGTCAGAGAATGTATTTTTTTATTTTATGTTTTTTAATTAATATGTTTTGAATTCTAATTGTATACAGAATGGTCTGTAGACTTTCCTGCAGACTGTAGAAAAGATGACTGCCAGTTTAATCCCATGTTCATATGGTCTGGTGAGCTGCCTGCTTAAAACTAGTGTTCTTCCTGTGTCATGCTTGCAGTTGAGGTATCAGTGAAGCTGCTAAAGCTGGAATCTAAATTCAGGGAGAGAGGTTTTGAGCCTTAGAGTGGAGCTTCTTTCCTAAGAAAAGGGTCAAGGCAGGTGGTACTATTTTACAGGTAGTAAAACTGTTTTATTTAGCTACTTAGATTCTCCAAGAGCTGTGCTGTGAATTAGCTGTCTGGCCATTGGGACATGCAGCAGGGTGTGTTTTGATTGATATTTTTGAAGAAAGGCAAGAAAGAGTTTAGCATTACTTTGTTCTAAGGTTTGTCAATTTCTTGTATAGCAATGCTTATCTACTGGTTCTGTTTTTACTGTTTGATCTTGGTACTATGTTCCAGAGATAGTTAAAAGTCTGTGCATCTAGAAAAGAAAATTCAAAAAGACTTATTAAAACAGGCACTGACAAATGTTATACGGGTATTTAAGGAAAAACAATCTCTTGAAAGCTTAAAAATATCTTATGCAAACTTTCTGCAAATTATATTGAGGTCATTTATTCCACCTATTCTTAAAAATTTGACAGGGAGATTTTGGTGTGGGTTTTTGTATTTTTTTCTTTTGAAATAGCAGAAAGGATTATCCAATGTGGTGACTTGCAGACTAGCAGGGTAGGCCAATGATAAATTATAAGCATTTGTTAGTGTATCAGAGTCATTCCAGTAAGTGTGAAGAATGTGCAATTTAATTTTCTCTGAGGCATTTTTGAAATAAGTATACTTGGAACTCTATTCCAAATCAATCATTTTCTTTAAAAAAAAGTGCTTCTTGTACCTCTAATATACATTTAATGCATAGACACAGACAAAATTGTGAACGGGCTAGATGTATTAGGTTCCTTATTGGGTAACTACTCAGACTGTCACCGTGTGTGTTCAGATCTGGTGGCTCACAGTTTATTTATTCTAAGTTATGTGCAGACCAGCTTGTTTGGGAAAAGTAGACTTGGGCGTGGGGAGCATGTGGATGATAAAGCCTTCCATTCTGTGTTTATCGGTGAAAGCTGTCATAACATAATTTTAACATGTGTAATAAGTAAGGTCTACCTTGCCATTATACATAGAATGTGACAATAACTCTTCACAAACTCGCAGGGACCTTGCAGATCAGTAGTGCCACTGTTGCACTCTGTGGGTTTGATACTCTTTCTAATCTGTGTATCATTTCAAATTGATACTATGTTCTTTCTGACCTCCATGCAGCAAGAGGAAAAAGATTTAGAGAAGAGTTAATTAGGACACTTGCTTCTATTCCTGTGCCTGAAATATGCATTCTGAACTGCTGCTTGTCACAGCAGGATGAGCGGCTGGCTTATAACAGTTCTGCCTCTGCCCATCATTCCGTTCTGTGCATCCCTGGGCTTGACTACACTAGTCCTGCTGAATAACTCAGATTTTAATAAGTGTTCTTGTGGTTGGTTTGAAGTTTGTTAAACCTTGGGAGTTGGGATAGGGGGGTCTAAAGGTTGAAATTGTATTCTTGAACTTCCTGCAAGGTGAAGACCTTGAGGGAAAAGCATGGAAATTGTTGCCCCAGGCAAATGTGCCTAATCATACCCATGTGTTTCCACAGAGGCTTTTCAGTGTGCATGTCCTTTGTGATTCCTGGAAAGCACTGAATGTTCCAAGATTGGCACTATGTTGCATGTACAGGAAAGAAGCCTAAATCTCTATTTCACAGTGTAATGCAGCATGCTGCTTTTTTTTAGAGGGAGAAAAGTTTGTGAGTGATAGGGGAGAGAAAAACATTTTGGAATTACTGAATAACAGCAGGTACAAATCATGCTGCATCTATACAATAGTGCCCAAGGGATGTCACTACGTCTTTAATGTTATATTTATGTGTATCAGTGAGAATGCACTTCTCACCCAGATGCTGAGTTCTGCAACACTTAAAGGACCTCTGTGGTCTGAATCAAATTTCCTAGCCACTGGACTAAAAGTGAGTTGCAGGCAATGAAATAGGAGGGATGCTCTGAGCTATCTTCTGATGGGGCTGCGGAACATTCTTGACTGAATTACTACAGACTTTTGTTCAGAGAGCTGATAAATAGCAATGACTGCAGGGTTTTGCAATAAGAAGAGCTACCTTTGCACAGAGATATACTAATCTGGACACAGATGGCTCCTTTATCTGGTGTGCGACCAAGTCTATTCAAGAGCTCACCATGTCAAACTGGTAGCTTTCTGCATGGAACCAGTTTGATGCTAGCCAGGTTACTGCTGGGGCTGCCGTACTAGAGGTTTGTGTGTCCACAAGGTGTTCCTGTTACTGATTGAGGGCATTAGGTGGATGATGTTCCTCACTTGCAGTAGGTTAATTCTGGGCTCTTGCTTTTCTTTTTATTCTGGCTTCTTTGCTTACAGTAAGATAATTCATTCTGTTGTGTGGGAAGAGTGGATGGCTTCTGCAACGACTTCACTGACATTAGTGTTGATTAGACAGAAAGCCACAATGCTACGGGAGCTCCTGTTTGTTCCTCTTGAAAAGTACACTCATTCTGATGTCAGGAAGGGTTCAGTTCTCCCTTTGAACATGTACAGGGTAAGGACAGAATATTCTTCCAGTTCTAGAAAACTTATATAATGAATGCTTAGTACTGTTCTGGAGTTTAGTGAGGATTATCTGTTTATACCTTTTTCTTATAAATGTGAAAATTTGTTAGGGAACTGTATAGCTGAAGATCTTGTCGAGTGTTATGGGAGACAGGAGGGGGTGAGCAGTAGTCGTGCAGCTAGTGAGGAGATTAGTTTGAAGTAACAGCCTAGAGGGTTTTATGCCTCTTTGTATCTCTTTACTGCTTCAAGTTAGAGCACTCCAGCAAAGCTGGTTCATCACTCCAGATGAACAGAATCCTGCATGTGTTCTTTCTGGTTTGGGGGGTGTCCTTTTGTGGGTTTGTAGAAATTACAGTACTGAATGTTGTCTTCCTGTGTGCTTTTATTTTATAATACTGCTTAATTAAACCTTCAAGAATGAGTGGATTCTCCAGTCCTGTGAGGCCTTTGCCGTACATTTTTTTCAAGCTTAGGAAATGTGAAACGGGCTGTGCTTTAATCTTCTTATACACAGCTTATAGACTGTGTTCTTTGTAACTTTGACTTTTCATGGAGACAGTTTCCTTCAGCTATTAGTGAGTGCAATAGTAAAGCTTTTCTCAAGGAAGAGGGGGTGATGTTACTTCCTCTGCTCCAAAGTGCAAGTGCAAATCTGAATAGCACAAGCTAATTGAATGGAGGCTAGCATGTCCAAAGGAGTAATGTGAACAAGCTGTGGGCAAAACTAGTATAAAATTTAGTCTGTAACTATCTTCTTTAAATTGCAAACTAGCATGGGATTAACTTTTTGGGATTTGATTTCTTGAATGAAAAGGGCAGATCAGGTGTCTGGTGATATTCTGGCCCATGAAGCCTTCTCTCAGCCAGTTCCTTGCAAAGTCTCTTCTGTGGCTTCCGAAGGTGTTTTCTATATTTGCTTATTTCCTTTCCATTTTGGTGTTGACACCTAGAGTTTCCTCTCTGTGTCTAGAATAGTTCTTTAAGTTTTCTGATTGCTGGGCTGTTGTCATCCTGAAGGTGTGTGAGGTGTTCAAATGACAGCTGTAGATCCTGAAATGCAGGATATATAACAGGGGCTTTTTATTTACTATTTAGTTGTAAAAGTAGTGGTAGAGAGCATTTTCCTCCTTGAAGCTCTTGGAGTGCTGTCTGTAGGGTTTTCCAAGCTTTGAGAAAACCAGAAGACAGTAAATACTGCCTTGTTTTCATATCTGTGCTTCCTGCAGTTCAGTTCCTACAGACTGAAACGATAGTTTCGTGACTTGCCTGGTGGGCTGCCTTATTTTTTTCCTGTATGAATGCATGGAAGTTTGTAAGCTGAGCTGATGTTACCTACCTTGGTGCACTTAAATGCAATGACAGCAGGACAGCTAAAGTTTATCTGGCCTTGGAAAGGAACACATTGGTAAGGGACCTATTTTGCTTTGATCTTGTCGATTGTAGTTTGGATTTTGCTTATGAAGCCATTGGATATGGCAGGAGGGAAGGATATGGCAAGGACAGGCTGGCAACCTTACTTGTGCGTCTCTCACTTGATAGGGGGTTAAAAAAAGCTGGGTGAACACCTATTTGCAGGTTAAAATCTTTGTGTGTAATGCATTTAGGTACTGTGTGAATAGAAGGAAACAGCAACTGTCTGAGCAGGAAAACTATTCTGCACTCTGAGCTCACTTCAGGTATGGGTTTGTTTGGGGTTTTTTGTTTGGGTGTTTTGTTTTGTTTTTGTTGTTTTTTGGGTTTTGTGGTGGTTTTTGGGATTTTTTCTCTTTTTTTTTTTCTACGATCTCATTTCATCTCCCTAGTGGAAATATATTCCAGATTTGATGAGCTATAAAGTATTTTCTTAAATCACTTTGCATAGTTGCTTTTTTAGAAGCTGATTTATAAATCTAGGTAATTTCTAATGTGGTGGGATGGCTTTTTTTTTCCCCAAAGTCCATTCTGGTTACTGCGGCTTAATTCAGATTTCTTAGAATCAAAAAATCATTTAGGTTGACAAGGACCTTTAGGATCATCGTGTCCAACTGTTTCTTGGAGGAAATATGCAAGCTATTAGCACTGTGAACCTTGGCAGCAAGAGGAAAATTCAAAAGGCTCTTCTGGCCGCTTCTTGTGAGAGAGCCATAAAGCTCTGTTGTTTGGTGGTGCTAAACAATAAGCAGAAAGCCGTGTTGCAGTGCACTTCTGCACGGGTTTATGAACTTGCTGTGTCTGGAACCATGGAGGGTTCCAGATGGTGGCCGAGGAGGCAGCGGTGAATAGAGGGGCTGTTCCCAGGAGGCGTCACAGTCATGGGAAGCATGGGAGAGGCATTGACTGGTGCTGCCTGGCTGCAGCGTGGAAGAAAGGACCTGGAGAAACTGCAGTAGAGGTTAGATTTTGGAAAGTGATTGTTGTTTGAAGTTAAGGGAAAAGAGCAAATAAATGTTTCTTACTATAACTGTGCATTTTTACTTGATGTTGCATGTGAACATGTTGCATTTTTGATTCCTGCTGGTTTGCTGGAGCATGAGGAAGGGACTCAAGACTTTGGCTTTCCCGCATTGCCTTCCCTCTCCCTCCTAGACCAGCTAATCTGTTTTGTTTTCATCTGTCACAAGAAGAAGTTCATGTTGGCCACCCTCTCTGAGCAGTGCAGATAGGTCATTGAGTGTCCAGAAGACAACTGTAACCGTGTCCAAATGCAGAGCAGTTTATGAGCCGAAGAGTCTTGCATTGTGTCCTGGTTTTGATGAATTAGTGGTCCAAGATTTGCCCTAACTCTTGTCTTGTCCTGGAGTTGTTCTGGGTATGACCAGGCATTCTTGGGAGATTGAGGTAACTGAGTAAGTCCCAAAGCACCTGAGTTGGGTAAGAATTTGGCTTTTTGACAGCACTGAATTTGGGAGATGAACATAGAGGTCACTTGCATAAACAAAAGTGAGATGAAGTGTTAGCTCCAGGGTGAAATAGAAACCAAAACACACTTTCCTAGATTAGAGAGGAGATTTTTTAATTACCTTGTCCTGTGTTGGTTTGTTTAGGTGGTTTTTGGTTTTGGTTGTGTGCTTTTTTTTGTTTGTGTGGTTTTTTGGTCTTTTTTGTTGTTGTTTGTTTGTGTGGGTTTGGGGTTTTTGTTGTTTAGATGGGGGGTTTTTTTGTTTGGTGGGGTTTTTTTTTGTTGTGGGGTTTTTTTTTGTTTTTGTTTGTTTGTTTGTTTGTTTTTTGTTTCTTTTTTTCTTATTCCAAGTGTTTGCCACATAGGCTTCCTTTCAGTCCTGTCTTCCTGATCACAGGTTTTCTCCACAATTCTACTAGTGAGTTAAAAGCTGGAAACTGTGATATGTAACACATATATGTACAGCTATTACACGTTTTATTCACTGAAGTCCTACTGTTTTTTATCTGGTCTTAGCTTCTTTCATCTCGGCATGACCTCTCAAGGTCTTGATATAACTGTGTTGTGTACTGTGGCTTTCTGTGCGCTGCTTCCTTGCTGTGCAGCATGCTGACATGAGGTATAATTCAGCATTAGAACACTGAAAAGAAGTGTCAGAGCTCTGAGAGGGAGGCACCTCGGCATCACTGCTAAATGCTGAGTTTCACTTTTCCTGCTGTTGTGTCTTCTCTGGTATGCTGGCAGTAGGTGAGCATTTGAGCAAATAGCAAAAATGCACTTTTCTGTTCACCTGGGAGATGATTCCTTAGTGCTGAGATTTGAGTAGATTTAGACAGAGTGCAAGCTTGTTCTTAACTGATTTATATGAGCATAGTAACCAGAAATAATATTAGACAGCAATATTGTAACACTGAACAAGTAAAACGTTGATGCTGAGGCTAGTAAAAACTTCAGTACAAGCTCAGGCTGGTATAAAGTCAGAAGCTTTCTGTGCAGTTTCTCACCTGTCCCACAGACCATGACAGACTCTGGGGTACCTGCATAGGGTATGAATTACAAGGCTCACCACTGTACTTTTACCTCAGAAAAAATAACAAAACCAACTTGTGCATTAACAGAGACTTTTGAATACTCTGATGGTACCTAAGGAACATGATGAAGCATTTGGTAATATGGAAAGTACAAGGTGGGATGTGAGAGTAATCAAAACCTGGGAAATTCCAAAGGTATTAGTTCAGGTATTGTTAGATTAGGTAGTAGCTTATAACTACTTGCTTGGGTTTCATCTAGAGTAATTGAACACCAGGGTTCTCTGAGGATGGTGTCTTATTAGGCAGAACAATTTATCAAATTTGATGGAATGATTACTGCAGAGATAGACTTGATTTGTCCCCCAGGATAGGGTGATTGGGTAAGAAGCCTGAAGTTTGTGTGCATCTGAGGTAAAATCTAAAGTGAGTTCTTTTCCACTTAGGGTAGTTTTGGGTGCAAGGTCTCAGTTATGCACAATTGTATTTACTTACTTGCATTATCACTAGTTTTTTAAGACTGCATGCTCAACCAGATGATGATGTCCATGAAAGGCGAGAATAATATACAGGTATTTAGAGGATTTATATCTATACTATATAAAGCCTGTTATATTCCTGAGGGTCTAATGCCTGAAGAATTTCTAGGGGAGGCGGTGAAGTGCAAAATATTGTAAAGATTTTAAGTAATGTATGGGCAATCCTTACTGCTTCTATTCTCTTCCGGCTTTACCCAGGTAGTTGGAACAATGTAAAAATTCTATTAAGAAATCACACTGTAAGATAAATACTATTCCCATTCTTCTGGGACTTTGCAATTTAAAATGGCTATCTGTGTGTGTCTTTTGGTGTAAGTCCTGTACTTGGAAGCTGTGGTCTAAGTTAACTGAAAATATATTAACTGAAAATTAAAATTAGGACTTGATACTGTATTTTTTTTCTGACTTCTGTGATTCTGTGTACATAGGGGCTAGTGCCACCAGCCGCATCTATGAGTGTACTGTTGCCTTGTTGCATAGAAATATAGACACTGTGTACTTTTGGTAAAACCAAGATTTTGAAAAGGCTGTCATATATAATTGGTGTCCTTCATGAAATGTAAAATCTGCTCCTGATTAAACTAGGCCTGGAAGAACATCAGTTGTTTCTGTTTGACAGTAAACTGAAACTAGTCTTTACAAACGCATTGAACACATTGTTTGAAACTATTTTCTTAGGGAAATATTGTCAAAACCTCCTCCCTTGGCAGATATTGTCAACTTTGAAGTCTTCATTTTAAAAGGAGTGACCTACCAACTGTTATAACTAGTTTCTTTTTTTTCGAAGAAAAAACTTAAACCAACCACACAACACTCTATTTCCAAAAAACCTTGTAAAAGGCTCTCAAAAAACTTATCTGATAAGTTTCCTATTGGGTTCTCTTTTTTTTTTTCCCTCTTCTTTACACTTCTTTACACTTGTATGATTTTTTTGCTGTCAGGTGTTGGGATGTTTCTTGGCTGGTTTTACTCCATTGTTCTGGAGAAGAGAGTGATGTCTGTGTCTCACAATCCCTTTCTTGGTTCTTTCCTTGCAGTGGACTGTTGGAGGTTCTAAAAACAAAAAAAAGGGAAAAGCGGGTAAGGCAGAGAAGAAAGGAGCCATGAAGAAACAGATGAACAAAGCTGCCTCTTCCGGCAGCTCAGATAAAGACAGCTCGGCTGAGAGCTCGGCACCTGAAGAGGGTAAGATAATGCACGTGCATTTATTTAGTGTGATTCCAAGGGAACTTATCTCTTGTGCACCCTGAGGAGTAGTATTGCATGGTGATGTTGAAGACCATCTTCGAAGACTTTTCATTATGTAGCTTATAGTCAGGGTAACTTTTTAAATTTACTGTGGATTGGAGTGCATGTAATTCAGTGTAGCATTGCTGTGAGCACGCCATTATAACTGCAAACTAAATACTATTTCAGCTGAAGAATGAATGACATTTCATTGCTTTCTCCTGGAAAATTCCTTGCTTCCTTCTAGCATGTTCTATCTACCCATGTGGGTAGCATTTTTTATTCCCTTTGATGTATTTTCCCATCTCAAACTTCTTGTGATAACAAAGGGAAAGGTGTATACTGTTTGTGATGCAAATAGGAGCTTATCTTGCATGCATTTGCTCTGAATTGGAATTCTTGCACATTTGTATTGACACAGAAGAAGAAAAATAATTCTATAACTTTATCAGAATTGTTTACATGAATATTTAATACATTTCAATGCTTGGCAAACTTTCTGTCTTCTGTTTTTGTCATGCCCGTGAAGGTTTGCAGGTGCTTACTTGCAATGTCCTTTGATACTAAAAAAGGAAGTTAAGAAAGTATATGAAGGAACTTACAGTTTTAAGTATATCAAGCACAGCAGATACAGACAAAGGCATGGAGTAATTGTGCCTTTATACATGAGTGCTTACAAATCAAGGGTTTTCACAGTGTGAACTTGCAAAGCTAGAAGTTTCCAGATGTACTAATACCAGGATGGAAGTGAAAGAAGGAATCCTAATGGCCTGCTTTTGTAATTCATTGTAATTTAGTCAATTAGGTGAGATAATCAAAGCACTTGGACTTGGATCAAGTTTAAAGGTGGTGTTACCCAATACTATTGGGGAGTCAGCTGTTCCCTAAACCCTGGTGTAGCTGGGAGGGCTGGTTACATGAACGGGGCTAGAGCCAGGGCCTTGCCAGCCCTGAGGGTATTGGTTTCAACTTTATCTCCTGGTGTAGCAATTCATAGTGTTGCAGTCTTCAAATGAGGAATTTTCGTCCTTCAGTTTGCTATAATGAGGTGGTTAACGTGCAGTTCTGTGGTGGTTGATCATGATGTTTGAGGTGTGTGCATACAAATTCATGGCTGTATAAGCAACTTGTCATGGACGTAAGCATATAGGCATAGAAGTCTAACTTTAGGACTGTAACACATGACAAAAAAGCCTTTTAAATTTGTTGGTTATCCTAAGAATTTTTAAATTTGTTTGTTCTACTAAGAATTTTTACTTAAAACCCAGTTTGTGTTCAAATGTAGTACCACTCATTTTATAATTTTTTAGCATACATATATTATGGTAATTCCAGCCTGGCCTTAATTTTCATTATATGTATTTTTTTAGTATAGTGGAAGATGAGTGTAAAATTAATTAGTGCTATCCCTTGCTAGTATGCTATAGTGAAGTGGTTGGTCTTTGCTCCAGCTGAATCTCACTACCTTATATTTTTGATTTAGGAGAAGTCTCTGACTCAGAAAGCAATAGCTCCTCATCTAGCTCAGATTCAGATTCTTCATCTGAAGATGAGGAATTCCATGATGGCTATGGAGAAGACCTGATGGGAGATGAAGAAGACCGAGCTCGACTGGAACAAATGACAGAAAAGGAGAGAGAGCAGGAACTGTTTAACCGGATAGAGAAGAGAGAAGTGCTGAAGAGAAGGTGAACTTTATATTTGTTGAAATTTCGTAGCAAGTTCCTAAAGGCTGCATAGAGAGTATGCTGACTGTGCTCTCTTGTTTAAGGTTCAAGCATTCAGCACTGTTAAGTGAGTTAAGCTTGATTGTGTACTTTTTGTATGTAAACTGTCCCTGTAGTAGTGAAGAAGCACACAGCAGGAGCTCTGCATATTCTTGTCGAAGACGGTATCTAAAAGTTTCTCAGCTGTTGAGTATGCACGGTTCTGTCAGCTACCCTTGTAGCTATGTTATTGCTCCATAAGTTAGATGCCAGACAGTGAGAAGGCCTACTTTCTCTTAATCTATTTTGTATTAACTGTCATGTGCTGATGCTTTGGAAAATGGCAAACAAAGCATAAGGTGTACATGAGTTTCTGGAATTTTTCAGAAAACAATGGTGAAGCACAGATCAGTGTTAGGGTTGCCTGAATATGGGTGTAAAACTGACTTGGGCCCTAATAGAAGATACTGAAATAATGAGGATTTGTGTTGGATATGTCATTTTCATGGAATCTTTTGTGGATTTCTACCTTATGTACTGTGGTTTTATTGTTTGTCTGTAGCTGTTACACTGTCCAGTCAGGCAGCTTCTTTGTTGTAAAGATATTTTACTCCCCATGTGTCTTAATCAAAAGGATTTGGCATGTATGGGGCAAGGTCTTCTCTACTTTATTTCTTCTTTAGTGCCTTCTCTTTTCTCACTTACTGAGAAATTTCCCTAGAGGACTGACATCTGTTGAGTAAATCATGTCAATACAAGCAACTGCCAAACTGTGTTTATCCTAGCCATAACTAGAGCACTGCCTGCCTGTCTTGATTTTAACACCACATTCAGAATCTTATGTGTTCTGCTGCTCTCCTCAAAGGGATCAGAATGATTGCAAATTTGGATTTAGATCACATAGAAGGGCATCATATCTTTCAAATTTTACTCTCTATTCCACTGTAACTGAATGTCTCTGGTTTCGAATGAATGCAGGAGAATACTTGATACAAACAAGCTAAACAATCAAAGCTTGAGTTACTGATTTAATCTTAAATGAATTTGTGCTGTTCCATGTAAAGTAGAACTAAGAAGGTGGTGGGGTAGTCATTTAACTTTATGATAGTTGAATCTTTAAAAAGCTCTTTGTATGCATATTCTGCTGTGAGTTCATTGGGATTACAGCAGACATTGCATGTGATATGGTGTGTAGTGTTTCGTGTTAAAGGGCAGTGAGCTCATCTGACACTTCAATTTGTTGTCTACAAAATTGAGGTGTAAAGGACTGAAGAATAATGGACTGTGTAATGTGCACGTGGATAACACATTTTGAATTTCAGTTACTGGAAGTTTTTTTTTTTTTTCTTGTGTATGTCCATATGCACACCTAACTAAAGCACTGACCAGTCCATGGTGCAGTGAAATCTCAATTATGGGACTGTTCCATTGAAGTTACTACTCTTATGAATACAGTGGCTGAAAATAAGACATCAAGGTGATATATTTCATGAAGGTAGACATGGAAGTGTGTAAATTCTTCTGCAGAAACTGAGTCTGATGAGAATTTAGCTGCTGAAGGAGGACTCCCTGAAACATTGCAATCATTTTTATACAGACCAGTGCCAATGGAAAGGTGAACTTCAAGCATGAAAAAGTTAGCATGATAGTGGCTTTAAAGAAAAAAATCTTTAGCTGTTTAGGTTCAAATGATGTGAAATAGCCATATGATTTTAGAGTTGGAGGCAGCATGCAATGATCGCTGCACTGGCAAAGAGGAAGATGGAGTAAGGGCATATTTCTGTGGAATAGTAATTTCTACATAGTCTCAACCCTTTAGGTTAGCTCTCTGTAGGACTGCACTTGGTGTACTCAGCTTTTGTTCACTTTATTTTCTTGGGGAAGGGAGGGGATGGGAATAGGAGACAGGATAGCATAAAAGGGACAAGCAGTTGAAGTGTTCCTTGCAGCCTAATAGCAATTGTGATAGCATCTGAGCAATCCCTTGCTCTCTCAGGAAGAGCATTCTTTCATACTTTCTTTTTGTTCCAATAACTGCTACTAGATTTGAAATCAAGAAAAAGCTAAAAACGGCAAAAAAGAAAGAAAAGAAAGAGAAAAAGAAAAAGCAAGAGGAAGAGCAGGAGAAGAAAAAACTCACACAGATCCAGGAATCCCAGGTAGGAAATGAAACTGTTCTTGGTAATAAACCCTTTTCCCTTGGTGAAAGGTGGTAGGATATGGCTTCTCTACTCCAAATGTTTTCCCTTAATGTCAAACAGTGTAGTAAGCAGATCAGAATTCAGTTAATTTATATGCTCAAGCTATCTTCAGTTTTTCCAGTTCATTTAAGGAAGTTAACATCTTTGGCCAATTGAGGGGTGCACTGGTACTCCTTTAATGAAAAACACGAAGTTGCAGCGATGTCCAGAGTTGCTGTGATAGCCCTCCCACGTGAGAAAAGGAAAGCAACCTTTTACAGTTCCTTTAGCCAAACTTTTGTCATTCAGTCTGAAACATTCCATACATGATCTTGAAAAGTTTGAGAGAGCAGACCAAAAACTACTGAACTGTTACTAATTATTTTGCATGCACATACATACAGTGGAAAAAATGCTTAGTTTCTTCTGGAAGGGATGTCAAGGAAAAGCTTGAATGCCAGGTGGAGCAGAAGTAGTTCTATAGTTTTTCCACCTCCAGTAAAAAGACCAGTTTTTGAGGCCAGGCCTCTGTAACTGAACTATGTTCAAATAGTGAAGATCCTGCCATTAACAGAGTCAGAGCAGGTAGGCTCCCAGAGTGGGATGGGATTCATCTTGCCAAAAGTTCAGCCATCTAAGAACCAGTTGATTGTTTACACTTTTTGTTGCCTATTGTTTAGTGCAATGGAAGAGGGCATCTTCAGCTGACAATTCATTCCATGTTATTTTCTAGTGAAACAGATGTTTAACACATAAAATCAAATTAGGTGAGATGAGTTTTCCCTTAGGCACATGTTGAGTGGAATGAACCTCATTTCCTTACTCCCTCAGCTCCATATATGTACGTGTGTGTACACTTTATTAGTCCATTTATAATACACAATGTGTACTTGCAAATACATCTATGCATGTGTAAAAGGATCTTATTTAGAGTTCTTTTACAATGCCTTGCAGAAATTACTTCAACTTAGCTCAAATGACTGTCTTTTATGCTTATTATAGAGGCTACTTTCTCTATAGAGATAGACCTGTTAGAAATGGAAAACACAAGAAGACTTAAAACATTTAAGATTTGGATCCATCTTGCAGATTTTACAAGCAACTTTGTTTCTGCTTTAAGTATTTTTTAACATAACCTTTTTTTTTTTGCTACTAAATGAAAATTAGTGCTTTGGTTTGGCCTTGCAGAAGCAGCAAATGAGAAGAATATTCATCCAGTTTTTCCTCATTACATGTTGTTTGCTGAATTACTTCTGTTTTATTTTTCTAGTCCTTTTTTAACTTTAAGGAGGAATTTTGAGACTAAGACTTGGTGGCAGAAATATTGAACTATGAATATGTTAATTATTTTAACTATGAAGCAGTGTAAAGAAGTATGCTCTGGATTGATTTCCCTCTCTAGCCTCCATAAAAAATGAACTGAAAAAAAACCTGATTTCAAAAAGGAGAATGTTAGTCATTTCTATTTGAAAGTTTTTCAAGGTATGCAAATAATCTTTGTTATCATGCTTTTCAACTTATGGATTTATGGTGTTGAGGGATTTTCTGTACATATTTTTAGGTCATGTCACATAACAAAGAGCGGAGATCAAAGCGGGATGAAAAGCTAGACAAGAAATCTCAGGCAATGGAGGAGCTAAAAGCAGAAAGAGAGAAAAGGAAGAACAGAACAGGTATGAAAGCATGTTGCTATTGCTACAGTTTTTGAGGCATTATTGCAACTCTGAAAGTGATACTTCCTGTTTCAAATTCATGCAACATTCCTCTTCCTTGGAGTGAATGAATTCCACGTCTGTGTTTTCCCTGGTCTTTGCCCAACATGTGCACCTAGGGTGGTATTTGGCAACTACTGATGTGGTATTCCTTGCCCCTATCCCTCCCTGGAGTGATCTGAAAACAGAACTTTCATCGCAAGTCCACTGAATGGCTCTTAGGTTTAGTTAATGTGTCTGAATTGGTCACATAGATTCAGGATTTTAGTCTCTGAATCATTTAAACTCCTACTTACTGTACTTGTGATACCCTGTCTAGATTTGCTTATTTCTTCACTGGCACATCATCTTGTCCATCTTGCCACTGACTTTTGACGCAACCATTTTTTTAGTCTGCTGGATTTTATTGAGATCCTCTCCAGACATGAGGTTTTTTTCTTTTTCTTGCAGAATAGCTGTGAGTTGTCTGATCATAATAGTTTTTTTCTTGTATATCCAGTTGTTACACCCATCTTGAATTAATATGTGCAGTCAAGCTGGGAGACTGAAAATAAGTACAGCTGAGGTTTAGGATGATTTTAAATACTTCATGTATATGCAAGAGAGTAGTCAATGAAGTGCACAGCTTACCAGTGGGTTTGAACATGTGCCACCTGTATCTAGTGTAAAATTAATACTTGTCTGCCTCTTGGACTTTTTTAAAAGCAATTAAGGTTCAGCTCTTATAGGGAAGTGTTCATAAAATATTTATAGCCTGCTTTTCCTTGTTCTCTGTCCTTCCCCCTAGCTGAATTACTTGCAAAAAAACAGCCATTAAAAACTAGTGAAGTATACTCTGATGATGAAGAGGAGGAGGAGGATGATAAGTCTAGTGAGAAAAGTGATCGCTCATCCAGATCGTCATCCTCTGATGAAGAGGAAGAGTAAGTAGTTAACACTGGGCTATGATTACTTGTAAGTATATTCAAAAATAGAGATCCACTTTAGGCAGACACATGCTGTTTTAGAGGATTGTTTGGGGCAGTTCAGTATCTCCAAAGTGTTTTTGCCTCTGGGCACAATTGCATTGCTCAGATTTGAGTCTTTGGCACTATATCGTGGTTCATGTGATTTGTGTACCTTGGGTGGGTTTGCAACTTCAGTTCCCTGCTGTCAGATTTGGCCCAAATTACACTGTTTTTTACTGATTTGTTTAGTCCTGCAGTTCAGCAGCTGCAGAACTCTGGCACATACCTGGGCAGATATATGTGCTGGCTTATTTTAAAGTGTTAGTCTATAAACTGTCTCGGTGTGTGTCTTCCTGCTTTCTGGTACCAGGGGTAGTGTTTAATAAGTCTAGGACTTCACGTTAAGCCTTTCTCATGAAAGGTAATTCATGGATCTACAGTCAACTAGTGCATGATGAATCATTCCTTTTATTGGTGGTAATTTAAATAGTGCTCACGCTGCACCTTACTCAGTACCTCCTTTCTGGGTTTTGATTATGTCTCTACTTTTTTTCTTTATTCCCCTCTCACCTTTCCCAAATCAGGAAAGAAGAAATTCCTCCCAAGTCCCAGCCAGTGTCCTTGCCTGAGGAACTGAACCGAGTACGGTTGTCGCGGCACAAGCTGGAACGCTGGTGTCACATGCCCTTCTTTGCCAAGACAGTCACTGGCTGCTTTGTCCGTATTGGCATTGGCAATCACAACAGTAAACCTGTTTATCGGGTGAGTTTAGCTCTGAGGGATTTGGCTCTTGTTTTTGTGTTGTAATGAAATATTTGCAGCTTATCAGTTCTCAGGTACCGGTGGCTGATTGATACAAAAAGATTGCTTATAACCAGAGAATGTCATTCCTGCCAAAGAGGTGGAGGAGACTGGTTAAAGAATAAATAAATCTATGTGACCACCTAGGGGAGGAGATAAATTTAGTGAGAGGGAGCACAAACAAAGCCTGATCTCCCAGCTTTGGCTCATGTTGTCTTAACATTTGTATTGCAAACTGAGGTTCCAGACTCTGCTTACACCAAGTAAGGATGAGTAAGATTCACTCCTTAGTTCTAGGACTGTTCCCAAGTTATTGTGGGATCTTGACTCTTTTTTCATAAAGTTTCTAGTACACCAGTGTGCCTTCAGAAGAGACTGTCATTGAGAACACAGTTTTGTTTTTCTGTTTAATTGCTGTAATCATAGAATACAGTAACAGTCTCTAAAATTGCATTAAAAGGGCCCCCACAAGGGCTGTGTTTAGTATGTGATCAGTAATAATGTATTTCATTTGGAACATATGTTAACCCAAACCAATATTATTTGAGAAGGAAATAGGAAAGGTAAGGAGAGTCTACACTATTTGGTCAGGAAGGCAGAGCTGAGAAGATACAAAAACTACATCAAGAATTCAGATGGTATAATTTATTAACTCAAAAATTATGTATGAAGCAACTCATTCAGTACCTGATAAGTATACTGAAGAGCCTTGCTTTCCTTGATCTGGCTAGAATTGTTAGCTAGATTAAGGTTTTTTATTTCCAGTGAAAAGGCTTGAATATGCCAGATACATCCCAGGAACGTGAAAGAAATACCTCCCTTGCATCCTTCTTCTCATATATTTTACTCTGTGATGCAGGTTGCTGAAATAACTGGTGTGGTAGAGACTGCAAAGGTTTACCAGCTTGGTGGGACACGGACAAACAAAGGACTACAATTGCGGTAAGATGCTAAAGGAATCCTCTTTAGTTCATAAATCAGTGTCCTTTTCATAGCAAATGATGTTCTCTGTAGGGTTTGGAGGTGAGAACTGGGAAGTAGACTGAGCTTTGTCATGCTACTTAATGCTAGAATGTTTGAGTTGGGTTTATTTGGTTGTTGTTTTGGGTTTTTTTACTCCATGTGAATAATGGAAATTATAAAATACCCCAAAATTTCATGCAAGGAGTTATGACTGTGTTGAGTTATGCAGGGAGTTATGATTGTGTGGTTGTCTGGTTTGGGGCTTCTTTAATCAGTTTACACATATAGATCCAATGTCACCACTTTACAGTACATCACAAGGGGATGTTTTACATTTTATTTTTGCAGGCATGGCAGTGATTCACGTGTGTTTCGCTTGGAGTTTGTCTCAAATCAGGAATTTACTGAAAGTGAATTTATGAAGTGGAAGGAAGCAGTAAGTTTGCCAGACTTTAGTTTCTTCTTAGCAGCCATCTGCCAAGCATAATTTACGTGGAAAGTAACTCTGTCTCATGTTTAGATGTTCTCTGCTGGGATGCAGCTACCCACACTAGATGAGATAAACAAGAAGGAAGTGTCTATCAAAGAAGCCCTCAACTACAAGTTTAATGATCAGGACATTGAAGAGGTAAGTGGTGCATTGTAGTGAAGCTGTGTCAGTGCTTGAAAGTGACAGGAACTCATGCAGTAGAGCAGTAGCTGTTACAAAGCAAAATTATCATGAATTTATTTGAAGAAGAAAATAAAAGGCTCAAAAGGAAGTTTCATAACTAGATAGAGTAGCTCGGTGATCCTGCTGTTGTATGGTGTTCATTCCTGCTTCTCTTTATCATTTGTGCCCTGTTATCTCCTCTTGAACTTGTGTTGCGTAGCTCTAAACTCCTGAGTATGGCAGCTTAGTTCTCAAGTTCTGAAAAACTGACAGCATCATTGCATTTATCAGTTTTTGTAGTTTTGTACTTACTTGATACTGTTTTTTCTTTTCTTGCATCAGGTTTTTGTAGGTAGTGAGGAGAATGGACCTGTAAGTCATTACCGAAGGCACAAACTAAGAAAGAGAATCATCAGAGCATATGTCAAATTCAGTGGCCATAAATAAATTTCTTAGGTGATACTCATCTGTTGCTTCTAATGTCCAAGCATTGAAATAAAGATTTAATATTTGCATATTCATATGGTTTCCTCTGCATCTTGCAGATTGTGAAAGAGAAGGAAAGGTTCAGAAAAGCACCTCCAAATTATGCCATGAAGAAAACTCAGCTATTAAAAGAGAAGGTGAGAGATGAGATGATGCCTGCAAACTTAATGGAGTCTTTGATTTTGAAGAACTGGAGTTCATCTGGATTTTGGCAGTAGTCAGCAGTAAGCTCGACTTCAACTGTGCAGCTGGAAGGTGGTTCTCAAGGTTCATTGCTGGGGTCAGAATACTCAGAACCCAAGTCAGCTATTGCACTCTTTTTAGGGGCAATTGCCAACAATTTAAGCGTCCTCTTTTTGTGTCTGTTAAACAGGGTGTTAAATTGGTCTGCCTCAGAAATGTTTCCTTTTTTCTTCATTTTTTCTTTTTCTTTTTTTTTTCTTTTCTTTTTTTTGGGGGAGTCAGTTTTGTTATTGTTGTTTCTGGGTGGAGTTTTTTTTGTTTGGTTGGTTTTTTGCTTGTTTTTGTTTTTAGAGTACCAACTGCTACAATATCCCATAATAATGTTTAAAAGTTGATTTCCTCTTCTTAATTTAAAATAGGAAACACAGAAGTTGTGTTACATTATTTTTTACTCAGGAGTAACTGAATTGTCACTTTATGACTGGTAATTTATATTGAAAAAAAGGAAGTGGCCAGGAGATTTACTTGCCATAAACTGTTTTTACCTGTAGTCTTCCTGGAACAAGTAGACCTAACAGAGCTTAAAAGCCAAAGCCAAGAAGTGAAGAAAACAAGCAGTCTTAAATATTTCCGAAGATAAGACTGCATGAATAGAACCAAAATTTGTTTGTCTTTCTCGAGACATTAAAGCTTCATATACAGTAAAGCCCAAGAGTTTGTATTAATACACGTTCCTTGGTTTAACTGTATTTTTGTGGTCACTATTTTACTGTACACGAACATGTAAATTAGTAGGTTCCCATCACGTGGAGTGCATTTGCTTTTTGTTGTCACCAGGTGGCACAATAAGCTGTTGTCATGCCTTGGGAGACTCTCCCCTCCCTGAAGTAAACGACCATTGGCAGTTGCAGAAATAATTCTTTTCCTGATGTGCTAAAAGGGAATGTTAAATTTTATTAAAACTTGTAACTGAAGTCATCCAACTGACCTGTCATCCTCATGCTGGGACTGGTGTTCCTACATCCTCCTCAGTGTAAGATTTTCCAGAGTTCTTCAGAATAAGAAATCCAGTTTTGCCGTGAGCTATAAGGCAAGTGTAGCTCTTTGTTGTACTCTTACCATGCAGAGATGAACATTCCCTACTGGAGTAGGTTTAGCTGACTGATTCACGGATATATCCCTTGTCTCTCTAAATAACTCTGGGTAGAGAGAGTAGTGCCTAATGAGTTACTGTTTGGTTGAAGGCTATGGCTGAGGACTTGGGGGACCAAGATAAGGCCAAGCAGATTCAAGATCAGCTTAATGAACTTGAAGAGAGAGCAGAGGCCCTGGATCGTCAACGAACGAAAAATATTTCTGCAATCAGGTAAGAAGCAGATATTGGGAATTTTCTTTCTTAAATAGTATCAAACAATATTTTAAAAAGATAAACTAATGCATTAACAAATTAACTGTAGGATTTTGTTTCTTTTTTTCCTGTACAGTATGTTAATGAGTATTGTAATTGCTCTGTTAGTGCTTGTCTATCTCCCACTTTCTTGTATCTGTCATGCAGTTAAAACTGTCAAAAATGTAAACTCTTTTCTATATACCCCAGGGGGCAGTTGCATTGCAATATGACTAATTTGTCATATTGCAATATGATAGGTCAGGATAGCTCCTTTGTTATGCTTTCAGGTGTTTTGTTGTGTAGGGACTGATAAATGACAGTCACTTTCTTTTTCTTTCCCCACCCTCCTTTTTTTTCCATTCTGCAGTTACATCAACCAGAGAAATAGAGAGTGGAATATCGTTGAGTCTGAGAAGGCTCTTGTGGTAAATAGTGCTGAATTAATACTTTTCTACAAGTAGAGATGAAATGATGCAAAGAGGGATAATTGCATGGCAAAGTTACTAATTTTTTAAATTATCTGTAAAATTTTTCATATAGGCAAATGACATGATTTTAAAGCACATTGCTTTATCCTTTTGCTCAATTCCGTTATCAGCAGGTTAGTTACTATAAGAGTGACTTAATGCATTTTATATGGGAAAGAAAAAACAAGTCTCCTCATAAAGGAGGCTTCAGATAATAAAACAGTGAAGGAGATATTCTCTGTAGTTACATTTTTATTAAGGAAGAGTTTAGCTTGTTAACAAATGCTTAAACATTAACTATCCTGAGAGTTGTGTGCCTGTTTCCTGTTGTATGCAATAAGGACAGTTTTGTCCTGTGAAGCGCAGGATGATGGGCATGTTAAAAACTTTCTAATCTGTAATGTTTTTACTGGTTTTTCTCTGATCTCGGTGTTGTATATAGCAGATGAGTAATTGCGTGGATGGGAGGCTGTGGGAGGATTTGAAAGAGTGCAAGTAGCAGACTCTGCAAAACCATGTTCTATTTCTTCTCCAGGCTGAAAGTCACAGCATGAAAAACCAACAAATGGACCCCTTTACTAGGCGGCAGTGCAAGCCCACAATAGTGTCTAATGTGAGTGTAATACTTAAGTTCAGTTGAGGCAATTTGCTGAAAAACAGAAACCAATGTAATGCAGAGTGTAGGAACAAGAATTCCCAACTGTGCCATATGCTATTAATGCCCTGAATGCCAGTGTGACATACAGCTGAGTGAGATCCAGGTCCCTCTTCTTTTTTGATGCAAAGTGTGAAGGACATAAGTGATGTGGGTATGTACTGCAAAAGCAAGCATGATTTGGACTTCTGTCGTGAGTTCACCTATGTAAAATTCAGATTTAGCTAGCTCTGGGGGGACAGTTTGCTTTAGGTGCGAGTTTCACTTTTAATAAGCTGAAAGTTTCCTTTAAGATTACTTAAAGGTGAGAGGAGAGCAAACATTTTGGGCCTGTGATGGATATAGTAGTTCAACACAAACTTCCCATGTGATACTGTGGCAAAACCTTCTACTGCAGTCCCTCCATATATAACTGATGAATAACAAGGTAATCACCTCCTCCCTCTAAGTGATCTAGCCTTGTTGAGGTCTGTTCTGGGATAGTATGTGGTTCTCGTATAGGTAGCTAAAAAACAACTGCTCAGGTTTGCTCTCATCAGTCTCCACAAACCAGCAAGGGAATAAAAAATAAATTCTATTGCAGGGCTTGAATGAACTATTTCTGAAATACTTCATTAGAAAAGAATCGTAACTGAGTACCTTTATTATGCTAGAGAGCTATTAGGTAAAGAAAATAGTCTTCTAAAGATTTCTTCTCTCTAGTAGAGTGTTTCAGCCAGACTGTAAGCTGAAAGCAAATACATATTACAGTAGCATTAAGAGTAGTCACAGAAACAAACCATATAATCAGGAAATGTATTTCTGATTTTTTCTAATAAAAGCTTTCTGAAGATGATTTTTAGTTCGTTACTGTCAGATAATGTCAGAATGATTTCAGTAGCCTTTTGAGATTCTGAAAGTTGAGTGCAGTGATATACAGTATCTTATGGTTTTAGATTCATGGATATGAACACTGTTTGAACAAAATATAGTTCTAGCTGTGGCAAATTTAAATGCAGTAATTTTTTATTTTTATTCTTCCCTAATATTTCGCCTTTGCAGTCCAGAGATCCTGCTGTCCAAGCTGCCATCCTTGCCCAGCTAAATGCAAAATATGGATCTGGTGTATTACCAGATGCTCCAAAGGACATGAGTAAGGTAAGTTTCCATTTTGGTCTCAGCTATGTTCCTTACACTGTCACCCTTTTACTCTGTGAAACTTGTGAGTTAGCAGGTGTGCGTGCTTCAATTCTAGAAAAGGATATCCCGTAGAGCTTTATTGTAAAAAAAAAAATAGCTCCTTTGTTCTTGGGAAAGGAAATTTAAGTTGCTCTAGCAATATGAAAGCTAGACTAAGTATGTTTATGACAGAAGAGGAGAAGAAACATTTTTATCTCTCTTTGTACGGCCAGATAAGATTTGGAGACTTACCTGTAGTTTTCATTTCAGGGTCAAGGAAAAGATAAAGATGTGAACTCTAAATCAGCTAGTGACCTCTCAGAAGATCTTTTCAAAGTACATGACTTCGATGTAAAGATTGATCTTCAGGTTCCCAGTTCAGGTAGGTGTTCCATCTGAGTTTGGGGATGTGATTGTCCAGCCCATTTTGGTAGAACTTACTTCTTCCAGAATAATTTTTTCAAAGTTATTGGTGGGCTTTTGAAAATGGGAGTACGGATTCTGTTTATCATCTTGGAAGATATCTTGAACTGAGGAGGAGGGGATGTGTGATAGTGACATTCATTTAGAAAAGAAGAACAACCATGTTGTGTTAGACTAAAAGCCTGTATATCCTCATATCCCAAATTTGAAGCCTGGGGAGAGAAGGAGATAATGAGTGGGTTCTGATTTTCTCTTCCAGTCTATATTATCTATGACTTGCATAATCTTTGGGGAAAAGATGAGTGTTGTATTTAATAAGCCTTCGCAGCTACCTTGATACTTGCTTCATTAATTTGTTTAATAACTTTTGACAACAGATAAGATGTGTGTCTGTGCTGTTCTGTTCTGCCCTCTGTGCACATACTGTGGGGATAAGGTATTTTTACTTGTTTTGGAACCTGCTGCTTTACCAAGTTGCTGTTCCCTAACTTAGGCATTGCAGATGGTATTGAAGCTAAATTTTAGGGGAACTGACCAGTGAGTGAAGATAATAGACACAAACTTGCTGGCTCTTCCTCTTTGTTATCTTGACTTTGACAGCAGGAGATGTGTGACAAGAACAGTTGGGTATCATAGGATCTTTTTGATTGAAAAAGACCCTTAAGATTATCAAGTCCAACCATTAACTCAACATTCACAAGTCCACCACTAAACTGCAGCTGTGGTCACCATGTGCCACAGCTATACATTTTTTGAATACCTCCAAGGATGGTGACTCAACCCCTTCCCTGAGCAGCCTGTTCCAATTCTTGACAGCCCTCTTGGTGAAGAAATTTCTCCTAATATCTAGTGTAAACTTCCCTGGTGCAACTTGGGGCTATTTTCTTCTTCAGTGTCCTATAAAGTTTTTTTCCAGTGGGAGGGAAGCATGGGAGGAGTATACCAGTGTAATTTGACACACAGGGTGTAGTATTTCTTGCATTACTTGAAGGATTCAATCTGCAGTTTCTTAGAGGACAATAATTTAGGAAGTACTGTAAGAATGCACGAAGACAAGTCTTGTCAAGAAGCAAGAGCAGGAGAAGTTGTTTTTCCAAACTAGGTCAAGATGGAAACTCTGGATGCAAGACTACAGAATGAGGCAGGAATTTAAGAACAAAGACTTCCTGAAACAGCTAGTGAGAGTTATGAATTTGAGAGTTAGCAAGCAGATGAAGGTTAGGCACTGAAGGACACTGAAGAGAAAAGGATGAGAAACACAGTTTTCCTTGAACAGAACACCATTTTGGCATCTTACTTTGTGCAGTCTCCTTGCTCAACAGAAGAATCTGGAGACTGATAAAAATGTGTGTTGTAGACATAGATAGAACATTTGATTTTTTTCTGCTTTATTATCTGTCTCTGGATTAACAGCCAGATTAACACACAGAGTCAAAATTGCATGTGCTGCATCTATGAAGATGAACTCCCAGATATTGTCTGTACTATTAACTGAAGTTCTAACCTGATGTATACTAGAGCAGCCAAAGATGATTTTGTGGTGGAGTTGTCAGCAAAAACAAGTAGAAATTTATAGTTTGCCTGTAGTTTGGTCCTTACTCTTTTCTTGTCCCCAACAGAATCTAAGGCACTGGCCATCACCTCCAAGGCTCCTCCAGCAAAAGATGGTGCCCCTCGGCGATCATTGAACTTGGAGGACTACAAAAAGAGACGGGGGCTTATTTGAGCATGCCCACTCTGCTGCTTCTGATCCTGCATGCTCCATGATGATGTCCCACTTTTTCTTCCTCCCTTTTCAGTTGTCCCTTCTGGGTTGGAGCAGCATTGGAGCTGGGAAGAGACTCTTTAAAACTGCCAGTCATCTGTAACATAAACCATTCAACTATTTACTGTATAGACCTCCCTTCTTGCCCTTTCCTCTGCTCCCTTCACAAATGTGGATCTGTGCTATTTGGGGTTTTCCCATTTCTTTTAGTTTGAGTTTTGTTTTTATTTTGTTGATGCAGCTCGTTGGTCCACTCTGTGTTCAGTATTAGCCTGAGGTCTGGATTTCCATAAGAATCTCTTGGCAGTCGCAGAATCAGCACTTGGTGATCTCCCCTCACATACCACCACAGGCACAGTGAATAAACATTGGCGCAAGACCTTTGTGGCTGGAAGGTCATCTGCACTTTCTCCCTCTTCTTCTTCCTCCTTCATCCTAGCTTTGGAGAAGGGAATCTTCAAAAACTGGCCTAGGTTCAAAGTGTAAATTTTTTTGGGAGGGTTGTGTGACTTTTTTTCAGGTGTTTTTTATCATTTTTAAGCTGCAGTACTATTTGTATCCGTCTGTCACAGTTCTTTACGGCTGTTTTGAATTTCTACCAGCTGTACTTGAGCATCTGAAATTGCAAGAAAGAAACTCATTAAATGTGATTCTTCTTACTAAAATGGCTTGGCTGATATAGCTATTTAACTTCATGTTCCCTTTTTTAATTACACTTAACTGATGAGAAAGAGGTACACAGCTCTTAATGTGGGACTTGACATCTATAGCACATCCAGACTACAGCTGTAACTGGGTGAAGTAGCTTTTTATGGGGTGACCCTGGGGAGCTGATTTGGTTGGGCTTTAATTTCTTCTCCAAGCTTTCAATATTACATATTTGTTAAGTTATAATGTCTTTCCTGGGCTCCAGCTCACTTTGTTTCATGCTTTCTGAAATATTTAAATGGGGCTTCTATCAATAAACAATTTTTTTAAAAAAAATCCTATTCTATGGAAGGGGAAGGACATAATAGAAAGGTCAGAGGGTAACATGAGAGGTAGGTGATGGACATTTTTCATATAAACTGGTACAAGTGGAGTGCAACACGAGCACAAGAATTGTATGGCTTTATGGAATATTTGACTGGACACAAATTGACAGCTAAATTATCACTCAGGTGTAAAAAAGAGAAAAAAAAATCAAATGTAAATATAAGTGACATTTAACAAAGAACTTTTCCGAACAAGATACAACTGAATATATGAAACTAAGAACTAAATTAAAAGAATTAGAAGTCTAAAAGGTTAGAGGCCCTCATTCAGGTAAGCGTGCAAGCACATGTGTGTTCCTACTCAGGCCAGTACGTATATAACAACTTAAGCACTGAATTGGATAGGAATATCTCTGAGGGACTCTAAAGAGGGAAAATGCAATGCTCTTCTTGTGTCAGAGCATTACTGGTTTTCTGAAATCATACACTGGTTATCTTTTAACCTGTGTTTGATACTTTCTTGTTTGATTCTTAATGAAACTATAATCTAGTTCTTATTTAACTTTCTCTTCCTTTTTTTAACAGTAGCTTTAAAGAAACATCATGTAATTGTGTGCAGATTGATTCTACAAACTGTGTATAAAAAGAGAATCAACGTATGAAGCCTACCATGTAAACAAATAAATAGAAATATTTCAATACTTATTTACAGAATAGTCCATAGTTCTAGGACATGTGGATTATTCTGTAAATATGTGATCATAGACTACTTTATTTGATGGCCTATTTTAGCAGCTTCTCTGGAGTTACAGTAGGCTGTCACATATACATACTTATAACTTTTTAAGATTGGATTTTTGGGATCTACCATCATAACTTCATAGGAAACATTGTGATTCACTGTGTAGATATGCATTTGATATGATTTGTTTTTTCAACAGCTAAAGTGATTTGTGATTAAAAAAACCCTTAAACTTACTTTGCAATAGACAGTTTTAAAAATAATCAGTCTCTAATGGTTTGCAGAAATAATTGCCAAATCAAACAGTTCAGGAACTGATTTTTTCCACAGAAATGCCTCAGAGCTCTGAGATGCAGTAACAAGTGGTCTCTAAAAGTAAACTTAAATACAGTATTTTTAATATGCTTGGCCTTGATGTATTAGGTTTATTTAACGTCTACGTTTGGGTAACACAAGACTATCTGTAATCCAACCAAAATGTGGATGAGACCCATACAGTGTTGCAAGTAACTTTTAGTAGAGAAAACTGAAACACAGGAGATGCAGTGAGTTTAAGATGCCAATCTGAATGATGGACTATGTCCTAGTTACCTGCAATTATGAAGCTGCCACTTACCCTCTCAAAGTCTCTGGGTTTTGCTAAAATACTGTTTTTAGAGAAGGCAACTGTCAGTAAATTATGCAAACCTCTTATATTGAGAATAATACATGAAGAAAGTACTCTTGAATAGTTACATAATTGTATGAAAGCTGTAATCTTTTTTCCTTTAAGTGCATGTAAAGGTGAGTGACTACACCTCCCACTTGTTAGAGAGGGAGAGATTTGTTTACTTTGTTTCATTGGTGTCCTAGCATAGTTCATCACAATTGTACAGACTTATATAAATAAACTTGGTTTGTTGGTTTAATAAGGTTGATTGTTTATCCCTTGATCTGAGGTGCTAAAGGGTTTCCTGTTTGGATTTTGTTTTTTCAGAAACTGACACTTCATTTATCAGTCTGGACTGTTATATTCAATACTAATATTGTGAAATAATGAAAAGTAAGCCCTCTTTCTTTGCAAGAGCAGCTGTTGACTCCTGGATCACTCTTAACATCTGGAGTTGATCCTTATCGCTAGACTCGAATGGAGCCTCTTGGAAGGTCAGTTCACTTGCACCTCTGCTGCACCTCACTTAAAACACAGACTTTGCTTGTCTTGTAGAAATCCAGACTATTTTTCTAATGAAAAATGCTGAAGCATATAGCTGAACTTAAAGAAGTTACTGAGTAAGGTGAAGCAAGACTTCTCAGGGGTGCTCAGTGTGAGGATGAGACACAGCAGGCATAATTTGAAACAGGGTAATTCTGCCAAGATGTAATATTAAAAAAATTACCCTTAGGACAGACTTAGTGCAGTAGGTTGCCTGTGAGATATTTGTCTGTTTAAGAGGTTTTCAGGAGAATGCTAGATTAAGGCACATGATCCAGTCTTGTAGTTTACGTAGTTTACCCAGCTTTGAGAAGGAGTGTGGATTGATGATCACCCTGAGCTACTTTCTGACCTGAATTAACATACAATTCTGTAAGTTATTTCATACTTTCTCCAGTTTTGTCTGTCTTCCCTGCAAGTATTGCCTCTTCTCCATCCCCTTTTCGACATGCAGAGTAATGCAGTGCCCAGAATATGTCTCACAGACATGGTGGCTTAGGATGAGCAGTGCAGGATTTCCCAACACACACATCCTTTCTGAGACTCCCTGGTTGTGGACACCTATGGGTTCTTTCTAGGGCTGTCTGTGAAACAAAATTGTCCCTAGAGATTAACCACTGAGCAGGCTGGAAGGCTTGGCCTGGAAATTTGAGTCAAGAACTGTAACTGAGATTTGCTTAGCAAAGTGTTCCTTTGCTGTACTTGTGAGTTGTAAATTAGATACTTAAGCTACTGATACATATGCAGCCTTGCTTTCAGCAAAGTAGCTTACTCTTTTAGAGGGAGCTGCTTAAGTAGCTAAATAAATAGGTGATTTTTTTTTTTTAATCTGGAACTCACTGGTTTTACCTTATCACTATCATCAATTATTTCAGATTTTAGATCACCTCTCACACTCAGTAGCTGAAGGAATCTCAAATGAGCAATTTTTAAGTCTATTGTGTGTGGAATTATCTGGGTAAAGAACCCCAAACAAACAAAACCCAACCACCAACTTAGGTTTCTGCTTGGTTAGTTGGACTGTGGGGCTAATAAACATGAAGAGTTGTAGTGGTAATATCTTAAAGCTCTTTGGAAAGCCAGCCATTCAATACTCCCTTGGGGTTCTTTATGCCTTGATATCTATCAAGATGTTAAAGGCTCCTGTGGCCCAACTGTGTCAGGCAATAACAAGTAGGTCTTACCCATGTAACTCCAGCCTTTGAAGACTTGACTGTTTTTATTTAGCATACTTCTTTCTACTGAGAAGAAGCAATATCCAGCTAAGAGTATAAGCAGTTAAAGAAGGTAAATTAAAGTAGGAACTTCTCAGATATAGCTAATATATTGCAATTACCTATCAGTAACAGAAGGCAGGGTGAGTATTGATAGTACTTAGGATAATGTATCTGGTATTTTGTATTAGACTGTATGTAGACTGTGTCCAATTTTTGGGTTCCCCAGTTCAAGGAAGATTTCAGCCAGTTGAAAAAAATTTAGTGAAAAGCCACCAAGAGGGTAATGGATTAGGGGTTGTTCAGCTTCTTCCAAGAAGGTCATGACGAGCACTTACATTGTGGTTGTTCACCATATAATGTTATACATAACCATTCTATAGTGGTTGTCAGTAACAGGCCATAAGCTTAGTACTGAGTCTGCAAGGTCTTGGGACTGAGGAAGAATATCATACTTCCCCTTCTGGACTTTCTTTGGCCTGCCTGAATCTTTGTTTTACTTAGCTTTGCTATAACAATTTCTATAATTGTTATAGCAAAGCTAAGTAAAACTGTTTTTTCAGTTAAGAAAAAACTGTTATAGCAAAGCTAAGACGCCTGGGCAGGCGTCTGTGGTTAATTTTTTTTACTTCTGTTTACCTTTAGGTGGTGCAACCATAGTTTTATAAATATAAGAGTATTAAGCAGGTATTTTATGTGCAATGAGATATTTATGACTAAAATAATGATGTGGAGAAAATGTAGGCATGTTATATGGTAGCAGGCCTTTAGAACTGAAAACAAAGGATGTAGAATAGAAGAGTGCAGATTCATGATGGGGCACATGTGTGGAGCTGGAAACACCATAGTCCTGTACTGGTGAGTGGTTACTCAGCAGCAGTCAAATATGGGGGCAGGGGAGGAGTGGCGGGGGGGGTGGTTCTTTGTTTGTGCTGTGGGGTTTTTTTGTGTGGTTTGTTTTTTTGGTAGGTTTTTCCGATTTTGTGGTTGGTTGGTTGGTTGGTTGGTGGGTTTTTTTGTTTGGTTGTTTAAGGCAGAACAAGAACTGGACAAAATTGTGTTTAGGAAGTAACAAAGAAATCACATCTTACATATATGAAAGGCTCATATATCACATATTTGGATCTGAAAGCCAATAAGGAAAAATAAAGATATAAAAGCATGTTAGCAAACATAAAAAGAATCCCAAGCAGATCCTAGAGGGAGGAGGAAGAAAGCAGCAGCATATTCCTCCCAGCAAAGGACTTCAGATGCTGATAGCTTCAAATTATCTTTTCCAGGAGTCTGAGGATGTTGAATTTGAGATGCAGAGTAATAGAAGGGTGAAAAAAACCCCTGAAAAGGAGAGAAATGGAGAAATGTGTCTTACAAGTCTTACTGCAACTTCTGTATGAAACTACACAACCTGCATTATTCTTTTCCTATAGTAATTTCATCTAGACTAATAGACAAAGATTTCCATATGCTAACAATAAATTCTTAGCTTCACTTGTGTATATGTTATGCTTCCTCTTTGCCCATAAACAAGACCTTCAGTGGAACAGAAGATGCAACTTCAGGGGGAGCTAATAGCAGCCTTCCGAGAATGTGGAGAGGTTGTCAGGAAAGTGGTCTGCTTTTTACCGTTGTGGGTCCTGGGAGAATTAGAGATTATTAGAATTATAAATGGTATAATTTGAAACTAAGGTTTTGCTTAAAGGTGGTGGAACCCCTTTATGAGGACAGTCAACAGGTTGCCCAAAGAGCTGAGCTTTGGGGGTTTTCAACTGGATAAAGCCAGAGGAATGTGGTCTTGGATCTGATCCTGCTGGATGTAGGAGGTTAATCTTTGGGACCTCCTGAGGTCCCTTTCAATCTAAATTATACTTTGACTCTATTTACAGTAAATTCTAAGTGAAGCCTAGGTTTACTTTGCTGTAGCTTGTCTGTTCCATAATGAAGATGCTTTAAGAAAACTGATAGGTGTTATCCAGCTAGCTAAACACAAACTGGCTATTTGCCAATGGTTGATTTCTTTAAGGTCTGGCTTCTCTAAATATACTGTGCATATAACTTTCTTAAGTTTTGTCTTTTAATTGAATGCAAAATGTAACATGCAGTTCTGTTACTGTAGTCCACTGCTGGTGTGGGCAGCAACTCTCTGGGAAAATCCTGGAATTTAACAACTGTCTTCCTAAATTCTGCATGCTGCATTCCAGTAGTTTGTGCATTGTTAAGAGGATTTTCTGTAGAGCAAATAATTTACCTGAGTGTGATTTAGTGCATAGAACATATTTTGGGTAGAATGTACTCTGTGTCATTAACTTTGCACTCTGTCTTCAGTGCTGGAATATGAGAGTAATTATTTGAAATGAAAAGGATTGTTTTCTTAAGTGCTGGCACTTGGTGTCAAAGTGTGAGTTGGATACTTAAAGAGACTCAATACCCTTAAGCAGTATGAAGCAAGGGAGTGTATTGAGAATGATAGTTATGGAGGGGTGTTCTTTGTGGGATTTTTTTTCTTCATATTAAGCTTTAGAAAAAGATTTGATTTGATTTCATTTTTTGTGTATTTGTGACAACAGATGATGTCTAATTCCTGGAAGCTAACTGCAGACTCTCGCTCCACTAAAACGCTTAAGATGCCATTTTGAGCTTTGGTCTTTCAACACATTTGTAATCCCCTGGCAACAGAAGAAACACAGAGCCATAAGGAGGGTGGGAAAAGAGTGGTCATAGCCTGAAAACACAAGGAACCTCTGGTCCATGAGGAGGAATACTGTGCAAACTGAAAGACACAATAGGTTGCTTTCTGATGGTTAGCCTTCCACTTCTGCCAAATGTGGCACCAGGTTTGAGTGCCGCACATTCTTTTCACCCATGTTACAGAAAACCATCATGCAGGAAGTAATTTTCTAAAATTATTTTTACAACACATTAAAGTTTTGAAATTGGTCAATTGGGTAATTAGTGGTTACTCATACAAATGCTTGCTTGCAAGCAACATCCCTGACTTAAATGAATGTGCCTAATTTATTGTGGATTCTGCACAAATTTGTTCGATTTTAGTAAATGTATATAATTTTGCAATATGAGAGCTATGGTTTTTGAGTACTACTCTGGAGAAATTGGAGTAGGTCTGTACAGAAACCCATGATCACAAAAAAAAAAAAAAAAAAAAAAAAAAAAAAAAAAAAAAAAAAAAGGGAGAAAGCGAAGAAATCCTTTGGTGAAAAAACTTGCTGGAAGTCTCAGGTTCATATCCTAAATCTCACATTAACCTTCAAGTAAAAACTTTTTATTTCCTCAGTCCTCCTGAGGCAGGTTTTGTTTTTGTTTTTTTTTTATTATTATTACTCTGTCAGTTTGTTCTGCAGAAATTACAAGGGTGGACAGAGTAATAAATTACACTGCAGATGAGCAACTTTGTGATCTTGTTAAAGACCATGTTAGACAAGATTCATAAGTACAGCTTTATGCTAAGTGAGCATTGGAATGGAAGCAAAGAATACAGGTTATTTTCTGGCATGAGTATATATATGTATGATGACCAGAAGAGATCAAGTCTTTGGGGAGACTGAATTTATGATTCAGTGGGTTGAAGGAAGGGGCAGTAGAGTAGAACATTAGAGGCTGGGAGTGATTTGCCTTTGTAAAAGGCATAAACAAGATCACAATGCCTTGTTTCACTCTGCCTGCTTCAGGAAAGAAATTCAAAATATCTTCACTTTAGGGCAGGAAGGGGGATATTTCAACAGCTGTAGAATGTGCCCCTAAATCAAACATAAATTTTTATTGGAAACTCAAGATGATTTGGACTTTGGTCTTCATTGAAAGACTTCTTGAATAATTTGTTGGCTCTCCTTCAAGGCTACAGACAAACGTGCAATTGTCAGATACCCCACCTGGCATGCAAGAGTATTTGCCTTGAGCGCAACAGTGTAAGTGGTGTCTACTCATCCCTTTGTAATTCTTCCTGGTGGTCTGTCTGTCAACAGGTCATTTGCTTCCATTATTTTTCAAAGTGAAACTGCTGTGTAAAAGCTCAACTCCTGAAAGTAGGCACGTGGCAATCAGATTTTGGGCCGTTTGCTGGAGGCGGCAGTGGAGGAGTTCAAGCTGACGTGCAGAAGCCATTTGAACACGGGTGGCTTGGCAGCTGTTGTGTGGCTGCTTGCAGATAAGGCAGTTCTAGCGAAGCCGTTGCTGCCCAACTGACTGTTTGTACTGATTAACGTATGGCAATCAGAGCAAAATTATTGCTCACATCCCACGTGTGCTTTAGAAGGTTACTATGACAAATTACAGCTTCTCCCAAGAGTAGTGCTAATGCAATGTTTTTTCTGTCTGCAGTTAGCACAAGCACACGCTCAACAGTCGGTTTAATGTAGTCTTCCTTGATTGGGGGAAAAAACTGATTTGTGACTAGAAAAAGCAGATCATATACAGAATATATAGCTAAAAGGAAAAAACCAAACTTTTGTTTCATTTTGCTCTTTGCTTTTTCTTTGCTCTTGAACATTTTCAGTTGTCAAAAACTGAGAGTAGCTATTTTTCCTGTAATAAAGCTCTCCCCCTGGAAATATTATAAAGGACTATGGAGGCAAATTAGTTTTCCACTATTGAAGTAAACTTAAACATTTGAATAAATGCTGTCTTCATCTGAAAAAGACTAGATCAATTTCAAACGCAAAGCAATTACTTTCAATTTTGAATCAGGGTTAGTTAATTATTAAATTGATATTTGATTTTTATTTCCATTGCAAACTTCCGCAGTATTTTCTCAAATGATCGAAGATAAGAAGATGAAGACAGCAAAGTATGATGGCCAAACTTGAGGTGAAATATAAGCTGAGTACCATTTTAGCATTTTGTAAAATCCGCTTCTAGCTCTAGTCCTGGTACAGGATTTGCTATGAAGAGTTCTGCAATTTAGCTTAACAACCAAAGTCTGGAAGTGGGAATGAACTATTATAACAGTATGGGGTATATGATCTTAAACAAAAACCTTCGCTTTAGGCTAACATCCCTTTACTGCTTAACAATTAAGAGTTTTTAATTTTAGAGCATTAATATTACAGAGTGTGCTCTTGGGTTTCCCATCAGTGTGTTGCCTGTTTCAGCTAGCACAATCTGTTCACAGCAGCTAGTGCTTTTCTAGAGGCAGATGAGTACAGAGGGGGAAAAATTATATTTATAAATTGTATCTTGAAACACTTTTGGGTTGAATGCCCAGAAGGCTAAAGACATACAATCCCAAATGTTATATTATGGTCTATTTAGCCATTGTTACAATGAAAGGGAAGACTCTGTGGGAGGCAGTGGGAACTGGATAGAGTCCTCATGAAGAAAATTTTCACTCACTGGTGACCCGAATTGCAAAGTCACAGGACAAGACTGTTCCTGTGGTGATTATTTTGTGTTATTGACTAAAAGTGAAGGCAGAGCTGGTTATGGACTGCCACACACTGAAGTTTTGACTTCTGGGCAGAGACAGCCTGAGTAGTTCCTCAGGTCCTTCTCTCTCCAAAATGTGATCCACTGTAATCTACCATAAAGTGACTCATTGCTCATGACAAGTTTGTTGATGCCCGATTAATAGTAATAACCACTAGTTATTATTATAAAATTAGAAAACATTTAAATTCTGAAGGATTATTGCCCCTGTTTTTCTCTGTTCCTGCTCATGAGCTTCCACCTTGAATAAATTCTTCATTTTATCACACTTTGTGCATTTATATGGTACATTAGATCCATTTGCTGCAGTTCCTTTTCAAAGGGAATAATGATGCTAACTTACTCTTGGAGGTAGAAACTAAGTTGCATTTAATCCTATAAGTTTTTAGGATAACCCATTTGCTGGGCTGCCTTAACATAAATATGTCTCAGCTAGCACTGTTCTTCAAAATCCCTGGGTATTTTTGGCCTGGCTTCTTGGGGATGGAAGCAGGTGGCCACAGCAGAACAACAGATGTTTTTTTCAGATGTTAAAGTAGGGTTGAACTGAAGTGGGAGTTTGACAAAAATACGACAACTGTGATCTGAACCCCAGCCTTGAGAGGAGAGGCTGGCAGAGTGGGCTGTCACAGAGCGAGTGGTCCAGGCTGCAGGAAAGTATTTCTAACTCTTGGTCTCTCAGCATGGCTTTTCTCAGACACCAAAGATGTGATGCTGGAGCTGCAGTGCCTGGGAAGCAAAGAGAGTGAAAGGCAGTACCACAAAGGCACCATTCAAACCTGAGAACTGTGCTTTTGAAGCAAGGCCTGGCTCCATTTGTGGTCTCTTGGCTTGTTTTTCCAGTCCCCTGAGCTCATGGGAGCAGGGCGGTAAGGTCGCTCCTGAGCATGCTGAAAACTGTCACAGCTCAGCAGCATCTCCTAAGTACCCTTCTCCAAATGCCTGCACTGGATTTTTGCCACAAGCTTGTAATAACACAGCTGTACTTGATTAGGTTCTGGAAAAAACATGTCTGTAGTTTACTATTGTCTTTGATTTCTTTATAAAACAATATACACATTTATGCATACTTCTTATTACCGAGACTGAAAATTAATCAACATATGGAAAAACCAACATGGTATTTTAGAAAGTCATTCAGTATTAAAAACAGATTTGTCAAGTTCAGGGAGGCAAAGCAGCATTCAGCCATGGCAGGGAGCTATGGTAACAATCCACTTGGGCAAGCACATTCAGAAATTATACTTTTTGCAAGTGACAATATTTGACCAATTTCCTTTTAATGGATCAGGAGGCAGGCTATTGTTACAATTCTAGGTGCTTTTTTAGCTTTAGCATTGAACGAGTATGGCAATAGGTGAAACCCTGAGGGGTTTTTCTTGTTTGGGAGGATTAAGACTGCAGTCTTTGGATGTGAATAAAATTGTTTGGTTTTCTTGCCTGGTTGTGGAAGGAGCTAGTGGCCCACTGGCTGAACAGGCTGAGATGGTGCTCCAGCTTACACCTGCCAAAATGTTTACATGCTCTTTTTAGTCTCATTTATCCAAGACTTTATCTTCAGACATGAACAAAGATAAGAGAAAATGCAACTTGCTCATGAAGTGATACTTGCATTATAACAAAAAGAGAAGGAGCACTTACTTGTCATGATAGAATACTGAAGGTGAAATTTCTTGTTCCAGACAATAGCAGACCATGAGACTACAGAGCTAATTTGCATCAGATGTGAACACTGCATTCACTTTCCAAGAATTAAACAAACACTCCTGAAGCTGGTAATCAGGCTGGAGAGACAAGGGTTTTGCAGAATCTTTGCTAGTTTCTTTCTGGTCTTGAAATTGATTTGGGATTAATTTAAAACAGCAGAAACAGAATCACAGAATATGCTGAGTTGGAAGGGATCCAAGAGAATCATTGAGTCTGAGTCGTGGCCCTGCACTGGACCATCCCTTGCAAGGATTATCTCTCTGAAAAAGTAAAGACATCCTGCATGGGACAGATGTACAACTATAGAAAGCTTTACTTTCTTACTTATTTGACCAAGCTGTAGAAGATTGATTTCTCTCTTTTCTGTCAGGGGACTGAAAGCGTCACAATAAAATTGTGTGATGAGGGAGAAATATAGTAGGTTTTCTGACAGGTTCCCAACAGGACGGTCTTATAAATACTGCAAACCTGTCCAGTGGAGAAACAAAGATGTCCTAGGTGGGGAAGGGCTCCCACAAGAAGGCAGTTAGACTGTAGAAGTCCTGCCAGTGAGTACTCCATTGCTTCTTTAGAGGGAGAAGCAGCATTCCTCTTCTAGGGCAGGAAAGGTTTCCATCAGATCTGCCAGTTTAAGTCTGATCAAATATCCCTTTGAGCCATTATCTTGTCCCACACAACAACCAGTGTGGGATGATTAGGACATGTGTTGCACTTGGACATGAAATAAAGATGCTTGAGTCCAGTTCGAAGCGGAAGAAAATCAGAAGGCTTTATTGTCTAATTTTTAGTACCTTTTAAAAAGTGTTCTGATACAGACTTAACATGACTGGTAAAAGGGAACAACACCTCTCTAGTCCCATTGGTGGAACAAGAGAAACACAATCAACACAGCTGTACAGATTTATTTTGAGAACATAAGTTATTTACAGAAATTGTCCTTGAAAGACTCTCCTAAGAAATCTTCCCTTGGGAAGAAATCAGCCCTGGCAGGCTGAAAACCTTTCAGACTCAGAAATATCAGGCCCACAGACATGAACATAAGAAATAGACCACAAAGAAACTGAAAACATCCACTGTTCAGGGACATCCTGAGCAAGAGGGGGTTTCCAAACTGTTACACTTGCTCAATAACCATCAGCAGACCTAGCCTCTTTCTGTTTGTTCACAGTGTCTCTTGGAAGCAAGAGAAAACTAAAGTGGCAGAAAACACGACATTTTTTACAGCCAATAGAAGCTAAGAAACATGGAGAGGAGTCTCTGAGATTCACTGGTCCAGAGATCTCTGGAGGAAGAACAAGGGTCAAGGAGAAACTATGATGGTCTTTGATGGATCCAAAAATTTGCAGAGGAGTTGCGTACTGTAGGTCTGATTGTAGACTTTAAAAGTAGCTAAAGATCTTGGGTTTTTTCTTATTTCGAGCAATGAATAGGTGAAGAGGAGCTAAAGGGAAGTGTGGTACTGGAGGAAACAATATTGTGGTGAGCAGGTGTCAGTGACATTTTTCAAAGCCTCTGCTTTTTATTTGGATCAAGACAACAAACTGCAACATGAGCAATGTTAAGAGCAGAGTTCCTGTCCAACCATCATGCCTTTTAGCTGGCTGGCTTGCTAGCATGGGCTCCTTGCTGAGGTGTAAGCAAAAACCAATACAGTTTTGCTGGTGTGGGGCAACAACATCATTCCTCTGGCAGGTAAATGTGTTCACAATCTCCTCTGAGCTGTGCTGCCCTCAGAAAAGACTGGGAGAAATTGCTGTAGTGTCTGTCACATGCTGTCCACATGACTTCGCCATCTTTCTTAATTTGATGATAATTTTGCTTGAGACTTGTCCTAAGGCCTTTTTTGGTTGACAATATATAAACCACTCTCTCCTTCTCTTTATATCCCATTTCTGGGATATACTTTTCTAATTGCATCAGACACTGGCTATATGCCTTCATTTTTAAGTCTCCCTGCTATTTATCCCCACCCTACTAATTCTCTTTCATTGTTAATGAGGAACTGACTCCTGTCTCTGATCTCTATGGCTGACTTGAATATCTTTCAGACAAATTCCTCCATGCTTCCTTACCATGCCGCCTCTCCAGTTTTGAGGCACTTTATATCAATACTTTCAAAGGTATCAATTCATCCTTCTGTTTCCTTTACAGAGCCCCAGTTCCCCAATCTGGCACCTCCAGCCCCACTACCTTCCTTTTATGTTCACTTCCCAGCCTATCAGGCTCAGTCTTCTCACCCAGTTCTTCCCTGGACAGTGCACCATGGCCATCCAGCAGGAGAGAGCAGCAGAGTTTTTTTTTTTCCCACTGTGTTTTTAAGCTCACATTTAGTGGCAGGTTCTAGTGCAGCACCAGCTCCCGCAGTCTTATTTTGGGCTGCAAGTCACTGACAGAATTTTCCAACAGGCGGTTAAAAGGGAAATCATGTTCCAGGCTGAGGCCAGGCTACAGACTCACTGCCATTTGGTTTTTCATCGTGCCAGTTGGCAAAGCACTGCTGCTGAGCTGCCACTTCTGTTTGTTAATACCTGGTGCAACTTTCCTTTCCTTTGCTTTAGTTTTCTGTTTTAAGGTAAGGTCAGAAGAGATTTTGCTAGGTGAATTTTGTGAATTTGCTAGGTGAACATTGCTCAAATGCAGAAGAGAATGTAACACAGAGTGAATAAAACACAGACGTGTTTTAAGGAGCAGATATGGGAGGAAAAGCAAAACATTTAATCCTCTGTGACAAACCATGGTGAGTAAAGCATGGTATGTAAAGCAGAGAAGAAATTTTTTCAAACTTATCAATGTTTTCTGAACCTTTAGAACCTATGGAGCCACCATCACAATTATATGTAAAGAACTGAAAGCGGAAAGAAAGCACTTTTGCCATCTCAAGAGTTTGACTGTTTGCTAGAAACTCATGTTCCCCTTCTGTGATTACTATAACATTTACTGCGACATTAGAGGGCCTTGGGACAAGATGCCAAACAGGCCTTAGGCATGTGGAGTTTAAGGGGTACATCTCAAAGGAGAGAATGTGGAATTACTGTTACCCATGACTGACAACTTACAGCAGCTAAGTTCTGTGCAAATGCAGCAGGGTAAGAAAATCACAGAATCGCTTAGTTTGGAGAGGAGCTCTAAGACAGAATCCAACTCTTAACCCAGCACTGACCTGTTCACCACTAAACCATGTCCCTAAATGCCACATCCACATGTTTTTTTAATGCTTCCAGGGATGGTGATTTTACCACTTCCCTAGGTATGCTGTGCCAATGCTGACCACCCTTTCAGTGAAGAAACTTCTGCTACTAGCCTGACCTCTCTTGGCAAAAGTTGAAGTAATTTCCACTTTTCTATCACTTTCACCTCCTTTCAGGAAGTTGCAGAGAGTGTTAATGTCACTCCTGATCCTCCTTTACTCTAGGCTAAACACTCCCAGCTTCCTCTGCCACTCCTAATGGGACCTACTCTCTAGACCCTTCCCTAGCTCTGTTGCCCTTCTCTAGATGCACTCCCACACCTCAATGTCCTTCTTGTAGTGAGGGGCCCAAAACTGGATAGAGCACTCGAGGTGTGGCCTCACCAGTGCCAAGTACAGGAGATCAATCACTGCCCTGGCCCTGTTGGCCACACTACTGCTGATGGCCAGGATGCCATTGGCCTTCTTGACCACCTGCATGCACTGGATCTGTTCAGCTGCTGTTGACCAGCACCCCCAGGTCCTTTTCTGTTGAGCAGCTTTCCAGCTACTCTTCCCCCAGCCTGTAGTGCTGCTTGGGGTTCTTGTGATCCAAGTGCAGGACTCGGCACTTCCCCTTGTTGAACCTTGTTGAATGTGACTTTCACACAGCTGGCCTCAACCTATCAATCCAGCCTGTCCAGATCCCTCTGCAGAGCCTTCCTTCCCACCAGAGATCAACACTCCCACACAACTTGGTACTGCCTGCAAAGTGACTAAGAGGGCACGTGATCCCCTCATTCAGGTCATTGATAAAGATATTAAACAGGACTGGCCTCCCCAAATGTTCGCAAGTGCTGTTTCTTAGTTTTACTTTTCTTTTAATGTGTTTGAAAAGAAAACTAAACTATAAGTCTTAATGCTACTTAAGTGTTCCAGATGAAAAGTTTCTATCCATACACTGGGTTTTCAGAATATTTATTTTCTAATCTACCATAAAGATAGTAATTGTATTACATTTCACATATTTTCTCCTTCCTTTCTTCAAACCTGAGATTTTGAAGGATGTTTGAATTTTTTTTTTTTTTATGAAATATGGGATAAATAAATATTTTTCTTTTTTTTTTTTTTGTTCTCAGATAGCATTTAAATAATCTTGTCCTCTCCCCTTATCACACATTTTTCTACTTCAAAACTATGTGTAGCACACATTCTCTTTTCCTCTTAGGAGTAAATATGTACAGAGATGAACCGATTAGAATGTTCTCTTTTTTTCCCCCCCCAAATCTCAGGATATTTTTAAAGGGAATAGAAGAAAGTACAATCTCTAGATCTTCTAATGAGGAACTGATAGTGCAAACCAGGTGACTTCGTTTTTTAAATACCACTCCAATAGATAATGAACACAGAGGTCAATTTCGAAGATAGTGATCTCTGGTCTGCTAGTGACAATCCAGTTTGAAGCAAACAAATATTTTACCAGTACCACCAAACCCACGGAGGAACTCTTGTAAAAACTGTCAGATCAGTATCACAGAAAGGACACAATGACTTGATCCCTTTACTCTGTTCAACACTTAAGAATTTTTACTGAGATATTTATTGCCTGACTCAACAAACCAAATATCCTATGTGAATGTATTTTATGTGGCTCCAGTGTATGAGTTGTTTGCTCTTACTAAGAGTATTCATTCCAGTACTTCCTTGCATTAATCATAGGACTTGAATGAAAATTTCTGTCTCAAAACATTGCTTCTTTGGTGTTTGTGTCCACTTCCAGCATCCTGAATAGGCTTCTTTGTGTGGGCAGAGGACATTGTCCAATGCAGTAACTGTTGCATTCTGTGGCCTTGGAAGACAGTGCTGTTCATTCAAACTCCAGGTGCTATTTTTCATTATGAAAGAGTTAAGTCATTATGAAGTTGTTATGATTAGAGCTCAGAGATTGCTCCTGTAATGAAGAATGAGTTCATTGCCAATTGTATCTCCAGACTTCATAGAGTGTGGTTTGAAAGGACTTATACCAATAGAATTTGTAATTTACCTATTTTTGACTGGTTTATTTAGCCAAAGCCAAGACTCCTTTTGGATTAGCCAGACAACACTTGTCTTCAGTCTTTGTATGATCACAAAATCATAGAATGGTTGAGGCTAGAAGAGATGTTCAACCCCCATGCTCGAGCAATGTCACTTGCTGCCCAAGACCACGTTCAGGTGGCTTTTTAATATATTATTTTTTGATATGGCAATTCTACAACCTCTCTTTGACAACCTCTTCCAGTGCTCAGTAAAACATTTCATCATGCTTTTTTCCTGATTCCCTACACAGGACTATGGAGTACATCCTAGGCTTTCAGTTGGCTCATCATCCATCCCCAGGCACAGCTCCCTGCACACAAGCTGTTCTGTCACAAAGGGCAACTCCTTCTCCTTGTCTTCTAAGCCTGTTCTTCCTAAGAGCTTGCATCCCTCTGTTGGAGCATCCCAGCCATGACAGCCATTCCACCATGTCTCTGTGATCCCAAAAAGATCATGGCCTGTGATGGCAGGCACGTGTCTAGCTCTTCATGGTTATTGCCAATGCTGCACTGCATGCATGTGTCCAGGAACTCCCAAGGGCCACACTGGTGTCCTGCTGGGTTTTCCCATCACGGTGCCCTGTAGGCACTCCTTGCTTCCATGCAATTGCTTGTAAGCAGTTAAGGTGATTTTGCTTAACCCTATCTTGCTGATTTTGTGTTCCTCTTCATACCCATTATCTTGGGTCTTTTGCTTGTAATGGTGTCCATCATGTCCTCACAGGACTGCTGGTAACTCTCTTCTTTCTCCCTCATAATGCACATAACTTTTTGCTCCATCTAGATTGGTTCTGCAGAATTGCTTGTGCCTCCTGGAAAAAATATGAAAAAACCAAGTCAGGCTTATTTTAAGAAAGTATAATAGGGACAGAAAATTCTAATCTGTCGTCAAATATTTATGCTCACTGAAACTGCTGTTTCTTTTCATGCTCTACAGAAAAAACTTCACAATGTGTGCACTGGAGCTGAGTACAGGTAGCTAGGAGGAATTGTCCTTTATCTTTGACAAAAACAAATGTTATAAAAGTCTCTTCCAAAACCTGAACACACAATAAGCTTTCAGAGAAAATAAATGGCTCACTATGTTCACATTTATTCATATTTCTCAGTAAACTCAAAGGTCATACAGTTCTCAAGTGATCAAACAATGGGTATACCACAATCGCTGTTTCATCATATCTTTCCCTCTCTCTCTCCAGGCCTGAACATGCTTTCAGTTTTACTTCATGGCCTAAATGAAGACATTAAGTGCATTAGTGTTAGGACTGAATTCTGTGTTCTGACCCACAGAATGTGACTTTCACAGAAAACTGAGGAATGAAGAAAACTAGAGTGTCCTCCACAGAAACCCATCCTTTTGGATTAAAAAAGTCAATTGGCCAAGCTCATGATAATAGACTTAAACCAGCGCATTTGGTGCAGAATGAAGGAAAACTGTACTACAGAAAAAATTAAAATGTCACTGAAAAGAAGCTGAAATCTCAGCATTATAATGCTACAACAACCTGATTTGTTAATTTTTTTATCTGCAATACCTTAGCTTTTGTTTTCTCTGGACAAACATGATGCTGGTGAAACAAGTGCTCATCTTGCAACCTGGCAGAGGAAAGTACTTTGTCTTTTCAGGCAGCACATACTGTGCTCACACAGTTACTTCATTGCTCTGCCACCATTGCACAGCTGCCAGGCCCTCCTGCCTGCCCTGCCAAGAGGAAACCTTGGGAAAAGAGACACAGAAGCACAGGAATGCCCAGCTAGGGAAGCTGATGGTGTTTTATTAAGGTCTCCTCTGGGTTCTAAGCCACCTGACTTCATTCTAGCTGACTTCATTCTAGCTACTGTGAAAGAGTGCTCCTTGGAACCAGGAGCATCATCTTCAATAACAGCCAAACACAGGGAATTATTCCAGGAGCAGGATAGGAAAAAGAGTGTCTCAAGAAACTCCATAAGAGCTTGTGTATATGAGATGAGGAAACCAAACTCCTCAGGTGCTTGAAATGCTGCAGAAGTGTGGCAGGCAAATTGGAAATGCAAGTGCACGAGTCATGTTTAACCCTGAGCACCATGAGGAAGAGAAGTAAAACAGCTGTTAAAAAAGGTTGCTGATTCAGAGGCTAGATATCTGTCAAAAATAGAAAGTAAGTTAAGAAAAGACATTTGGATACCAAAGAACACACGATTTCCAGAAAGAAAGAAGTAAAGACCTTACAATAAAAATGAGTAAAAGAATGTTGGGAAAAGGCTATCTGGTCCAAGGCCATCTGGCATCAAGATGTCAATATCCACAACTGAGGAAAATATTATTAGAATTGCCCAATTTATACTTAGTAAACAACAATCAAATGCACCAGGAAGCAAAATAAATCCAATAAGGCTCCAAGTGTTGGAAGGCAAAAAGCCTTTTCTATTCTGGCTGATATTAAATAAACACGTGAAATAGCAACAATGCAAACAAGCATAGAAGAACGAAGGTTAAAAATCCAAGTAGTCTGCAAAAGGCAGTCAGCACACACTGACAGGGAGCAGCACACAGAACTGCACAAGGAAGCAACAGAGGATGAAGTGTCTCCCAGCATTTCTAAAGTGACAGTACAACTGTCATAAGCAAAACTATTTCACAAAGCCCAAACATAAGGACTGAAAATGCTTACCAAGAAACTTAGTAAATGGATTTTGTACAACACAAAATAATTATTATGAAAACATTAAAGGAAGAGCTATGTCAAGAGACTAGAACATCTACTTACAGGCTGAAATCTTAACACATATTTATCAGGCAGTGAGGTATTAATGTACATTAGGAAAAAAATGAGAAAACTGTATTCTTGTTAAACCTGACTCAGAATATATTGCACAGAAATAATTTCCTATGCATAAATAATTTAGGTGTAATAATTTAAAGATAAAATCTTGGAAATAAATAGTTTACAATTGTTTTAGGAAATAAAATATTTATTCCATGCTTGCAAACCTTCCAGGGCTTGTTAGGAGAATGTGTGCATTGGATAGACATATAATCACAGACAGGATGATCAATGTAGAAATGTTTCTAAACATGTGAGAAGGAAATTGCTGTAATACAAGATGTAGCTGTACTGCCAAAAACCTACAACATACCTACAAATATTTCTTTAGTGCTCCAGCAAAAATGTAGAGAGGAATTTGATAAATAGACAGCAAAAAAAAAAAAAAAAAAAAAAAAAGTCTATCAAATTGCTTAATTCTGTAGTAATTATGGAAAATGAGGGTGTAAAAGTTTGCTTAGATGTAGCTCCAGGGACTAATGCAATAAGTTAGCCTCAAAGGAATGTAGATTTAGAAATATATCAAAGAATGGGAAATGTGGAAATAGAACAGGAATACCCAAGAAAAGTTTGCAAAGATAACTGCAGAAAGTTTAGATCTGCAGTTGAAAAGTGGTCTAGATTTGCTTGCATGTGCTTGAAATTCTTTTCCAGTTTGCTTTACTTTCTCAATTCACAGAAACAGTTCAATTCAAGTACTAAATATCTAATGTAATTTTTTAAAAAGCTGTAAGTAATACCTGATGTGTATGTGATGCCATGCCAAATGTGATAATTGCTTATAAATAGTGCCCAATATGATTTCCATAAGTTCAAACATTTTACAAAAGGATAAAACTGTATCAATTTTCTATTGAGTGTAGAGTATCCACAATCCAATATTACCATGACAGAAAAAGTACAGACATTTTAAAACTAGAGAGTTAAGCCCAAACTCTTAATTGGCGTCACTAAAAATATTTGGAATTAGGTAGTTTTCAATGAAAGTTTGGGAACTGAACTTCCTGGCAATATAATGGGCAAGAGTCAAAATATGAATACTGTGATCTGTTACTCACACAAGCAAAAAATAAAACTGAAAATGTTCTAGAAAAAAAGGACAGCGAGACAATGGCAAACAAGTTGGAAAGACTAAAGGCCTTTCTAAATTTTCGTCAGGTAAGTGCAAAATTATTCTTGAACAATATTAGGTATATAAAAGCAACAGTGAACATTTGCATAAATGTTGAACATTTGAATAATTATTGCATAAAAAGGGGAAAGGGGAAAGAAGAGAACTGTGAACTTTTAAGTTAAAATACAGAACAGGCTGTTAAAATTTGACAACTTTGAGGAACAGGAGTGAGCCAGTCACTGTAGAGAGAAAATTCTGGGAGCTGTTCTGGAAATAATGAAATGACATTTGAAAATGCCTTGTGTAATTCTCTTTTTTCTTATGGAACAGAGGGTTGTAAAGATAATTGTTCCTTTCTGAAAGTGGCATGATCAACCCAGATCAGCTGTTGATGTGTGGAAGTGCTAGATGTACCAGATTTCTGTCAATACTTCATTCTGTCCTAAGCTCCATGTTTACTCCCTACAGTCTTTTAACTCTGTTAAAAATATACCCTTCTTACAAATTTTTGATTCAGAGCAGTTTTGGTGTGATAGATTAAAAAGTGGTTTATACAGAAAATAAATCAGGAAAACTAAAACTAGAGTTTAAAATTGGACTATATATTAGTCTAACTGGTGGATTAATTGTAGCAGCTTGGTGCATGTGTTATTTCTGGCTCAGTTACTCACAGTCGCCCATTTTTCAGCAGAATAGTGGGAGTGAGGCACTGAGCAAACAAGATGAGGAACAAAAAATAAAGGTTTTAAACTTGAATTGTGAACTGAACATTTCAGAGGGCTGAGGGTCTTTTAGAAGCTGAATGTAAAGAAAATACGCAGTTATGGCACAGCAGTTTGATTATTTCCATTCACTAATTATCTTACTTTCTCCAGCAAATGAGATTAAAGCTCCAACAGCAGATATGAAATTTTGTGGGAAGGTTGCTTTTCAAAAATGATTAACTACAGGCACACAAGAGAACAAGGACTCATGGGCATTCTATGGGAAACCAAAGCCCTGTAAGGCTCATCCATGGAATGGTGGCTGCAGCACTGCCAGGACAGGGGGAAGTGGCATGGATGCACTGTGGAGACTGCTGCAGCCCCAGGGAGCCAGTGTTCACCAGGGCTGAGAGGGGATGAGTGGTTTGTCTCCAACACGAGTGTGGGGACCTAGTGAGAATAGGTCAGAATTGCCCAAGGATTCTTTTCAGCCGTAGATTTTGGGAAGCTGTGGCTCCCACAGGTGAACAAAATCCTCCTGACGACCAATCAGCTCAATCAAAGGACTGAGTTTAAGGAAATCTTTTAAAAAGTGTTTTTCACAAAGTGCAGCAAGCAAATGAAAATAATGCAAAAAAAATGATTGCAAAAAAAGAGAAAGGTAGGAGTACAAAAAGCATAAATAGAGGAACCTTAGCACAGGTATTTTTTCAGGCAATGGGGGCCCAGGCCCACAGCTCGCTGTGAGCACCAATGTCACCCTTAGGCCCCCAGACCAGCAGTGCCAGCGCTGGGGGTACCAGCGGGCCCGGACCTGCCTCAGCCGGAGCCTAGACACAGGCACAGGCACAGGGGCTCACTGCAAGCCCAGCCCAGGGCCCTCAGCCCCTGCCTGCCCTGGCGGGTGCTGGCCTCCAGCTCAGCCCTGCCCGTGGAACACCTCGGCTCTGGCCTCCACCTGTGTTTGGGCCCTGTCCCCATGGCTGTGACACAGCTGAGCCCAGCCCCACGGGTTGGCTTTTTGGCCAGGCCTGGCCCAGGACCATGAGCCTGCTCCTGTTGGTCAGACCCAGCTGCTGTCTCTATCAGCAGAACAGGCCCTGCTGAGAGGAATAAAAGGGCCAGGAGACCTTCTGCTCCCTTTTAAAGCCTTTATGAGATCAGCCTGGGTGGAGGCCCGAGGGGTCACGCTCACCACCACTGCTCCTTGGGGACAACAAGGAGGAGGAGGAGGTACAAGCAGCTTTGCCCAAAGGCAAAGCTGGGGTCTCCAACCGCACAGGAGTCCTATAGGAGACTTACTCATTTTTGGCTTGTTTTGTCTAGGGGGTGACTCTGAGCAAGTTCTGTTAGGTTATGGCGAGATGAAGAAATGGCTTTACAGATAGCCTGTTGTTCTGCTTTGTCTTCTAGTGTGGTTTGGTAAGGTATTTGTACATCAGTTTCCAAGCTTCAGGGGTCTGCATGCGGCGGTCCCACTTCCTGTTGTCCCTTAGATCCATGGGAGTTCACAGGGTTTGCATACCAGGTGGGGACATTAGCTGTCATGTGGAGGTATGGGGGAGCAGTGGAGGCAGGGCCCGATGGGAACAGGAACAAGGAACAGGATACAGCAACTTGGGATAGGGGTACACAGTAGGGGTACAAGGTGAGTGATTTTTATCAATTAACATTATTTAACAGTCGTAACAACTATTAACACAACAAACATTAACTGTGCACAATAAACATGGCTACCAGTGACTCTTGACTCTCTATTCTTAACACTGCCACCCTGGGGATCTCCTTGGGCCCAGCCCTGCAGAAGCAGCCGCCGTCCTGCTTCCATCTTGGATGCAGGAGCTTCTCCATGCACTCAGTCTTCATTCCAGGAATGCTGCCCTGAGGAGGGGTTGTGGCTTTAGTGTCTAGTCACTAGTGCAAAGCTGTGCTGTGACCAACATGCAGCAGGTGAGCAGTACATTTAATGTGACTCTGTTTCTATGCCAGCCAGGTCACATCTTTGCCTTATGGTTGTGTTTTGTGGCACTTGAACCCCCCAGCTCCTCGTGCTCTCAGTTCTGCCTGTGGAAGGTAAAATCACAGACTCACAGAATATTCTAAGTTGGAAGGGACCCACAAGAATCATTGAGTCCAACTCCTGGTCCTGAACAGGGTCATCCCCAAGAGTCACACCATATGCTCAAGTGTATTGTCCAAACAATACTCTTGAACTCTGTCAGGCTAGTGCTGTGACCACTTCCCTGGGGATCCTGTTCCAGTGCCCAACCACTCTCTGGGTGAAAAACCTTTTCTAATATCCAGTTTAAACTTTCTGACACAACTTCAGGCCATTCCCTTGGAATTGCCTTAACCTGTCACTGGTCATCACAGAGAAGAGATCAATGTCTGTTCCTCCTCTTCCTCTCACGGGAAAGTTGCAGACTGCAATGAGGTTTCCCCTCAGTCTCTTCTCCAGGCTGAACAGACCAAGTGACCTCAGCCACTCCTCATACAGCTTCCTCTCCAGGCCCTTCATCATCCTCGAGATCCTCCTTTGGATGCTAATAGCTTAATGTCTTTCTTATATTGTGGCACCCAAAGCTGCACACAGGACTGCAGATGAGGCTGCACCAGTGCAGAGGAGAGCTCAAGCCTGTGCTGATAGGGTGGCTGTCTCTTAACTCCCTCCCTTCCCTTAGCTTTCTTTTGTCCCAGCCTACGTAAAAAGCCTTGACTGGTAAAATGAGTACATACACTGTATTTTAAAGATGTAGATTTTGTTTTCCTACTTCTTGTTTAACTGATGGGTTACTGGTGGTTCCCAAGACACTACAGATAGATTGCTTTTCCTGAAATTCTTCTATTCCTTCTGTTAACAAGAAGTTTCTTGTTTCCTTCCTCAAAAAGTAGCCAGTATCCCCTAGATTAATAAGGGAAGCTTTAAATCTAACAATTTAGTGTTTGCAAAAAATCTCAATCATTAGTCAGTCTTATACCAGAAGATCCAGCTCAGGTTATTTCTAGAAAACCATGGTGAAATGACTGTCTGATAATAGTGATCAGCAAAATGAAGGCCCATTTGGAGTGTAACAACTGCTTTTCTGATTCACTCTCCTGAAAATACACTGCCAAGATCTGCATGATCAGAAAAACACCATTGGTGTTTTTAAAAAATGTTTTTCACAAAATGTCACCAGGCTATTGGTGACAATAGTCACCATCCATTAGTCAGTTCTTAGCCATCCTTGTCCACCAGTTCAAATGTTTTATTTACAGAAGAAAACCTTTAAAAATTATGTATCTTTTCTTTATTACACATAATATGGGATTTTATGGAATAGCTCGACCAGGAGAAACCAAAAACCTGCAGTTTCTGAACATGTATCACATTCAGAAGAGCAAGATGCCTGAAATTCTCACTTTTTATCTCCAGGCAGATACCAGAGTTAAGAGTCATGTAGGAGGAATTAAAACTGGCAGAAGATCTAGATATGAAGATTGGCTATTCTGTGAGTGAAGACAGAACTTGCATTCCTAAGTACAGGAAGACTCTTAGGTAACTTTCCACAGCTAATACTTTCTCAGTAGACACATACAATGTTTTACTACTTTAGGATTTTCCCTGGAGTGCGAAGGGTCTATGTTTAGTGCAGTTTCTCCTTTCATTGTTTCTGTATTTTTCATCTGCCTTCCCAAATCAATATTCAGCCAAATTCCTGCAAAAAGAGTCTGAAATCTTAATCAGACTTCCTGTAATTTTTTTCTGGTTGGAAACTTTTTAAGTGTCTTAAAGAGGTAATCTTAAAGAGAGGGCAGGGACTAAAATCAGCAACATCTAGCCTGATTTACCTTTGTAGTTACTTTTACAAAAATGTAAGCAAAAATAGGATACAGGAAGAGCAGCTCTTGAAGACAAGCCTCTGTAATGCTTTCTTGCAAGTTGTGGGCAAAAGCCCAGGCTATTCTGTTTTATTATGAGACAATTATTGGTGTTGGAAGATAACATTTAAACAAAATAATTTAAAAAATCATTTCTTCTTCCCCAATTACCTGTTGCTTATGTATTAGACTACACAATGCTTGCACACCTTTTCCAGTCTTCTGCAAAGGCTGGGATCCTTTGTATGGCAGAGAAAAAAACACTACTTTTATGAAACTTTTGTGAAACTTTTGCTCATAGGAAGAGGAAGCATTCTCTGCACGTCTTTTAAGGGATTTTTGCAGTCCTTTATCCCTAAAATTCTGGCTTCTTGGGCAGTTTTGAGATGATGGCCCAAAATATATTAGTCTGCCTTTTCCTTAAGATTGGCCTTCCCAGAGCCCTTCCATTTCTCCTCAGAAAGTGTACATTTTCAGTGCTGTTTAAGCACTGCTTAGTGTTATAAAATCAAGTCACTCTTGGCAGGATGTAGTTAAGACAAATAGCTTCATCCAAATTTCTTTCCAAGTTATCAAAAATCTGAGTAAATGTAAAAATCTGTAAATGTATAGTGGAATCTGAAAATAGGTTGCACAATGGCTATATTGTTTGTCATTGTACTGAGATACCATCAGAAAGCTGGTGGTAAATTTATTCTTACTACAAGGCAGAAGAAAGAAATCAAGACATACTCTGTGAAAGTCAGTCAGCATAGCTGGCTCTAAGTGCTTGCTTTGCACAATGTAAATACAATTTTATTTAACCCATCAGTTTATTCTCAGCTGTACAGCAAGGGTTATGGAAAGGGTCCCAGGAGAGTCAGATATGCAGATACTCTCCTGCCTCTGAAATAAACATAATGACCATGCTAAGAAGATTGCAGGGACCTTCTGAGGAGGTGTCTCTAGAAAAAAACCCTGTCCTCTCATATGGGGACAGGTGGAGATGGTCAGGAGCCATGGCCTATACAACTGTTATCAGAGATGGTATGGGTGCACTACTTTCCTTGTGTATTAGGGTTATCAGAGAGACTTCATTTGATCAGATTCTGACCAATCTGGTCTGGTTGAACCTGTTCTTGTTCATAGCATGATGGCTAGACCTGATGACTTTTAAAGATCCCCTCCAACCCAAACTATTTTATCATTCATTAGGCATGATTCCTTCCTAAAGTTGCCTGAATTTAGTGAGTATGCACTGATCCCTTCTCAATGGGACAATTTATTCTGAGTGCCAGAGAAAACTTCCTGATAGCAGTTTCCAGATGCTCTAGGGGACAACTATATCTTTGATTTCACTCCCAACCCCATTATGCTATTTTCACAGCTAACACTTCTACTAGCAGGGAAACATCAGCGGTGGCTCTTCATGAGGCCTTAGCTCTTAATTTGGAGCAATTGTTTGGGTGAAAACTTTACTGTGGAACAGAGAAAAAGACAGCTATTTTTTAGTATTGCTTAACTTAATACACCTTGCTGTTCATGTCAGATTTGTGTTAAATGATCCATGTTGTTCTGGGATTTTGTCAAAGCAATCATAAACACACAGGTAACAGAAACTGTCGTTCCTTCTGTATTGCAAAAGACAAAGATATTATTTACCTCAGATGTCTTCAAACACCCTTACGTTGTATTAAAAGGATTAGAGAATAGAAATGTGTGTGTTCAGAACAGTGTCCAAAGGCTTTTGTCTCCTTACCATTGCCACATCTCAGGGAAACATTCCCTGTGAGTAAACACTGACACTGTGCAAGCTGTAGTAGTACCCTCCTACAGGACCTTCTGCCTTCTTATGTTTCAGTTTTTCAGGTCTTGGCAAGTCTGTGGGTGATGTGATTTGGTACTGGGGATTGTCCCACTTTGAGTTGGGGCTGGGACCAGATGACTTTCAGAGGACCCTTCTGACACGTTTTTAATTAAGTAGTCTTTGATTTATTACCTATAAGCACAATGGCAGCATTTGAGCAGAGAATGTGATATTCCAAATAAAGCATACAGACTATCAGGAACTATTTGGTCTCTGTTTAAGGGGAAAAAATGTGGGTGGATTTGAGGTAATGAGGAGGGTAGTTTTTAAAAGAATGAGCAAATTAGTGAGTAGATCAAGAACTGTGGTCTGGAGGCTAGGATCCAAGGACTGCTCATGTACTCTATATCACTACTCAATAAGTAAAAAGAAGGAATGAAAGATTTCACCAACTTCTGACAGTCCCGTTCTTGATTAGTACATTTCTGTTACAGCTAGAGGAGCACTGACAGAAGCTTTCTAGAAATATTATACTGACTGGTGCCGGCACTATTTTAATTGAGTCACAGATGATTGAATTTTAAGAATTGAACTGCATCCATACCTTTCTATAACAACTCTCCCTTTGCTCTGGTGGCTAGAAAATTTCGGAGTGGTCTGATCTCTTAGGACAAGAGAAACCACATTATTCCATTATATAACCTCACTGCAATGGCCACAGACTTAAGCCTTCTGTGGAGTCTGAAAGCAATTATAGAATACCTGTCCTTTTTTTCTTTGGCATTCATAGCCTGCACATCACAATTTTTCTGCCTAGTTGAGAAATGTATTTTCTTCACCTGTTGTATAATACACACCTGGAGGTATAGCCACATCTGTAGAGGTATGTGACAAGGTAATCATCTTAGCATGCAAACAGGTGATCTTTGACAAAATCATGACTCTGACTTGACTGAGAAATGCTCGTAAAGCTAGGAAAAATGAAACCTTTCTTTTGCTGGGACCCTAATGTGTATGCTTTGGGCTGTTGGAAGCACTCTTCTAGCAGTTATTTCCGTCAAGGAAGAAAGCAATTGTTCTTGTCTGTCCATGGCCAGTGATGTGCTCATTATGTGGTACTCACCGTCAAGCATGAAAAGGCAGCAACCCCAGCATGTGTGTTGGGTGTGTGCATAGACTTTCCACAATGGAACAGAATTTTCATCCCTGTTTTAGGTTACCAGGGCAGAACAAATCTTCTTTGTGAGAAAAGGTAATGATGCTGCTCCAGAGGCAGCTCTGTGGCCGCTGTACTGTGTGTGGCTGCACAGGCTGGGGCTGAGAACAGCAAAAACAAAACAAAACAAAACAAAACAAAACAAAACCCTCTTCCTCCTCATGAAAGTGTTATGTTTCATATCAGTCTTCTCTTCTTTACACCTAACAACTTCAGCTTTTACATTTCTTCTTCAAGATTTTAAGGAAGGAAGTAATTAAAGCAGAAAAAAAATGGAACATAAATTTTTCCAAAGGTAGATTGTGGTGTACTGGTCTGATACCTTTGATAAAAGAGATTATCTAGTTAAGAGGAATGCTATTGATTTAATTTTCTTCACCTCCAGAAGAACCAGTAATATGGTACCAGTTTGGAAATCTTGCAGCTGTCAGAGCACATCTGATGATCACAGCAGAGACATACAGGGTCTTCAGAACACAGACAAATTGATGTGTGGTGTGATCAGAATGAAGGATTGAAAGGAGATGTAGACATTGGATGTAATATGTCAGACTTCTGAATATAGTGATCACAGCAAGGTAAGACTGCAGTTATTGAGGTCTGAGAAGAGCACTGTGAATAACCGGTGAGTGAAGGGCAACAGTCTAATTATGAGTTTTATTTTTCTGAGCTATATTAACTGAGGAACCATGGAGGTTTCTATGCATATTCTCCTTTCCTTTTTATGTTCCTTATTGAATATTATTTTTTTACATGTAGTTAGCGTATGTTACTTTCCTTCCTTTCTCCCATCAGGAGAGAAAATATTGCCCTTCCTAATTCAGATCCCAGCATCAACCCTGTTTTGGGGTCATGTGTGTATATGTGTGTTTGGCTTCTTTGGTTGGTTTGGGTTCTTCTCAAGACTTTTGAAGGAGTCTGATTATAAAATAATGAGAACAAATCTTATTTTGCATTGGTTATTTAAATAATCAAATTTAAATAGTTTTGAACTATGGAAAAGCCAGCTGGCCTATCAACCATCCAATGATTAAGAGAACTAATGCAGAGAATGCAGCCCAGTCGCTATTCCTGCTATCTGTTTCCTGCAGTCTTGCTAGTCTCTTATTAGGAAACCCTATCACTACAGCTGTTTGCCTCAACACTCAAACATATCAGTAACATATATGGGTATTATTGTAATTTTATTTTTACATGGAAAATCTTATCCCTAGATCAAGGGCTGAAGATCACCCTGTTTGACCATGACCAAGATTTTTCCCTGCCATGTTTGTTCGAGACACACCTGCACTTGGAAATTTATCTCTAGGAGATTTAAATATGTATCACCCATTTTCATCAGTTTACTTGGGACAAATAATACAGTGGTTTGCATGTAACTGATATTATTATGTTTCTGAACGACCATGTAAGTATGTTAATGTTTATCCATGTATGGAGGTAAAGGGTATGCAGCTACTCCTACTTTAAACTTGTACAACTTCTTAGTGTTTCAAGAATTTCTTTCTTACAATCTTTCCCAAATTTTGTTGTTCAGATTGAAAATGTCTGATTTTCACTGGTTACTTTTTTGCAATTAAAACTAAATTTATTTGATATTTTCAAAGCAAGTTCAAGACCTGTATTGCAGGTCACTGTTTTAGAAGATAAAGGATAAAAGAGTGTAATGGCTAATGCCTGCTACAAGCCATCATACAACAAGAGAGCATGAATCCAGCCCTCTAAACTCCAGTGTGTTATATTCTGGGAAAATACTGCATTTTGAATACTAAATGAAACTGAAACTTTTCCCTGTGATACTGATATATGCTGTTTCCTGGCACCAGCTCCAGTACTTCTGTTTGTACTTTATCAATAATATTGAAGATTGGGGAGGGTCATAAAAATAACCAAAATAACTGAAATGTGTTTATGTAGAGTACATTTCAAAGTTACCAGCTGTTCTTGGTCTTTGTTTATTCCTATCTGTGTTCTACTTCACAGAGCAAAACTTGGTGGCAGAAGTTGGTTCAATCTGGCAGGAGAAATGTTTAACAAGATTCATGGGCTGGTGACTGAGTTTTCACAAATTCAAGCTGGGATAAAGAGGACAATTTTTATTAGGAAATACTCAAGTGATGGTGAATTAAGATAGAAGAACAGAGGATGGATTTCTTATTGTTAAAAGCATTTTAATGAGGCACCCCTGATTAAAATGTGCTTTTTGGTGCTTTTTGGAGAAGTGTGTTTTAGTCCAAATGTATATATCTAGTTTCAAGTGGTGAATCAGACCAGAATCAGACATGAATTCTGCAAGAGGCTATCCTGGAAAACCAGAGTCTCTTGCCCCATTAGATCTAGGAATATTTTCCCCAAACCAGAACTTTCAGTAATTCCGCTTAGAAGCTCTCATAAATCTGTGATGTGAAACGGAAGGGTACAAATATTGTTCTGGCATTGATTTTCATGATATTACATCTCTATTGGGGTGCTTTATATCTCTAAAAAGTCTCCTAAGTCAGTGACAAGTTGTATTTTCCAAATATGCAGAAGCTGTGGGACATTGTAACACAAGGCAACACAATTGAAAACATGGGCACATTTCCCTTTGCTGTACCTTCTTTTCCCACTGTGGGTACAAACATAAGTAAATTTTAAAAAAGCTCCACCAGAGTGTTGTTTTAAAAGACTGAGATAGAAAGATTCTCTTCAGTTTGTGCCGTGTTATTCTGTAAAAGTATCAGCATTTGCTTATTTCCCTCACATCTGCAACATGATCTTCTTATTCCTTTCCTGTAGCACAAAAATGTTGCCCCGTTCTTTTAATAAAAATATGAGAGTAAGAACCTCCCCCTTATTTCTCTAATACCAAAGTCACTCTTGCTGAAATGTTGGAAGCTTCTGCTTAGCCTGCCCAATAATGAGCACATTCCATCAAGGTTCATTTGTTCTATCAGCAGTATTCCCTTGTAATTTAGGCCTCCTGGGAAGGGATTTTGTTTCTGTTAAACAAACAAACAGGAAAAATTGTATTCTGACTCTTCTCTAGGTATTGCACTCCTAAAAAGAATCATAACTGAAAATTATTATCTGTGTACCATGCTTCTGTCACAGTTGCTTTTGTTGGTAGTTTAACTTCTAAAGATAATGTATAACTGATGCACTTGTGATTTTATTTGGTAAAGTGTTTCTCTGCCTCAGGGTATGTTACAAAGATCACCTGCAAATTATTAAACCTTATAATCTTATTTATTGTGATTGCATCATATAGTCAATAAACTCCATAATTCACCAGAGGATTCATAAGCCAATGTCAACAAACAAACATACTGAGAGGCAACTTACAGTGAACTAATGTTGGTTTTCTTGCATTTTGTTTAAATGTGCAGTAGGTAACATAGTGTTATATGTGCAGAAAACACAAAATCAGCAAATTTATCAAGAAAATCACTTGTACTTTTGCATTTTTTTAATCATAACCATACCCCTTTTAGGATTTATGGGAACTGAAGAAACCAGACTCATGCTGTGGACTTGGTTAGAGTGTTGCTGTCCTCTTTGGATAGATGAGTACTAGTGACGTATGTCTATATATAATGTGACATATGTATGTTATTAATGTCTTTAGGTGGTCACTGTGGTCTAGTGATGTGGTCTGATTTTTTTCTTCCAAAATAAACACCTGACTCTATTGCAGACTGCAGAGTCTCACTTTTGAGGTAAAAATGAGGATGTGAAATGAACTAAAAGACAAGCCCAGGCAAAGCTGCTGATGCAGAACTACAGGGTGCTACTGCGACTCAAATTAGACTTCAAAATTTAATGAGCTCAAGTAGCTGTTAGCTTCAGTAGGTAATAAATTAGGCTAGATATCCAGCTTACCTCTTCTAATCTGCTTCCTGGCCATGACAAAGGTGCAGTCACAATATACAGTTTGCTGTGGATAGGATAGGCCCATCTTCTATTTATATATTTGTTAGAGTTGAACAACTGTTTTCATAGTATCACAGAATGATTTGGGTTGGAAGGGACCTTAAAGATATCTAGTTCCAACCACCCTGCTATGGGCAGGACACCTTCCACTAGATCAGGTTGCTCAAAGCCTCATCCAACTTGGTCCTGAACACATCCAAGGATGGGGCACCCACAGTTTTCTGGGCATCCTCTTCCAGTGTCTCACCACCCTCATAATAAAAACACTTTCCTTATATCTAGTATGTATCTAGTCTAAATATACCCTCTTTCAGTTAAGACATTGCCCCTTGTCCTATCACTACAAGCCCTACTGAAAAGTTTGTCCTCATCTTACTTATAAGCCCCTTTTAGGTACTTTAAGGTTGCAATTGAGTCTCTCCAGAGCTTTCTCTTCTCCACACTGAATAACATCAGCTCTCTCAACCTGTCTTCGCAGGAGAGATGCTCCAACCCTCTGGTCGCCTCTGTGGCCCTCCTCTGGACTCAGTCCAATAGGTTCATGTCCTTTTTGTGTTGGGGTCTCCAACACTCACTGCAGCACTGCAGTTCCGGTCTCAGCAGAGCAGAGCAGAGGGGCAGGATCCCCTCCCTTGACCCTCTGGCCACTGCTTTTGATGCAGCCCAGGATACATTTGGCTTTCTGGGCTGCAAACACACACTGCTAGCTCATGCCCAGCTCCTCATCCACCAACCCCCTCAAGTCCTCCTCACGGCTGTTCCCAATCATTCTATGTCCAGCCTGTCTTTGTATTTGGCATTGCCCCAAGCCAGGAGCAGGACCTTGAATCTTGCCTTGTAAACTCCATGACATTTTCACAGCCCCTCTTTTCAAGTCTATCAAGTCTCTTTAGATGGCTGGAGCTCCAGGCATCCCCTTGAGAAGGGATATTTCACAGTATCCTCAGTGAGCTGTGAGAGAGTTAAGGACAGATATTCTAAAGAGATATACAAATGCACTCTATTCAAGTATTTAATTCCTTTTTCTATCTTCTTCAATCCTTTTATTAATATCACTCTCAGTGTGAATCCAATGCATACACTTTCATCTCTTTGAATACTTCTCATACATACTTTTGTCCACCCTTAGGTCACCAAACAGCTCTTGGCATCCAGACAGGCTAGAAGTGAAATAATTGCAAACCACTCCAAAATAGGTAGAAATCAATGTATTTGACATGAGTGACTGAAATGTCTCAGACAGACTTCTGTGAGCTTTGAGTCAGATATTTTTTCAGTAGAAATTGAAAGGTTGCATAGTGCAGGGACAGGACATGGATGAAGGAAATTGTTTAAAATCAAGGAAGTTTTAAAAATAAAGGTAAAGGTCACTCAGCATAAATATTTTCTTCCCTTTTTTCAGAAGTCAAATATTGCTAAGAAAACATTCAGACTTGCTTGCTGAAGAAAAACCACAATGTGCCGTGCTGTATGTGTAGTATTCAAGGATACACCTTCTTTTTATCTGAGCTACAGCATTAAGTAATCAGAAAGCAGTAAACTCAGCCAGAGTTGCACAAAGCTGTATGCAGCAGGAAGCTCCAGAGACAGAAAACGTTGTAGAGGTACTTATTTTTTTATCTATTTCTTTTAGAAGAGTAGGAGGATTTTTTTTTTAATCTTCTAGGTGTTTTGTTAGTAAATTAAAACTTTTGTGTTTTCTGCTTGTGTTTTAAAAGATAATGAGTTCTGATTTTAGATTTAGTGATGTCAAAGGCAATTGGCTTTTCAAGTGATCTCTTCACAGATACAGACACGGAAATAATTTTGCAGTTAACACGTTCATGTGGTTTGTTAGTTTTTTGTTATGTTGCCTTAATTGCAGGGGATAAAAAAGAGTGCAGTATTTAAGCCAGATATGTAGAATTAATTCCCATTATCTTGGAAATATTATGTATAACTATCCATGTAAAGGAGATACACAAGTCACATAAAAAGCTAAATGTGTTTTAGATTATAGATTTAAAGTAGCAGTTTAAAAAAGAAATGTTGATATTGTTTGTAGACTGATTTGAACTTCATGGGTTATTACATTCTACATTTTCTGTATTTTTGCTCTGCCTGCTTTGATCAAAAACCAGAATACAATCTTATTTAACTTCTTCAGTTTCTTCATCGAGATCTAAAATTCTTGGCATCGAAACCTTAGAAAAGCCTCTTAATACAAGAGATTTTTCTCTTTCAAGTTTTTAATTTATCAGTGTGATGTATGAACCTATTTTTTTACTAGCACAAGCACTCTTATTCATAAAAACCTACAGAAAATACAGAAGTGTTCATGAGTTTCTTTTACTGTCATTTTATTTTTGAGATTATTTCTAGAATACTCTTTCCTTTTGGATTCTTACATGCCAAAACCTGAATCTGCTTGGGAAACCTTTCCACAATAAAAATCCTAAACTTCTGAGCACTCTTACCTGTAGGATGAGTTTTACTACATTATTTTGGAAGCAGTAAATTGCTTTTTTTCCCAGCTCTTGTCACATTTGCATGGGGGTTGCCAATTGACAATACAGATTAATTAGTAGCTTCTTCTATTTCTTCTATTTCACACTCTGCTGATTTTTTTTTTTTTAATTTTGGCCTTTTGAAAGATACAAGTAGTTCTAAATTTGAAGCAAAGAAAACTGAAATTAAGGATCACTTTGTGGGTTTTTTCCCTTTTTGGCTTACATATACTAGGAGTGCTTCACTAGTTAGACATTCTAGTGAACAGTATTGGCGGATTTCCTAGGTATGTAAATGTGTAATGGAGATTTGTTTTATACATTTAGTCATGCATGTGTGGACAAAGCAAGAGATGACTCTGAAAGTGCTACTGAATTTTGACTGTACAAAGGGCTTCTGCCATCTTCCTTCCTCATTCCTGTAGACATTCCTCATTCTGGCCTCCCATTGCGAGTGAGCCCTGGCACACAGCATAGGCCTGGTTAGCCACGTTTGTACAGCCCATACTACGGTTACACAACATGATACCAGGTCCTGTTTATTAAATAACTATTTAAAGGGTCACTAAAAGCCATGTTTTATTTGTATTACTATATTCAGGCTGAAGTAGGATCTGAGGGGGAAGAAAAGGCAACGAAGAGTCAAAAATTGAAAAAGTGATGATCTTTCCAGACAGTTTCATTGCAAGACTTCATGCAAAACTGCTTTTCCAATGCTGAATTAGTTATCTGAAATCCAGACTAGTTACCTGAAATCAGTGTGGCTTTTTATAATTTTGCATGAAAACTTTGATAAATGCAGTTTTTGTAGAGAGGTAAGATGGGGCATCTAAATTATACAACAGGATGAATCACAGACTTAAAGAAAAGGAGAGTGGAAAAGACCTCAAGACTTCATCTTGTGCATTCTGAAGCTCATCAGTACCTTAGAATGACAGAATCAACAGTACCTCAGAAATGAAAAAGGATCTAATTGTCTTTATTAAGATTTTCTTACTATTTAGCATAACCTTCAGTGTCATAGTTTGAACCCATCACTGTATCTACTGCAGATAAAAAAATATAATCCCTCCTTACCTCCCTAGAGGTAACTTATGTAGATTATAGTTTTCATGTGTTTAGCTGTCCTTCTGTTCTTTAAACTGAGTAACCCAAATTGTTTCAATCTATCTTTCTTGTGGTTTTTATTTTTTTCTCAAGACAATTGACTACTTTCTCTGCCTTTCTCTGGACTCTTTCCAGTTGGTCTGCCTTCTCTTGGAACAGTTTTGCTTGAACAGGACACAGTGCTACTGCTTGCTGTGCTAGAAATATAATAGGAGGTGTTCCTTAATGTATCAACCAAATATACATTCAGGCAGTTTTTCTTCCTAATATGCAGTTTGCATTCTTGATATGATGAAATACTACTTATTTCTGAATAACTTGTGACTGACTGGTACCCCTCTTATCCCTTTTTTGGCAGAATGGCTGTCACATTTTTATGAATTAGTATTCTGCCTTGGAACCTGACAGTTGTAAACACAAGTGCATTGCAATATGTTTTCTCATACAGATAATTTATCTTATTTGTCAAATCATTCTGATTTTAATATATCATGCAATGAGTTTACTCTTCACATGGGCTTATTGTTACCTGTGAGGTGGAAGGATGGTTCCTTTATCCAAATCATTAATGACCTGCACCATTACTCATCCCAGAGTGGACCCTGCCAGAATCTTACTGATTATGTTTTTTGAGTTTAATAATGAATGATTAAAAACTAATCTTAGTCTGTGGTTTTGGTGTTGGGTTTCTTTGCTTAGTTTTGGTTTTCTTGTTTGTTCCTTATGCCCAGGTACTTTTTCACTCTTCTAGAAATAGTTTCACTTCAATATACTTTTGAAAATGTTATGAGTCAATGCTATAATGTCAGTAACATTATTAAAATTAAAATATATTATGTGACATACTGCTTCCCTATTTGTAATACTTCTTGCCATGTTACAGAAATAAAAAGCCAACATGCCAAAAAATACAAAGCAATGTAGCTCAACTATCTCCAGCCTTTTATGAATAATCTATATTTTCATTCTTTCTAGTATTTTCCAGAGTTGATCTTTTCTTCATTTCTTGACTTTATAAAGATAAGCATTGTGTTCACCACTTCACACATTTCTCACACAACTTCTGAGAGTTTTCAGACAAAGCTAACAAATCTGACCTTGCTTCTCTCCATTGCCAAGATATCTCAACATGCACTTCTTCAGGCTCAGGTGCCAGTATGCACAGCACTCATTTCACCTCTTTAGCAGCCTGTAAAGGAGCCATCTGTATCTGTGCAGGAGTGTGGGTTTCTGTATGAGTCCAGGGACACTTAGTGCATTGACAACAACTAGAGAGCTCTCCTAGAGACATGCTGTACTGGTATACTTGAGGATGATGTGAACTGCAGTGTATTCAAATTATTTTTGGTCCTGTTCTTTTCCTATTTTAGATAGATTCTTTCTTACTGAGTTTAGTTATTAGTCATGTAATTACAGTTCACCCTTTTATGAAGAATGATGGAAAATGTACATCAGCCTTCTGCAAGTGAACTATTACTAGTTGTTTTGGGGTTTTTTTCCTTCCAGATTTGTTTTCTTGCTATCTCTTAATGTCCATTGCTTTTGGCAGTTAAATTTGTGCTTTATCCCTTACGACTTTGTTTCAGCATCTAGTGCTGTTCTTTCATACTTGTCCTTAGAAGTTTGACCTGGTTTCCACTTTCTGTACATTTCCTTCTTGTGTTTCAGGTCACTGAGGACCGTGCTGCTTAGCCAAGTAGCCAAGTTGATCTCTGACTGTACTTCCTATCCCCCTACTGTGTTGGAGTGTTTGTGTTTGCACCCTAAACATAATTTCTTTAAGGAATTGCCAACTCTACTGAATTCCTTCTGCTTTAGCCATGTTTCCCATGAAAACTTACCTTCCAGTTCCCAGAGCTTATTGGAGTCTTCTTGTATAGAGTTCATTTGGTTTGAATTGACCTTGCCTCTTGTTCTCCATCTAAAATGCATATTATCACAACACAATTACTCTCAACCAAATTACCTCTGCCCTCATATTCCCGACCATCCCCTTCCTTGGTTGCTTAGCAGGCAGCTTCTTGGCAGGCTGCTCTTGAAGCTCTTGGCAGGCTCTAACAGCTGCCATAGACCCTGTGCGGGGAGTGGTTAAATGCTGCTCCTTATACCTAGAGACAGACACAGTGCTTTGTAATGTGCGACTGGAGGTGCTCACCTAAACATTCTCAAGGAAACACTGGCAGCTTTTAGCTGGGCATTTAATCAAAACAGACACAAATACTACATATACAGAGTGTTTCAAATGCTCTCCTATGAAAGCATCTGTGTGAATACAGAAGAACTTTGCCCTGCCTTAAAGATCAGGTAAGGAGAACACAAAATCTTTTCCCTATTTCCCTTCCATACCTAGGCATAAAATTAAAATGACATGTCTCTCTGGACTGATCTTTCTTTGTCTGAATCTTTGTTGTTTGTTTGACAGCACTCAGAGGCATGGGAAATCTCCACTGAGGCTGTCTGATTGGTGAGTAAAATTGGATTGTTAGTGGCTTTTCATGTCACCATGATTTTGTAAGTCTAGGCAAATCTGTGCAAAGAGAATTTTTTTTTCAGAGTTGGTTGTTTATATATTTAGAAATTGACATCAAATATTTTAAGGCATAAACTGAGACACTGTTTAGCTTTTGAAATCACACTGTGATGAAATGAATTTACAGAGGATTTTTTGGAAGCCTATTTTTCATTGCTATGGCTTTCCTCAGTTAAGAAGTTGATGTTACAGGGATTCTGGCGCCTGAAATGAAATGTCAATGGCTTTCATTCACTTTCTGACTTTATTAAGGGTGGTATGCAACTCTTCTAATTTCAATACAGTTTGCATCTACATAGAATTTTGTCAAATTTCAAGCATTTCAGCAGAATTTTTCAGGCTAGATATCTGCCTCAGGATATTTTTTAAACCCTTTGAGTAAAAATAGTTTATTGATTTTTATACAGGGAATCTGTGCTCTTTTTTCTTCTCTTAAATTATTCCAGTGACCTTTCCTCTAAGAAGTTCAGGTACATTGCAGATTTTGAAATAAGCATTTGAAAAATGAAGTTAAGAGGTTCCTCTTGTACATTCTCAGTGAAACCTCATCTGCACAGGAGAGTAAACCATCCATTTTAAAGAACAAGGCAAGCATGAGCAGGACTTCTACAGAGAAATTGTTGGGGATTGCTGGCAAAATAGATTCAAGGGACAAAATCAGCAGGAAAATGTGCCTTGATGACTAGTGTGAAAATTGATGTGGGAGGAAAAGAAAAGGAAAATGTGTCAGTTTAGTTTGGGAGAAACTAAAATAACTATAGAAGCTGAAGTGTAGAGCCTGGAACTAGCTGAGAACAGAACTGAGAGTGAGAAGCAGTGGGGCTGCGTGGGAATCTTGGAAGTGGAAGGGGAGACAGTTCTGATGAGCTGGGCTTGGAAGTGTGGTTGTTGGAGGGAGGGCTATGAGGCTGACTGAGGAGACAAAGGGAGGAGTCTGGCAGGGGGAGCCAGCAAAGAGCTGGCTTGTGCATGAGGAAGGCTGAACAGCAGAATCAGGGTGAGATCTGATGGGTTTTTGGGAAGCTGTAAAACAGGATTTGCTGGGCGAGCTGCCTGGGGACGATATGAGGAAGGCTTTTGGAGGTGAGAATTTGCTGGAGATTGGGTTAAAGTTTTGCCTGAGAAGTACAAGCAGGGACTGGGAAAGATGGGGTCACACCTGGGATGGGGGTTAAGGTAAAAGCTCTGGTTCCCATGCAAATGTGTGTTGAGAGGGAGTGTTGGAGTGCTGCTGAACAGTGGAGTGCAAAGAGGTGGGGGTACCAGGAGAGGAAGGAAAACTCTGGGGAGGCCATGCTAATGGTAGGAGCAGGAGGAGCAGGGACAAGCTGTGCTATGGACCATTTTCCTTCAGTGCCAGGAATGGCATCCCACATGGTCAAGTCTCACTGTTTTGTTGCTGCCAGCAGGTAAGACTGATGAGTTTGGAACTTGTCACTGTTCATGCTGGGTTTGTTCAGAAGATAGCAATCTGCTGCCACTATTGGTTATTCCATTAGAGTGAGTATCATAAGATGGGTCAAGAGAGCTGATTCACCACTGACAATGATTTTTATGCATGTTGTTATGATACTTCATGAATACATTTTTCAGTAGCTTTTCAACAATCAGTTTTTGAAGAAACAAGATACTCCACACAACTTGACATGTTTGGTTCACAGGATGAACACGTCTTTGAGAACTCAAGGGCTGTCCAGTAGGATCTCCCCTATCTATGGCAGATGACGGAAGGTGTGCAGTGAACCAGGCAAGAGTTTTTAGGGGAAGAGTTTGTGTTCTTTGTCTGCTATGATAATCTCATGTAGTGTGGGGCACCCACCTTTTCAGAGATTCGTTGACTGTCCATGCTCCATTGTCTGGATGCTTGAACAGACTCTGGAAATCAGATCTGCAGATTTTTCAAGCATTTGTATCTGCAACTGAATCCACAACACCATTTTGAACTTAGAGCCTACTGTAACATCAAATGCTCTGAAATGTCAAATCTTTAGTTTCAAGACTGTTCTGCCAAAAGCCAGCAGACACTTCATTTAATGCTCTCTATGATTTAACTTATCACTTTAATCCTACTGTCTCCAAACTTCTTAATTTTTGGTATTGCATATGTCACAGTATGCTATAAAAACATGTTTCATAGAAACAGACTTTGAACATAACATTTCTGCTGAACAGCTTGCCCTGCAACACAGAGAGAGCAGAAGGGAAAGAAAGAATAGGCTTAGATTCATGTAGGAAGAGAGAAAAAGGTATATACCCAGTTTGTCAGTAAGTGTCAGGATATTTCAGGCAAAGAGGTTATTTCTGTAAAAGACCAGACACCAAATCACTGGTGTTAGGACTTGCAATGATTTCTGCAAAGGAGTCTTTGAAGGAGTATAAAAAAGAAAANGATCCTGAAAATAAAGTTCAAAATCGAGACTAGAATGACAGGAGAAGCTGGAGGAGATAGGAGCAAAAAGGAAAACCATTTAAGCAGAAACGCTTTGTATTCACTGGAGTGTAGAGAGGCAAAGAGAGGTCATAGCTGTCATAAATTATGGTTAAGGGGTACTAGGGGTGGGGACACAAGGGTATAACAAGGTGAACAGCAAACAGGAGTTTGCCTGGGGGTGGTATGCTAAGTAACCAGGACTTTTACAAACAGTTTTGACTGACTATTTGGTGTGCAATGGCAGGAAAAAATGAATCAAGTTTGCACAGGGAGTTGAAAAGCAGGAGAGGACAAAGAGGATCTAGGTCTGAGACAAGGTTGGTAGACCTGAATAGTAAGGAAAACATTGCTACTACTGACATTAACTGAGAAGAGAAACATGAGAGGAGACAGTAAGACATGTGCAAAGGCAGAGAGTTACTTATACACATGACAAAGCAGATGGATTTTGTGAGGCCCATCTCCTATGAAACAAGCTTGGGAGGAGATCATTCATTGCCAACCTGGCCTGGGTGGCAATGACCTGGGTGCATAGTTCTAAACTTTTCTTCCATACTTCCTTTTTTCTCCTTTTTCCTTCTTTCCAAGTTTTTTAGTCTTATCTAGATTGCCTAAAGGAAAGCGGTGAAGTTTGTTCTCCCGTGATTAGTTTTACAGTGATTTAAATGGCAGTTGACAAGTTCATGAAGGAATTTCGAACTAGGTGTTTAGATAAAAAGGCCCCACAGCCCATTACTAGATGTCAGACACAATAGCAGGGCACTGCCCAGTCCCCTGGAGCTGCCTCCCACTGCCCAGGACCCCATGTCAGCCTCCTGAGGCCACCAGTCCCTGCCCCAGTGATGCTGCAGCAGAACTGGCCTCCAGCTTCCTGGGTTCCAGCCAAGCTGGGCCCACCCACGAGCTGGATCTCCTCACTGAACCTATGTCTTCTTAGAAAATCAAATCTATGGCCTTTCTGGCTGCAGTTCCAGGAAGGAAAAGAGATACAAGTTTGATCACAAAGTAAGGGCTGGGTTCCAGTGCAAGAGTGACTGCAGTGCATACAGTCTCATTCCTTTTTAAACATCTGTGGTAGTTTATTAGATAATTAGCATACTATACTAATTTATAGCATTCTATACTAATTTATTTGAATTCGTTCTTCTTCATCTTCACTGAACTATACTTCACGTTTTTTTCAGACCAGTTCTCAACCTCCCTTTTCCACAACATTTTTAGAGCAGGCTACAGAACCTTTCTATTTCCCTTGGCCCTCAGCTCTGCCACTTTTCCTTGGGTTTCTGCTTCCTGCCTCTCTCTGGGAGCTTTTCTGTAAGACTTGCTGCTGCCTTTCCCTCTGTACTCTTTTTTTTTTTTTTTTTTCTTTTCACTTTGAGTCCTTTTCATCCCCAAATAGGCTCTTCCTTTCATTTGCTCTTTTGTGGACTGGTTGGTAACAGTTTCAGCACACTGGCATCATAACTGGTGTTGGCATCCCTGAAAAGGAAGATTTTTAGGAGTGATTTTAGGTGAAAAATGTAATGGCTCTGTAGGTGCTGCATAAACTTCATCCAAAAGCAGGGTCAGCAGATGAGAAAGCAGGAGCTGTTCCTTTGTTATCAAGGGCTGATGTGATGGATCCAGAAAGTAAAGCTGAGCTTTTAATATCGCATGAGAAATGACAGATGATGAAAAAGTTTGGAAGGTAAGACAAGGAGATGACATGGAATTAAGCAGAGAAGGAAAAGCTAAAAGGCAGACATAAGAAGTGGTGTAATGAGAATAATAAGCAGATTAATGATGGCAGCAAGGAAGGCATCACTGCAGTTGCTGACATCAGAAAAAATGATGCAGTAATGGAGGGCTGAAGTGAAGACCGATCAAGAGTTTTAGATTGTGCCTGTAATGGAAATCGTTGCTTTGCACCCACCTCAGTGCTGTGAGGTGTGTTGTTCTGTAGGACACCCTTGTCAGCCTTTTCCTCAGTAGCTCCCAGCCTAGCCCGTATGGTGTCTCTCCACTGAGCTTCTGCCTATTCCCACATAACACCATTCCACCCTTGCTCCAAATGAGATGATGTCAAATGCTGTCTCCTGCTGGCAAAATGACCCAGATCAGACACTTTTTCTAGCCCTTGGCTGTCTGTAATTTATTTGAGTTTCCTAACCCATTACTGATTTTCCACTTCATAGACAGGCCTGCCTGGCTGCTAAGGCTCCACTTTCTGGGGTCTTTCTCCCCCCTGTCCACCCATCACAAACTGTACAGAAGCAAGGGTGCTGCAGATTTGGTCAAACAAGGGTCTTGCTCTTGCAATTCACTCTGATAGAACAACACATGCAGAACTGCATCCAGAGCTTGGTTTTCCTCTCCAGGCTGCTCTTGGGGGCTTTCTATCCATCATCCCCTCCTCACCTTCTATGTACCCATGCACATATCAGTATGAATGTATTTGCAGTTGTCTTTTTGAAGGGATTAACAGGGTTTAAGTACAGAATGAGGTTCAGCAACTGAGAATGTTAGCTGTTTTCAGAGATTTTTCCCTACCTGCCACTGAGCTGCCACACTGGTACTCACACATACTTCTGGCTTCAAATGTATCAGGAACACAAATAAGTATTGCTGTAATTTCATTCTTTCAGTCTGGAAAGACTAAAAAGTGGGTGCAGAGGATCACCCCACATGCTCAGCTCTGACCAAAGCCTGTCTTTGAAAAACTAGCTTGAGACACACCTTTGTAAATTTATTATCAGAAGACTTTAAATCATTATCAACTTACTTAGTTGGTTTACTTGGTGCAAATAATGTGCCAGTGTAACTGATACTAATGTGTTTTGTAACTATTTGTGTGTGTATATATATGTACACACATGTATGTACATGTGTTTCTGTACTTGGATAATAGGTGCTACACAAAAAGACTTAACATTATTCGATATTTCCAGCTATAGTACTTCGTATTGTTTATGAAAGGATAAAAATATTTAAGTTGTTTGTTTGTTTGTTTTATTTCTTTAAATTCTGAATTTTTTTAGTTGCAATGGCTCAGAAGTTCCAGGAGAAGGATTAGGGAATACTATATTATGAATCATTGTTTCAGCAGTTCAAGGACAGAACAGTGTACAGGTGATACCTCTGCAAGGCAATGCAACCTATTCCTTTGGTGCCTGTTCTAGAAATAAATCTGCACGGCAGGAGGAAGAACTTCAGTCTGAGTGTGATGTGTTAGGTTGTGCATTCATGTGACTATCATTAAAACATCTTCAATGGAGTATTTCCTAATTGAAAGAGTACGAAAGATTTTCTATCAGACCTTGTTTTGGTCAGGGGAAAGGAAATCATTATAAACCCAAAGCTGGTGGTTGGATAAGTGAGTGGTTTTGGTGTAGCTATTTGTGCTCAGCTAAAGTCCAGATGGCTATCAGACATAGGGGAAGATTGCAAAAGGTCTCATATCACAAAATATAAAGCAAGCATGAGACGAATGAGCCAAGAAAATGCAATTTAACAGAAAAAAAATTCCAGTATGTCCAGTATATAACAATTTTGTGACACCCCTGTAAAAGTACAATACAGAGATAGAGAGCTCTTCTGGGTCAAACAGTCCCACCTGCCATGCAGGGGATGTGCAAGTAGGTTGCCAGCAACCTCCATACCCAGCCTACCATGTATAAAAGGGAGATGTTGAAAGTAATTAAAAGTAGACAAATGTCAGAAATTTCTTGAAGTAAACAGAAAGATGAGAAGAACATTTTATGGTCAGCAAACTTGAAATCAAAGATATGAACAACATGATAAAATGTTTTTGGTTTTGTTACTTTCAGTGTGTTTATCAGGAAGTAAAGAATCTTTAAAATGGTATTGTAGAGGACTATGGTAGAATTATCAGCAGTTGAATTCAGTAAATATTTTTAATTTTATGAAGGCTTCAGGCCTTTTTGCCATTTTGCATGCATATGAAATGATTTGCATTGCTTTCTCCAGTAATCTATTCTCCATTTGTTACCACTCTTGGCTTGAACAATTGTTCTGGTTGTTCTCATAGAGAAACTTTGGATTATGTTATAGGAAACAGATGTCACCAGACTGACTAATTCTTTTTGCTTAGCTTTGGTTGATTAAGGCAATAGCACTGAGGATTTAGAACTGTATAAAGAACTTGACTTGACATGACAGCATGTTTTAGCTAAGAAGCTAGAAAGACATCAAATCAGCTGGACACACACTGAAGATATTAAACATTAATTAACTGACAGGTCTCAAAAAATCTCATCACCTTATCAGGTGAAAGACTGATATCCTTCTGAAAGACTCCTGCAAGAAAGGATTCTACGAGGATAATTCTTGCTGCCTAGTTTACTCTTTAGTTTTGACCATAAAAGAGTCATAAAATGATTTCTGATGTAACCTGTGGAATACAATAAGACATGTAGAAACTGAAAATATCAAGCCATAGCTATGTATAGTTGATTTATAATGATGTGATCTGAAGAACAAGGAAAAATCAACTGTGCAGCATAAGGCTTTTATCTGGAAGATTTTATGCTTCATTAATAATTAAGAAAAAAAAGAAAAAATCCACCTCCTCTCCTTCTCCCCCCCCATATATGACAAGAATAAAGCAGATTGCCTTGTAATGCCTTATATTTAATTTTTAGGATCTTCTTTTCTGAAAATATGTAAGATCCAGAGACATTTAGAACCCTGTCTCCCTGTTTCCTTTTTTGTTACTTTTCAGTAGAAGAGGTTTTTGCTTTTTTTTATAAGTCTTATGGTGCTGTCTTTCCACCTTGCCTGGGAGAGCCCATATGCTGCCCTTTAGTTACAGCAGATATAGTCTAGTATGGACTTGTTGTGTTAATAGACTCACCACTGCTTTACTGAGGAATACCTTGTAGTTACCTAAAATCACACTTAATTCAAGGTAGATGAGGGAGAATGCAAAGAGAAGTATTAACTTGCTACATCTTAAATAGCAAACACAATTGCTATTGATACATTGAAAAGCCTTAATAAATATAAGGAAAAGTTCATCTGATTTACTGACACTCACACCTACTGACAAAGATTCTTTTCATTTTGGATATTTTCCCTCCTTTTTAATTTGCAGGTGACTTGTCCCTCTTTGACAAAATGGCTCTCAGAATTTTCTTTCCTCCTCTTCCTCAGGTTTCCCTTAGGTGATTTTCGTCACTGGAAACTTTGCATTACACAGAATTTCTTACTGAGGTCTCACATCTGAAAACATCTTCCAAAGAAGGCTTTGGACTTCATCTTAAGGTAGCTTCATGTCATGTTGACCTCATTTGTTGAGGGCAGTGTGCCAGTTGCTCTGTGAAGTTTTCTAAGGAGTCCAGAAAGATTTCACCTGTCATCTTGGGGCTTGTTCTCTCCCTCCTAATGTCTGATTGTTCTCCTGAACTTAATTAAAAATTCTTTTGCTTCCATAAATATGCCCAAGTCTTAGGAGTTGTCTCCTGTGTTTAACTAGCTCCTAAACAGCTTCCTTCCCCCAAGGAAGCAAGCCCTTCTGTTTCCCTGTGGTGACTCATTGACATGTTTCCACATGAAATACGTCTTGTAGCAGACCTTTTATTCTCTAGTGGTAATGTAATTAGTAAAATATGCATGATACAAGTATCTAAATAGGGTAAAATTAATCTAGTTCATTTTCTGATTCCTGAGACAGGTATGATAACATTACTTCCCTGAAGTGACAACATTTAAAGTGAAAGAAGCCCAGTATCTTTCTCCTAAACACACTCTAACAAGGAGTCCTTGTACAGAATTATTTGGAGTTATATTGATTTTAATTGCTACACACTGTGAAGTTGCATCGACAAACTGCTTCTTAAAAAGAATAAAAAGAGAACACTCAGTCTTGGCCCTCATGGGATCAATGAACAACCTGACTGACTTTAGCTGGCCTTGAAAACAGCTTCTGATGCATTAGGGTGCAAGGATCACATCATGAAATGAGAACTGATGTAGAGTGAAGAAAAGGTTAAAGGCAGATCTTCCTGTAACCTTTCTTGTAGCCTTTACAACGATCTCATATAACCAAGAAAATGAAAAATTATAGGCTAAATGTCATTATTTCTAAAAATACTGCATGAATTTGAATAAGTATTGTAACATTTTATTGTAAATACAAGTAATTTTTTAATACAGAGATAGTGAATATTGTCCCTCTCTATTGCCCATGTCATACCTAAGCTAAGAGAGATTTGTCAGTAATGCTGTTGTCCCCAGGAGTCTGCAGATAATTCTGTTAAAAGCGTATGGTGTTAAAATCACATATCAGCCCTGAAAGGAGGAACTCTTGTGCTCAAGTACAGTTACAGCCATGTAGCTTGTGCTGCTTCTACTATTGCCTCAGAACACACCAGAAACCAGTTTCTACTATGGCAGTTGGGGTTTATGTACACCCATACATTGAGTGGCACACAAATAACTCCCAAAGTGGTCCTATAGTGTCTTATAAAAACAAAAAAAGAAAAAAAAAAAAAAAAAAAAAAAAAAAAAAAAAAAAAAAAAAAAAAAAAGAAAAAAGAAAAAAAAATTGAAACAGAGAAAAAGAATTTACATCCTCAAGGAATCCAGGCAATGATGTGTTTATTGCTGGCAGGTTCAGGGTGAAAACCTGAGAAGTGGGAAGACAGTGTTGTTTGACTCTTTTGATTGTGCAGACTTTATGGAACAGAAAGAAAATGTCATATTTGCCAGTAGTTATTGTTTTGCACTTAATGTTGAAACTTCCAATAAAAGCATGCTGATGAAGAGCTCTCTACTGAGGGAAACAGAGTAAGGTTGCACAGAGGACTTAGATAAGTCTCTCTCCATGAAGTGCAAGGAGACAATGAGTGAGCACAAGAGAGAAAATAAGTTGTGTTGGACTGCCTTCTTTCCTTTTATCTGGAAACATGGAACAACTCCTTTTCTGTTGTTTCCTCTACCACTTCTATGCATTTCCTGTCTTACTGAACCATTTTGTGGCTCTTCTGCTGCAGCAGCAATGGCAGAAAACATTTATACCATGCAGTCTCTTTGGAGAGGGAGAATGGGAGAATTCAAGTTAGTAGTGTGGATTCTCTGCAGGAATAGGAACAGTTTCTTCTGCAGTGATTTCTTTGTCCAAAGTGGAAAGCTTCAGGGCAATAAATGGAAAGAAATTAATCCTGAAAGTTTCATGGTTTCTGTGGATACCTGTTACAGGTTATAAAGATCTTTGTGTTCCCAGATTCTAAAGGTTATAAAAAACCCACAACTTTGTAATCCTAAATGAAGTTATTGTTCCCCAGCAGCTTTAAAACACAAGGGAGGAGTATTTGCTCATAAGCAGTTCATTGTTCTGAGAAAACGAGGAATTTTGGAATACTTCTAAATAAATATATTATTTATCTATTTGATTTAACAATATAGTTGTGGTGAGTCTTTTCCATAAGAGAACTTTTACTTATTAGCAAAGCCCATTTTATAGGGCTTGAAGGGTCTTTCTGCTGTCCTAAATTCTGTAGGAGATTTACATGTTATGTTATATGAGTCATACAAACTCTAACCTGAATTATCTTTCCTTATTGACAGAAAGACAGATTTCCACTGTAGAGATCACGTCATTTTCCTTCCTGTGAGAATAATATGAACCAGAAGGTGTTAGCTTTCCTTGTCCCAAATTTTTTATTTGGAATATTTCTTTTTGGGTTTTTCTGTAAAAGACAAAAAGACCTAACAGGTGAGTAAAGAAATTACCAACAAGATTTAATGTTTTATAGAAAGAGAGACACCTTTTCCAAATGTGTTAGAAAGTAACTGTGGAGCCCAAGATATCAACATTACTGTGAAAATATCTAAGGCCTTGTCACTGTGGTAGTTATCTCAGCAATATATGAGAGGAGAGCACTACAAAAACATGATGTTGGAACATCAAACTTGCTTAGACTAATAGTGCTAACATATTGAAAGTTTTCCTTTCAATAAATGTTTCACTAGGGAGGGTGGTTTATTGCATGTTTGCCATAGTCTAGTCTGGTCACAGTAAAAAAAAAAGGAGTTTAACATCCTCATTAGATTTTGTATGCAGGGTTATAGATTGAGTACTATGATTGTCACAGATAAATAGATTTATGCAAGCCTATTACACCGAAATTGTTTAAATTTCTTCCTTGGTTACAGGTGCTTTTCCCGATCCGACTAAAAATTGGCTGGCAATTCAAAATGGTCGGAAAAACACCCTGGCTTCTGTCTGCCTGGAAAATAACCTTAATAAACCAAGAAGCAAATTGGATTCTCGTGTTGCAAACCAGCTCTTTGTGGAGCACAAACATAAATTTATCTACTGTGAGGTGCCCAAGGTAGGCTGCTCCAACTGGAAGAGAACTATTTTTATTCTTCAGTCAGACTTGCATGCAAAAGCTTCTGAAATTAAGCATGACAACATCCACCATACCTCCCTGATCAAAAGGCTGGTGTCCTACCCTCCTGCCTTACAAAAGGAATTTCTAAGCAATTACACCAAAGTGATGTTCACCAGACATCCCTTGGAACGGCTGGTTTCAGCTTACAGAGACAAACTCCTGCACTCTGAACCATTCTACAGTACCACTGTTGCTAATGAGATTAAGGCAATGTTCAGGAAAAATAAAAATTCTTCTGAAAAAGTGAGTTTCCAGGAGTTTGTCAATTTCGTTATAGCAAAACCACCACAAATTCTTGACATTCACTGGAAACCAATGTTTCTGCTCTGTGATCCTTGCAACATTCACTATGATATTGTGGGTAAGTATGAAACTCTTGGGTTGGACTCTGAGCATGTTCTGAAGGCTATTGGTGCGCCAGAGAGCCTGCAATACCCCAGCTTGAAGAGATATGGCTCAGAGAAACGAACTGATGGTGATATCACCTTGGAGTACCTCAGACAACTGACCTCAGAACAAATTGAGAAGATAAAAAAATTGTATGAAATGGATTTTTTTTTGTTCAACTATACGATGACATATGAGGATTATTTTTCCCTGAATGACTAATGTAGGTTAAACAAAGAACAATTTCCTTTGTACAAAACAGGTGGAACTTGTCCTCACAGATGCATGATAGGCGGGTTGGTGACTGCTGTTTAGATTATCCTGGAGTTTGTACATATGGTTACTCATCCTAAGCACTCTTATAAAAATCTCTTGTACCATGCAGACCATTACCTATTAAAATGACTGTCTTCCTGTTGATCTTTAACAGCTTACATTTGTTTCATGAAAACTGTTCATAAACAATAGATTTTGGTCCATAGATAAGAGACATGAGAAGGATGAAGAATGTTGTTTTTCACAATTAAGAAGCAATAAATAATCTTCTTGAGAGTTAAACCACTCTGTCTACAAGAGCCTTGATCATGAATACTGTAGGTAAGTGAATACTGAAGTAAATAACTTCAGATGCTTGAAGCTGCATGACATAGAACGTAATGCCAGAGTATCTTCCTCTCTAGCAGCACTCCCATCACAGCCCATCAGCCTCATCCCTCAAGCAGCACAGCTGTCAGCAATTCAGACAAAGTTTCCATTATAGCTCTTAAAAATCTTCTGATGAGCACATCTGGTATTCATGGTGACTTTACAAACACTTCACCACTTCTGTAAGCATTAGGGTCTGATTTTAGCAGAAAGTCTGAAAAATGCATTGGTTCTTTTTAAGGGAAGTAGTTTGAGGTACCTTCTAAACTGCACAACTAGGGTGGTGCATGATCTAAAATCTCTGTGGAAAAGTGACTCTTATTTGTTCTCCAAAAGCTCTTAACACAAAGTCAATGGGCAGTCAGCACAGTGGGGACAATGTTTGTGCTTTCCCATTTGTTCTATGGGAATCCACAATCCCCTGGACTTACCTGAGCATGGCACTTGGGAGGAGCTGGGTAACGTTAAATAATACATTTGTTCTACCTGTTGCTTTCTCACCTTACAGCAGAATGAGTGCAAATAAATTGTGGAGTTAAGGTGAGGGAAACAATGAAAGGTGGGAGAAGCAACTCAAACCATTGCCCCCTTCTTAGGTGACTTTGGGTTTAGATCACTAAGGGGTCTATAACTGCTGTTATATTAAGCATAAGATTTGTCCCCTTAAAAAAAAAAATCTATTGTCTAGTCATGTGCAAATACTAATTTGTGATCATATGAATTATAACAAGTTTTAGCAACCAATTGTGACTACTGGTACCACCTCTAGGGGATGTCGGTCTCTCAGCAGTTAACTTGAAAATCTCTCAAATGCACTTAGTTCCTCTCAACTAAATCTGCAAATGTATAAGGGCTGGCAGGCTAGTCTTGGACCCAAAGCTGGTTCTCAGCTTCTCATCACACAGAAAAGGACAAATACAAAATAAGTTAATCACAGAGTAGCCACCAATTTGTACAGCCCTTTTTGCCAGCAGCATGGCCAAGGGAGAGAGAAAAGGAGGCTGTGAAGGGGTTTAAGTTATGAGGGTTTGGAGGAGCCCTCCCAGTGCAGGAGGTGGGTTGCAGGAATTATCTGCTCCAGTGGGAAGGTGCAGTGATAAACTACATCAGTTGGAGAGAGTGATCGGGCCACAGTGACAGGAGAAGGCCCAGAAAGAAGTGCTCTCTATCCCCCTTGACAGCAAATTGTACACAAGCCAGGACTAACATTCCCTACATCTGGCAGGTCTTGCCTGGCTGACTATTTCATAAATGGGGCAGATTTGGCACAAGGAAAGATACAAATGAGAAGACCAAGCAAAACAATTTGAGAAAAAAAAAAAGTTATGATTTTCTGCAGAATGATTCGTATTTCTGGATCTTACCCTCTCCACCACCATTTTTGGTGTCCCCATAACCCTACTAGCCCCTGATAGTGGATTGATCGTGCCACCCTGGCAACCCTGTAGTTCACGTATGTTTTTCTTTTTCTTTACTTGTTAGTTTTCTTTAGTCAGAGGAAGCTGGGAATTATTCCCATCAGTGTTAAGGCTATGCAGAAGGATGCAGTCTCTTTTTCATGAATCAGAGCTACATGCTTCTCCTACATTCTTTGACAGATCATGCAGAGGTAGAGGGGAATAAGATTTGCTTCATAACTCACTTCTACATAAGCAGATCCCTCCAGAGCTATGTCTGAAGCTGTAAGTATATCTAAAAATACATGAATACTCTGGCATCCTCATCCAGCCTAAGAAAGCTCTGAAGAAATGATACTGACAGAGTTTGATAGGTGTCTTTGCTATCAGCATGCAGTGTTAACACCCCCCTCCAGTTTCTTGCTGTTAAATGTGAGTGGCTTTCTATTCTTATTTCCTCTTCCACAGAGGTTCACATATTGTTCCTACAGTGGTGGCAGAAAACTGACAGCTAATTCATTCATCACAAGCACTAGTCAGTAGCAGAAAGGTATCTATTAAAGCAGAAAAATCTCTGTAACTATTCACTGCAGACTTTAAGTTTTGCCATTTGCCTGTAGGGAACTGTAAGTAGCATGTCACCTCAGATCACTGGCTGCTGTAATGCTGTTTAGCTGGTGTAGGCCTGAACAAAAAAAAAAAAGCTGCAGAGGACATATGTGGGCATATGTACCCATATAACACCAGGTTTGGACACAGCATCATACAAGAATGGCATAAATTGTGGATTACCAACAGTAATAAAATGAGAATATTGGGTTGGAAAAGTGAATAACCTATTGGAAAACAGAAAAAAAAATTCTTGATATTGTAATATAATGAAGGCTCTGGACATTGTTTTAAATAGCCCACAAGAAATGCAAGACCCCTGTAAACTTTATGATGAAAATTAAAACACAACTGTCTCTTCATGGCCTGGAAGAGACGTTTCCTGTACTGTCTTCCCTACAAGTGCAATGTCCAGTACAAGGCTCTAAGCTGAGCTGCACTCCCTCTTGACTTTTGCCCAGACAATAACCCTCAGTGGAGCTTCTTTCCTGTGAATGCTAACCCTTGGTGATGTGCTCCTGAGAGAAAAGTGGATTCTTGCAGTTGGGAGCAAGGGTGGAGGGAGTGTGGTGAGGCTCAGCCCCAGGGAGGATTTGAATGGGGAGGGAGTGCCATAATTCATCTTCTGATTTATTGTTATATACCTGTGATATGATTATTGAAAAGTTCATTTGTGATTACCTTAATAAACTGTAGCACGTTAACACATTAATCTATTTGTTCATCCTTCTCAATAACATCTGCTTAAAAAACAAACCCACCTCAAATCTGTTCTATCAAATCAAAAAAAAGGCCACACACTATCAGACAACAATCAATGCAAAGCTGCTTGCCTCTGCTTTGCTACATTAATATAAGCCTGCTGCGTAGAAATTTTAAAGAATTGAAAGAATTAGCAAATATTAATGTGTGTTCCAGTTTGGAGAAAAAAATGCAAATAAGTAGAAAAAAAGGAAGAGAATGAAAAAAATCTTGTAAAGTCAAGCTTGCATCTTTACCACAAATCTATCAGCGGTGAGAAAATAGGAGACTTTTCCCACTCTCATGGAAATCCTTACATACTTTCAGGATAGGTATCCACAAACCTGACATCATACTTTCCTCATGGAATTATACCAGATCTAACAGATGATCAGTGTATTTCAGCAATGGAGACCATGTCACCAGCTGATCCTTGAAGAAGATGTTTCCTCCACTTTAAAAACAATTATTCTGCCTGCAAGCAGTCCTAATTTTTCACACAGTTTTGAACGTGAGTCTTTTGAACATGAGGTAAACTGTGATTAATGGTTTCTTGCTCAAGGAACTTCAAACAGCAGGAGAGAGAGCTGTGATCAGAATAAAGGGTGTGAGCAATGAAACTTCAAGTGTTTGCTGTTCCACAGAAGTGTCTCTAACCGGAAGAAGAAGAAACACCACCCATACAAGTCATTACACATCAGACAAACTGCAGTACTTACTGCTCACAGCTAAAAGGTGATTCCATTTCTGTATTTAGAGTGTTAATAAGTCAAAAGCTTTTCGCTTGATGATAAGTTTTTTTGACTTGTCTGTCATAGAAATAGAAAAAGAAAAAGTAACAGGAAAAGAAAAAGGCACCAATACTTCATGATCCTGCCTTTGGGCTGACATGATTTCTCTCTGTCACAGCAGTTCTTACCTCCCTTCCTTCCAGAATTACATTTTGGGACATGCTTTAGTATTAAAAAAAAAAAATTAAAAAATATTGAATTGAGTGACATACATAAATCAATGTAAACAAAATAAAATCAAAACAGGCAGAGAATTTACCTGATAGAAATGTCTGAAATTTCAGGAACTTCCTCTTGCAAGTTCTGAACAGGTATCAAATGTACACAGGGGGGCAATTACAATGCTTCTAGTAAGATCTATTTTTATAGCAAAGGCTTGAGTGATCATAAATCTCAGTCAGTATACTGAGACTGAAATTCCAAATGAATCAGCAGAGCAAAAAGTGATGCATAACAGGATGAGGCCTGTGAAAAGGATATGGCTCCACACTATTTCAGCACTACCCATGTACACCTCACCTTTGTTCATGAACACATCCTTTACATCTTCAGGATCCTGGTTATGGCTTCTTTTGGAGATGTACCAAAGCTTAGCAAGAAGAAAGGGTTTTCTCAAAAAGTCCCATTCCACTCTGTAAAGCCATTGTTAAAAGGATTATGCAGCATTTGTGGAGTCCCACCAAAGGTGCAACAATCCAGCTGCAAGTGGGGCTCAGAGCAGAACTTAGCATGAGTACCCAAATCCAGGTAGGCATACTCCAGTTTATATTTCTATTCTGTAGCAGAACTAGGGGGAAAGCTTTTTATGTACAAATCTACGACTAATATCCTGACTTTTACCTTAGTTGATTGCGCTGTCCTCCATTTTTTCCCAGATCTCTTCTTCAGTATTCACCTGAACTGCATGTATGGACTCCTGCTGAGTTCCCACAGTTGAGGGCCTCCAAACAGGTGCTGCAGATGATGACTTATTTGGGCACAGGTTGTTGCCAGGTGAATGTTGCTGGATGTATTGCAACTATTTTCAGAAGGCTTTTTGTGTGGGGAAGTTCTTCAAGCACCTGCTCCATCAGTGAGATATTACCTACTACAAGCTGAGATGTAAATATAAAGTGAAGGATGTTTTGAAGGAATTTCCCCCTGCTTAAAAATAAACTTAACTTCTATTCAGATAGGTTTAGTGGTTAAGGAAGAAAGCTCTTTTTGGGATTTACATCAGGTCTCAGAAGCCTCTGTTAATCATATACCAAAACAACCAGGAAACCCTCTCTCATGAGGGCTTATCATTCTCTGCAGGGTTAAGTTTTGTTTACCCTAGGAGATCTGTTAAGATTTCTCCTCAGGGATGCCTGCATGATAAAAGAGCCTCTCAAGGTTTTTGGCTTGTTATAAGCATGGAAAATTAAGGTGATGAATTTAAGAGAGAATCCACCTGACACCTGAACATTAAACAATTGATTTTAGGTCCATCCTATCTCAGAAAGACAGCACAGGTAAGAAAAGCAATCAAGTTAATATAAGCAGTTTATTTTCCTGAAGATAGCTTCTGGCTAGGAACTTTAACTCAGGACCCTGCCCACAAATGCCAGCTGCTGCCTGCAACTGGACAACAAAGCTCTTTGTCAAACAGCTTAGCAAGCCAATTTTTCAGGCTTTGCACACTGGTAATGTTTAATTTCTGTTTATCTATGCTGCTGTCCTTTGAATTCTCTACATTTCCAGGTGGTTTCCAGCTCTCCTGGAGCATCCAAAGCCAGATATAAACCTGTGACTTTAAAAATGCCACACAGATTGAAAGTATGAACCCAGGTATGTCACATATTAGTAAGTTCCTATTTGTACTGTCAGTTCAGTGTTAATTCAATGCCAACCCTCGTAGGAGCAAGTCACCACCTATTGTGACTGAGAAACTGAACCATGATACTCCATGAAAAACATCCCAGGATTTGAGACGTGTATTCTAATCCAAGCTCTTGAATCTGAACAGTTCAAACCCTCCAGCCTCATGAGGCCAGACTTTTGGACGTCTGGGTATGTTCCTGTTTAGATTTGTTTTGCTGTTGGCAGCTAGGACCCTTGGAAACTGGACATTGAAACGCTCGAAGTCTCTGGAGCAAGTAACCGATTATTATCCGCGTCCGTGTGGGGCCATCTGGTGGCGAAAGGGGCTCGGCAAGGGAGGCTGGCCCGGAGAGAGGTCCCTGATGGGTGTTATGTTTCAATCCTACTTTTTTTCCCCTGAAGTCTTGCGTCTCAAGACTCTGATGCCCGTTCTTTCTCTCCCTCTTCTTGTCTCCCTTTCTCCCTCTGCTTATCTTCCTCTTTCCCTGGAACAAGAATTCAGTTTCAACTTAGCCACTAGTGGCTCTCTTGTCCCAGTAGTTCTTTTACAGGTTCATCACAAGCTTTCCTATCTAATTTGCTTGGTGGTGAGGACTGACCAGCTGCTGACACTGGAAGTCGTGTCATTGTGCTGTTCTAGCAAGAACTTCTTGTTTTTGTACTGCACTTACCTTCTTCCATGGTGAAAGCCTACCTTTGTAAAGATTTTTTTCTGGCCTGCAACTGGGCAGGAAAATATGGCATTATGGATTTGATTTATAATTAAGCTCTAGCTGAACCTTATGGGTCAATTTTATATAAAACTATTTATAAAGACAGTTAGGATTCACTTAATTATAGTTTGAAAGGCATTTTCTTTTGTGTGCTGTGATTCACCTGTCATTGTTTCAGGAAGTTGTTTATCCATTCAGTCTCTCTGGATATCTCTTTATGAGTTTTATCCTCATTTGACAATCTGAAAAGCAGGTATAGTATATGGTTATATATGAATATGTAACCTGTTATAGGCATTTTCTGTGTAAAGTGCTACTCAATGCCTTCAATAATTATTTCAGCCGAAGTTCTGCTGAACACAATGAAAGCTGAAATAACATTGTTTTCCAGGAACCTATATGCATGTGTATCAAAGTGAAAACGTTTTCATGACAGCTACAGAAAACTGCCTATGAGAAAGAAGCAATTCCTAGAATGAAAATGAAGTCCAGCAAACAAACTGCAGTGTCCCTGTATCATCTCAGCCCAGTCTTTCCATTTCTGAAGGTGTTTATGCTCTCAGAGGCAATTTCTCAAGCTCTTTGGCAAGAAATTTAATAACATTGTAAGAGAAATTCATTCATTCATTATTACTCCAACTGATACACAGAGAAAAAAAAAAAAAAGCCCCACAAAAATATTAGCTTCCAATTAGTGAATATCATAACTAATAGCCACACTTATCAGCTTTGTAAAGCAAAACCCAGAAATGTTTCTTTGGGTTGATAGCAGCCCCATTAGGGAAGCAGAGGTCTTCTTGCTTTTTAAAGATGATGTGTGTTATTCTTTGCTTCTTGTCTAGTCATCAGGCAGCCTTGCAAAATTGTACTTACCTGAGGCAATGATGCATTGGATGCATGAATAGAATGCCTCTGACATTTTTTCTTCATATTGCTGTATTTTTTCCTTGATATTAAATGCTATTTTAATATCTTTTTATGCCATGGAAAGCATGGAATACTTTTTCCCTGGTACTTTTGCAGGGCTACTTTGTTTATCACTGTTGACAAATTGTGCTACTAGTCCCATGGAAAAGACAAAACAGTGGAAAACACCTAGAGTTCAGGAGACTGGATGAATTCTTGGTCAGAGGAATTAGAAGAATTTGCTGAAAGATTGGCTACCCCTGACTCATGGTAATGTAGTTCCTTACAAGGAAGAGTGGTTGGTTTATCTGTCTTGTTTTCAGTGTCTTTTTTCTAGCAATCTGCTCTCTTGGAAAGAGAAGCAGATGGAAACCCAATCTAATGATCCACAATCCCAGTTTAGTTACTGAAGAGAACTCTGTGTGCTCTTAGCAATGGTGGAAGTAGCAGAGACAAAGACACCTCCTGGCCAACTTTCCCCAGTTTATATTGTGGATATGATGTTCTATGCTATGGAGTATCCCTTTGGACAGTTCAGGTCAGCTGTCCTGGCTGTGTTTCCCCCTTGCCTGGCTGTTTGTGCACCTCCTCACCAGGAGAGCCTGGAAAACTGGGAAGTCCATGGCTTATAGGGTTAGCACTCCTCAGCAACAGCCAAAACAACAGTGTGTTGTCAACATTATTCTCATACTAAATCCAAAACTCTGCACTGTTACTAGGAAAAAAACCCAGTTACTAGGAAAAAAAAACCAACCAGTTACTAGGAAAAAACCCCTAACTCTATGCCAGCCCAAACCAGGACACTGGTTAAGAACCTTATCAGACATTTTGTAAAGGCATTAATAGTGGCAGTAGTGTTGACGATTTCAAAGTTACGACAAAATATGGGTTCCCTGTTTTGAAGACCGAACCGCAAACGTAACTGAGTACAAACATTAGGTTTTGGGTTTGTGTGGTTCCGTGGCCCTACAGTGTCTGGCACCACCGGAGCGAGCTCTCGGCAGCCCGCACGGGGGCCCGGGGCTCAGGCTCGGCGGAGGCGGTGCCGGTGTGGCCGTGGCGGTGCCCGGGGCCCTGAGCTGTCCGCGGTGCTGAACGGGCCCGGCACGGCGCCGGTGTTACCGGAGAGGCGGGAGATCTGCCGCTCTGCTGCGGCTACACTTTATTTCTTCTGTTTTTGGTGAATTTCATAGGCCACTCTTTTCCCTGGCACGTTTATGATCGATTGGAGGAAGTAATTATGGAATGCACTCCTTTGCAACACTCTCTGCCTGAAAGTTTTCCGGTACCGTAGTGAAAAACTCCTTGAAGATGGTGACAACATGGACATACTTCTATTAGTGCAAAATCGGTTCCTATGACTTCAAGTGGAGAAGGTATTTCTCACAGGCAAATAAACATAAAGCATTCAATATTTGATTTTATGAAACAGAAATGTCAAAAACCCCAGATAAAATGTTTCCTTCGGGGTTTTTTTGTTGTTGTTGTTGTTGTTGTTGTTGTTGTTATTGTTGTTATTTTACTTTTTATTCTCTCTTGTATTACTGTTCTTATTCTATATTTGAGTTGATTCCAGAGGTAAACAGTCAAGTCTTATGAATAAAAATCTCTGCCAAATTCTGTGTCATACTATGGTCTGGTCCACAAAGCTGGACAAACGTGTGCCAACAGATGCTGGGAATACAGAAGAAAAACTGATCTTTGTAAGAGACACATTGGCATTAATTTGGAGTTAGGTCATGCCAAAGAGCACTTGTTTGTCATAAAAAAACCTTCTACAAACCATTTGGAATCATTTTGCATAAGCACAAACCAGACCCTTACATTAAAACAAAATTGCTTGCTTGTTGCTTAGTAATTACTCCTGCTTAGCTTTTTTTCTTAAATATAAACTCATGTGGCATCATTTTTCTCACTAGGGTGTGTCTATGACTTTTTGGGAAGTGTTTTATTCTTAATGCAGCAGTATCAAATGAACCTGCAAGGCAAACTGTGGGACAAAGAAACATTCGTGTACTAAAGCTCCCCTAACTCCAGCATCCAGGTAGTAAATTGTCCAGTAAGAAGTTTCAAGAGTTTTCCAGAGATTTCCCTCTCGCAAAGGGAAATAAAAGCCTGTGACCATTGAGACATAAATATTTGGCCACATTTGTGTAGTAACATTATTTAAAAAGACTATTTCAATTCAGCTACCATGCGGGATTGTTGTAATAAATAATACTAGTGACAGTTTCAGTGGAAAATATTATATTTAGCTTTAATCTTCATTAAAATCCAATTATTCCAGACTTCCAGGTTTTGTTGTTTCTTTTTTTTTTTCATAATCTACTGAAGTTTTAATAATTGTATTGGGTTTGCATATATAGGAGCTGCAGGAGTGGCTTCTTTGAGAAGCTACCAGAAGCTTTCCCTGTGTCTGACAGAGCCAACAGCACCCAGCTCCAAGACAGATCTGTTGTCGGCTGAGGCTGGGCCAGGCAGTGATGGTAGAAGTCCTTCTGGGATAACACGTTTGAGAAGGAAAAAAATGTTATTGTGCAAAAGTGCATTGAGAATATGTGAGAGAAACAACTGCACAGACACCAAGGTCAGTGCAGAAGGAGGGGCAGGAGGTGCTCCAGGAACCAAAGCTGAGATTCCCCTGCAGCCTGTGGTGCAGACCATGGTGGGGCAGCTGTGTCCCTGCTGCCCACAGAGGTCAGCGGGGGTGCAGAGATCCTCCTGCAGCCCCAGAGGACCCCAAGATGGAGCAGGTGGATGCCCAAATG